>OX101787.1:54714235-55279722 GCA_944452715.1 Ophion slaviceki | reverse complement strand
CAAACCCAAACCCAAACAAACCCAAACAAACCCAAACAAACCCAAACAAACCCAAACAAACCCAAACAAACCCAAACAAACCCAAACAAACCCAAACAAACCCAAACAAACCCAAACAAACCCAAACAAACCCAAACAAACCCAAACAAACCCAAACAAACCCAAACAAACCCAAACAAACCCAAACAAACCCAAACAAACCCAAACAAACCCAAACAAACCCAAACAAACCCAAACAAACCCAAACAAACCCAAACAAACCCAAACAAACCCAAACAAACCCAAACAAACCCAAACAAACCCAAACAAACCCAAACAAACCCAAACAAACCCAAACAAACCCAAACAAACCCAAACAAACCCAAACAAACCCAAACAAACCCAAACAAACCCAAACAAACCCAAACAAACCCAAACAAACCCAAACAAACCCAAACAAACCCAAACAAACCCAAACAAACCCAAACCCAAACAAACAAACAAACAAACAAACCCAAACAAACCCAAACAAACCCAAACAAACCCAAACAAACCCAAACAAACCCAAACAAACCCAAACCCAAACAAACCCAAACAAACCCAAACAAACCCAAACAAACCCAAACAAACCCAAACAAACCCAAACAAACCCAAACAAACCCAAACAAACCCAAACAAACCCAAACAAACCCAAACAAACAAACCCAAACAAGATGGCGGGTTTCGCCGCCATCTTTGTTTGGGTTTGTTTGGGTTCGGTCCATTTTTGGCCGCCATTTTGTTTGGGTTTGTTTGGGTTCGGTCCATTTTCGGCGCCATCTTGTTTGGGTTTGTTTGGGTTCGGTCCATTTTTGGCCGCCATCTTGTTTGGGTTTGTTTGGGTTCGGTCCATTTTTGGCCGCCATCTTGTTTGGGTTTGTTTGGGTTCGGTCCATTTTCGGCGCCATCTTGTTTGGGTTTGTTTGGGTTAGGTCCATTTTCGGCGCCATCTTTGTTTGTTTGGGTTTGTTTGGGTTTGTTTGGGTTTGTTTGGGTTGCCTCCATTTTCGCGGCCGCCATCTTGTTTGTTTGGGTTTGTTTGGGTTTGTTTGGGTTTGTTTGGGTTGCTTCCATTTTCGCGGACGCCATCTTGTTTGTTTGGGTTTGTTTGTTTGGGTTTGTTTGTTTGGGTTTGTTTGGGTTTGTTTGGGTTCCCGTGCAATGCTCGACTACCGTGACTTGAAAAACGCTTTTTTGCAAATATCTCGGAAACGGTAAGTTTTACGTGAAAAATTATAAGGACCTTTTTTGTACAGAATAAAATTTCCCATCTTTTTTATTTGAAACTTTTTTCTCTATTGTTAACATTTACCGAGATATAGTGATTAAAAAACCAAATTTTTGTTTCCTGGAATACAGGGTGTCCCAGTTACTTAACTTACACCCGTCTAGAATTAACGTACACCCCTCTGTGTGTGTGTGTGTGTGTGTGTGTGTGTGTGTGGGTGTGTGTGTGTGTGTGTGTTCGCGTGCGTGCGTGCGTGCATGCGTGCGTATGCGTGCGTGAGTGTGTGCGTGTGTGTTTACAAGTATATGTATCCTAGTGTCAGTGTACGTGCGCACACACGTATATGTGTGTGCACTTGCAAACATGCTTTCGGGATATTAAAATATATTACTAATTAATATATTTCAGTAATTAATACTTATTAATATATACTATTAATAACTAGTATATATTAATTAGTAATTAATATATACTTATATATATTATTAGTATATATCAAATTAATCAAATTAATGATATATATATATATTAATTAACATATATATTATGATATAATATATAATCACATATTATATCATATATATAATTTATATATTTATAATTTATATATATATATATATATATATATATATATATATATATATATATATATATATATATAAATTATAAATATATAATTTATATAATTTATAAAATATATAATTATATAATATATATATATAATTATATTAGGGGGCGTCCATTAATTACGTGAGGCATTTAGGGGGGTGAAGGGGGTCGAGCGAAATCTTACGAAATCTCACATGGGGCAGAGGGGGGCTTCGGCAAATATCACGTCATTTTAGTAGTTTTAGTAATTTTAGGAATCACGTAATTTTTATCACGTAGAGAGTCTCCCTACTACTTTACATGGTGGAGTAAATGGTACTACAACCGCAGTTACTTCTATTACAATTTATTTTCTGTGAACGTATGCATTTTGAAAAATCTCACGTGAGATTAGGGGCGGGGGGTGGAGTCGAGCTAAATCTCACGTCATGTCACCGGGGAGGAGAGGGGTGGTCGAAAAAATGCCAAAATCACCTCACGTAATTAATGGATGCCCCCTTATATAATTATATATTTTAGATAATTATATAATATAATTATAATTTTTCTATTATATAATTAGATAAAATTATAATTATATCATAATTATAATTATTATATTTCAACAATTATTAAAATAATTATTATAATATTATTATAATTATTAATTATTATTAATTATAATATTATTATAATTAATATTATAATAGATTAATTATAATATCATAATTATTATATTATTATAATAGTATTATAATTCTATAATAATATTTTTATAATATTATTAATAATAATATTATTACTAATATATATTAATAAATATAAATTCATTAATATACATTAATTTATTTATATATAAATTCATTAATACATAAATTAATTATTTTTTTATATCTTTATCTTTCCTTATATATTGATTATTTTTTTATTTATAGCGCGCACCTCATTCGCTACTTATTTTCATTCATAATTAATTATCTATGCGGCTCATCAAAAAATGACTCAAGACTCTTAGTCTCAGATTTTTTTTTCCTTCCAAATGCTAAAAGGCCGTACGTTACTTCTGGGACACCCTGTATAGCTCGATAATTGTTGGAAATACAAAAAACAATGTAAAAATCAAATTTGTACAGCATTAAATTTTCTATAATTTTTGCATACAACTTTTTTTTTATAAAATCAATAGTTGCTGAGTTCTAGCGCAATGAAAGTTTTCCTCGGGTAATGAAGAACGGCCACTAGTGGTAATACCTTAATCTTCCGTGCCAAAAAAAAAGTCAAAATCAAAGAATTTTATAATTGAGACGATAACAATAACATGTGTCGCGAAAGGAGGATGTATCGGGAGAGGAAAGTTTGCGCGATAAAAACATTTTAACCAATTGTTTGAAAAAGACATGAAAATTTATTCATTTGCAACATGATTCACCATTTATAAATTAGCATCGCATCATCTTAATAATACAAAAATTCATAATCCAATCGAATAATCGATCAGGATTTTTCTCCGAGCGAATGTCTAAAAATCCTCAACTATTTTCTTTCAATTTCATTAGGTCCATTACTCGTTGTTCATATTTCCTTCCCCCGGTATAACAGCACACTACCGACCGCGCGCGCGCGCGCGCGACTCTACAATCCCGAGTCTTTCTACACCACGCCGCGATACATACAATACTGCCGCGGACGGTAAGACAACTCGCAAATCTACACTCGGTACGTTGAGTAACTATCCTACCAGCGAAAGACAAATTTACCACACACGCGCTATCCTACAATTTATCCACCAATTTATCCATTTATCGAATTTCAAAGACAAGTTTGTAAATTTGTGGGAAATGGATTGTATTAACCCGTGTCTTCAATTCAACATTACTACAGATGTATAATAAATCAACTATAAAAAACAGAGTATTGAAAATACAAAACAAGTTTGAAATTTATTTACGGCTGCCTGAAAAATATAATACATCTCGAACTGAATTGGAATTGAAAAGTATCGTGATTGTACCCCTATCTGATATTATTTCTCATCGACGCTCAGTTTAATATAAGACAAATCTTTAGGAATATCGATTATGTACTTCTCGGAATAATACCATCCATTACATGGATACTGTCATTCGATTCACAAATTTCCAACATAAAAGCCACTGAGATTAACAATTGTTTGTCAAAAACAAATCACAGATAAGTTGAATTTAATGTGTTCGTATATTAATATTGAACAAACATTTTATGATTTTCATAATTGTTGACCCGGACGATATCTCAAAATCACATGAATTTCAAATACAAGCGTGCAGTGGACAGAGATGGGCGCGCGGGCGGTGTGCGGCCTCGGCGGTCACTCAAGTTAAGCAGTATTGGGCGCGACCAATACTTGGAGCGGGGTGACTGTTTGCCCGTGCATTGGTTTTTGCGCGTCAACCTCTGAGTAGGAAACAGTTTGTCTGAGTTTCTCATGGTAATGCAACTGAAACTCAGCCAAATATGACCGCCTGTATGGGCCCAGGTTTTCCGCACTTTCCCTGGGCCCTCGTGCAAATGCGATACAGTAGTGCATTAGGAAAGAGTGGATGCGGTCAATACTTTGGGGGGGGGGGGCTCTGTAAGGAATGTAGGAAACTCTGTAAGGAGTGTGTGAATGATGGAAGGAATAAAGGAGAGGATGGTAAATGGAGAAGGCCCGTGTCTCTGAGGAATACATATATAAAGAAAAAAAAATACATACGTGCAGTGATTTCACTGCATTTAAATTTTATTATTCAAGTATTCAATATTAATTATGGGATAAAACTGCGAAAAAATCATATACACAAGTATCACGAAAGCATCATACAGTATATTAATTGAGTGGTCTTAATTTCATAATTTTTACATAAAAACGTATTGCAATTATCAATTTCTGAAATAAACTTAATACTTATCATCAGTCATTTTTTATAGCAGCAAATGGTTCTTCATTTCAATATACTTGAGAAAAAAAATGTAGATTGGCTTATCATAAGCCAATCTAGTTTTTTTTTTCAAATTCAGAAAATTTGAGGGGCTAGAAGCTATTCGTCTATCTATTTGACGTCGTTTGGCAAAGTTTCGACGGGATCTGAAGAGCCGTTTCAGAGATTTTTGGGAATCTATAATTGTTCTACCATACCGACCGCGATGAGGTGTCATTCCGTCTTAATAAGGAATTGGAGCGATGGTCTAGTGGTTAGCGTGCTCGCCTTCAAACCGGGAGTCCCGGATTCGAAACCTAGTGCGTACATTTCGTCGTGAAATGTTTTTCTTCGGCATTTCACGGCGAAATAAGACACAGAGGGGAAAGTCGGCTGGGCCGCAAGGGGGGGGGAACAGCGAAGAAGGTGGAGAGAAAAAAGGTAAACAAAACAGTAGAGGAAAAAACGGTCACAATGAGGGGAAGATGTATAAATTTTACCAGCCTTTTAGGAAATTTTTCTTCTGAGGTTGACGCAGGTAAATTTTACTGTGCAGTATCGTAAAATACCGCGTACGGTGCGGTTGATAATTTTTAACCGACAGTAGGTAAATTATCGAATAAACATGCTAAATTTGACTGTCTCCAATTTCTACCCTTCTTGTATAGTAAAATTTTTGCTACGTATTTGAAATTTTCTATAACGTGAATTAAAAAAAACTTGCCGCATACGAATTATTATGTTTTTCTCACTTGTCACCACATTGAAATATATCACGGTAATTTTTACCGTGAAATTCACGACAAAAATTACTTTTTAATTCTCTCCGTGTAGGCACGAGACGAAACTCCCAAATTTTCAAATCGCGATATCTCAGTAACTAAGGCTTATTGGAACAAAAATCAAAAGCGACGTTAATTCGGAGGTCTTCAACTTTCACCACGCGAAAGGCGAACCCGATTTGCGACATCCAGGCTCTGCCTTCTCCTTGTTAGAAATATGCATATCACCGTCATAGGATGTATCACAGAAACACGCATATGGCCGTCATATTGCGCTCATGGGATGTATCACTGAGAAATATGCATATCGCCGTCATATTGCGCTCACCGAATGTATCACTGAAAACATGCATATTGCCGTCGTGGAATGTAATACTGAGAAACATGCATATCGCCATCATATTGTGCTCCTGGGATGTATCACTGACAAAATATACATATCGCCGTCATATTGCGCTCAATGAATGTATCACTTAGAAACATGCATATCACCGTCATAGGATGTATCACTGAGAAACATGCATATCGCCGTCATGCTGCGCCCATCGAATGTATCACTGACAAACATGCATATCGCCGTCATATTGCTTGCATGGCATATCTACTACCAGTGCTAACCCAGTGAATTCATCAACACAGTCATTGGATGACTTCCATATGACGTAAAATTTGCAAATATTAATTGTGGACACTTGAGCACAGCGATATGAGTTCATCGTGCTTCAAACGTACGATGCATTTGTAAACGACATATTGAGATCAAAATGCTTTGTACATTCACTATACTAAATGAGTTCGCGGCTTTGCATCATGACATGTAGTCAATATGCTGTAAAATTTGCTTCATCAATTGTATGCATGGCGTGATGATCACGACTGTCTATCTGGGCGTACTGCGGATTGGAATATGCATTAAATGAATTTCAAAGTGAAAAACATGTATCGAGATCATTGTTTTCTCTCGGTTGCCCGTTTATGCCGAAAATGCGGGTTAAAAAAATTAACGACGAACCGCGTTGAAAAATAAAACGCCGAAACGACCGTGAAAGGTTTAAAAAGAAATCTTGAGCCTTTGCCGCGATCGTTTCGGCATTTTTTTTCAACACTAAACATTATGGAAAAGGGTGTATCATAAATGTTTCTTTATCTGCAATGAGCGTCGTGGCTGAGTTGTTAGCGTGACGGATTACGATGCTGAAGGTCCGGGTTCAATCCTCGGTGAATCAACTTTTTTCTCTTCATTTTATATTCAGAAAATTTCGAACTTACTCTCGCTTTAGCTATTCTCGCCTGTTCAGGCATTATTTATGATATTTAATTCGTATATGCTTAATAAAAAAAAACAAGACATTGCTACCGGGGGTCGAACCCGCGTCGTCTACACTCAGAGCCCGCACGCTCATATCTCAACCGCGAGGCTCTTGTGACTGCAAACCTGCCTTACGTATACAGTAGAATCTCGATTATCCGAACCAATTGGGATCGAGACTAGTTCGGACAATCAAAAGTTCGGATAATCGAAACGTGGGTTTTTTGGGACGAGATCATCAACAACACCTTTTTACATTAAAAAAAATACATAAATATATATTAAAATTTGACATACATATTAACGTTGAAATATATATATATATATATATATATATATATATATATATATATATATATATATATATATATATATATATATATATATATATATATATATATATATTGTCACGTGGCAGAATGGAGGAGCCCCAAAGCCACTTTGATGGCGACCCTCTCGCTCGGTTTTCATCCTCGTACGGGAGCCCGAGCGTGCCGTTATCGTTTCTTATTTATTTATCTTCTTGTCCCTTGATATCATTATTCCTCTTTTGTTGTATAATTACATTGTTTTAATTGTATAATTATATTCTTTTTTTTATTCGTTCGTGCGATATTAATTGGTACGATGGCGCGCGGGAAACGGCGGTCGTCTCGGTAAACCTCGAGATCCTTCTCACAGCCGCGGCCTCGTATCTTCAAGTCGGGGTGCGCCTGGTCGATCTTGCCCTCGCTCGAGAGTCCGAGACGATTCAGCTCAGCCCACGTTCTGGAACGCTTCTCCATTACGATCAGCGGTGGAAAGCTGATCGGCGGACGTTCAAATACGCAACCGTCCAGGCTGACAGAGTCCGTCAATGGTACTGAAGGCGATAAAGGAAACGGCCGAAGCTTATCTCGGTCAGAACTCGACAAACGCCGTCATCACAGTACCAGCCTTCTTCGACGACTCGCAGCGTCAGGCAATCTAAGACGTGGGGACCATCTCCGGCTCGAGCGTATTGCGTATCATAAACGAATCTACGGCGGCCGGCTGGTCCTCAATCCCTCTCAGTCGGTAACGGCGCGTCCGCCGACCTTGGCACATCGCACAAACGCCGTGGGCACGAATCGCTCGACACTCGATGCGATGGGTAGGATCGACGGGCTGAGACTGGATCTTCGTCATCAGCATCCGTCAACGGTCATCGTCATCGTCATCGTACCCGTCATCGTCATCGTCATCGTACCCGTCATCGTAATCGTCACCGTCATTTTAATAAGCTTCCAATATTTAATTTTGGCGCGGTAACGGCCGACGCGAATGACGGAGAGGAGGGATGAACGGCTCGGACGCAGATCTCGAGTCAACCGTCTCGCTCGCGGGAAAGGACTTGACCACGGAAAGCCAAGCGAGACGGTCGACAAGTAGAGTCAATTGTTGGTGACTAATTAAGTCGGTCTGTGGAGTGCGGCCGCCCCCGGCGTAAAGAAAAGCTCTACCGTCAATTTAACGCTATCCCTCCGCCGTTCGCGTGTGCATCGTTTCGGCTCGCGGTGCAGGGAGGAACGTGGCAGGTCCCTTGCGTGTTTTACGTTATCGGTGGTAATTGTTAGCCGTTAGAAAAGTGAGAGAGAGGGAAGAGAGATAGGCCGACCGGCGGCTGTATATAATTTTTGTATCGAGTCATCCGCCGAGAAACAACTCGGAGTGAATAAAATGAAACTCTCTCTCCAGAGGTGTCTGCAAGTGTTTATTCTTTTTGCTGCATAAGTGTTTAGCCCCTGACCCCGCCGCTCTACCTTAAGAAAAGCTGTGCCAGTCGGGCAAATCGGTCGTCTCGACTTACCGCTCGGCGAGCCGCTAACGCGGCTGGCGCCTCGGGAAAAATCGCCGGGCGGAGGCGCGACGCCCTTTGTGACGCAGAGGAAAAGTTTGAATTTTCCGTCACAATATATATATATATATATATATATATATATATATATATATATATACACGGTGGCCGGAACATTGACGTCTAAAAATAAAATTTAGGTCCCTTGTATCGTGGGGTATCCGAATAACTCCCATGTATGTCGCGCGACTTTTCATAGTTTTCGAGTTATGAATTTTTTACTGCATTTTTGAGAATTTTCGACCTAACCAATTGAAAAAAAATCTTTAAAAAAAGTAGAAGACTATCGAGATTTTTTTTGCAACTGAATCTTTATGAGTAGTACTTTTATGCATAAAATAATCAGCTTCGTAACTGTGATGAAAGTTATGAAAATGTTGGTCTAAAGTGAAAAATTTACGTTCGGTAAATTATGACTTAAATTTTCAACTTTAAATTAAACATCTAAACAGGTGACTTCATGGTTCCTAATTAGGCCCTAAGAATGCGCCAGATTGTCAGCTTTCATAATCATTAAAAAGAGTAGTACTTGATAGGGCTACTTTGGCTACAATTGACCTTCAATGACAGCGAGGTGGAAAATTCTTATAATTAGCCATCTGATTAAAAAAAAAATTTGCCCATTTTATCATTCCTAAGGCTATTTAGTTTGTTAACTAACCAAAAATGACTGCAGGGAAAGCTAAGATTGAAACATTTGGAGGTTTATTTTTTTTAGTTTAATTTAAGTTTAATGAATTTTGCGCGATCCGTTCTCATGGATCAGGTAAAAGCTCGTTTACGCGATCCGTTCTCGTTACAAGAACGGATGGCGCAAAATTCATTAAACTTGAATCGAACTAAAAAAAAATAAACCTCTAAATGTTTAAATCTTAGCTTTCCTGCAGTCATTTTTGGTTAGGTAACAAACTAAATATTCTTAGGAATGATAAAATGGGCAATTTTTTTTAATCAGATGGCTAATTTTAAGAATTTTCCACCTCGCTGTCTTTGAAGGTCAATTGTAGCCAAAGTACCCCTATTAAGTACTGCTTTTTTTTAAAATGATTATGAAAGCTGAGAGTCTGGCGCATTCTTGAGGCCTAATTAGGAACCATGAAGTCACCTGTTTAGATGTTTAATTTAAAGTTGAAAATTTAAGTCATAATTTACCGAACATAAATTTTTCACTTTACACCAACATTTTAATAACTTTCATCACAGTTACGAAGCTGATTATTTTATGCATAAAAGTACTACTCATGAAGATTCAGTTGCAAAAAAAATCTCGACAGTCTTCTACTTTTTTTTTAGATTTTTTTTAATTGGTCAGGTCGAAAATTCGTAACTCGAAAACTATGAAAAGTCGCGGGATATACATGGGGGTTATTCGGATACCCCAGGATACAAGGGACCTAAATTTTATTTTTGGACGTCAATGTTCCGCCCACCCTGTAAATTTATATATGTGTGTGTGTGCGTGCGCGCGCGCGCGTGTGTGTGTGTGTGTGTGTGTGTGTGTGTGTGTGTGTGTGTGTGTGTGTGTGTGTGTGTGTGTGTTTTAAACACCTGAAAAAAGTCGAGTGCCTTTTAAAATATTTTTTAAAAATAAAATCGTCTATTTTTAATTGACGAACGGCTGCAACGCGTTTTTGAGCGTCTAAGTCTCGCAGCTGTTTGAGAAGGAGAAGATGCCTTGGGTTGCTTATTGTTGCTCACGGTGGTGGCAGCGAGCAACCATGTATCTTTCGCGCCAACGTTCGGATAATTGAGCTTCCGGATAAACTAAGTCATCGTTCGGATAATTGAGGGTTCGGATAATTGAGGGTTCGGATGATCGAGGTTCGGATAATCGAGGTTCTACTGTACACACTTATCCAACCTTAAAAAAAATCGCTGCAGGACCAACTGCATATTGTTTTTATGACCCCAAAGTATTTTTGAAGCCAAAAGAAAACGATTTTTTCAAATTCCTAGAATGGTGTTATCCCTTAAAGAAAAGAAATTGATTTTTTGATCATTGTAAAAGTATATCCCCTCTTAAAGACTTTAAAAGAATCTCGTACGTGTTAGCGAAAATCGGCAGAAAATTAGGAAGCAACTCGTCCACTTCTTTGATGTTCGCTATTTCGGTGTTCGCTATTATGGACCATCGCTCGTTTGCCTATCTGAGATCAAAACTTTCGAAGTTTGTATCCTCGATATCTGGCTTTTTGCTATAGATGGTATTACCAATATTAGATACTCACGTCTTTCTATTTCGGAGATGTGAATGTTCAAGATTGTTTAAATCTGTGTTTGTATGACTCAAACTCCAAACAAACCCAAACAAACTCAATAGGAAAAAGAAAAAGTTCCGGAAAAAACATAATATCGTTTTTTTTACGAAAATCTCATTTTTTTCATCTTTAAATTTTCTCCGAATATCTCCGCAGCCGTTCACTCAGGTCATAGGAAAAGGAGAAATTTCCAGGAAAAAAAATAAGAAATCAGAAAGCCAGGAACGCTACCAACGGGACCATCTCATCGCTTGTAGAATATACGCGGTACTTACAATTCGCGGCCGGATGGATGATTGGCTTGTTTTTGGGGATAATGCTTTATCGCTTGATGAAAGTATGAGAATTAATATAATAATACGAATATAAATATATTTCCGCTTACTTTTATGAATTATAATTTATTTGGCATAAGGATGGGTGTGAGTAAAGCGTAAACAATTTTATATAAGATAAATAAGTTGTAATTTAGATATATTATTATGTTTAAATTAACGTATAAACTAAAAAAATAAGCGACCTGAGTGCGCAATACATTTTTTTGTATACATTAATAACGCAGAGAATCAAGAACTAACTTAGCATTGAAATCATCTAAAAGCCTCGCGCGTGCCGTCGGGTGACGTCACGCGCGAGTCGTGCTCAGATTGCTTTTTCCCTCGAAGCCTTCGTTTCGGCTTGGCCGCACATGAACGTGCTGCTCAGCGTCCATGCATTGGTGTAGCAGCCGAAGGCGCGGTCGGGACGCTTCGCCTTGCTCGGCTCTTTCCGAAGATGTTCGAGCATCGCTCGCTCACGGACACACGCTACTACGATGGTGTGATGGGCGCGTAAGAGACTAGAGAGGGGGTAACTTTTACGCGCGATCTGGCTGCACTGCGTCCGAGCTCTGAGTACGGACGGCGCGGCTTCGATGCCCGCAGCAACATTTTTTTTTTTATACATATATGAATTAAATATACAAAATAATGCCTAGACAGGCGAGAATAGATAAAGCGAGAGTAAGTTAGAAATTTTCTGAATATAAAATGAAGAAAAAAAGTTCATTCACCGAGGATTGAACCTGGACCTTCAGCATCGTAATCCGTCACGCTACAACTCAGCCACAACGCTCATTGCAGATAAAGAAACATTTATGATACACCCTTTTCCATAATGTTTACTGTTGAAAAAAAATGCCGAAACGATCGCGGCAAAGGCTCAAGATTTCTTTTTGAATCTTTCACGGTCGTTTCGGCGTTTTATTTTTCAACGCGGTTCGTCGTTAATTTTTTTAACCCGCATTTTCGGCATAAACGGGCAACCGAGAGAAAACAATTATCTCGATACATGTTATTCACTTTGAAATTCATTTAATGCATATTCCAATCCGCAGTACGACCACACATATATGTCGAGCTCGATCGGACGAAAAACCTCGCTCCGTTCGAGCGAGCGAGGGGCAGAGACTTTTCCCCCACCGAGCTACCCATTCGTGTTCACGCTGCTGCGATACCAACTCGAGCGGTGATCACGGACTCGCGCGGCTACAAGGGAATCTGCAACCTCGACAGAGGCGATGATCACGAAATCATACTCCCGAACTCGCCGCCGCGATTTAGCGCCATTTACGAGGCACGCCGAAAAGGGCCGCGTTGTGCATCTCCCCACTAATCTCTGGTGCGTGAGGATCGGCCTAGCAGTGTTTGTGACATACATGCAGTGACGTATTTCTGTCAGTGAGTGCAGCCAGATCGCGCGTAAACGTTACCCCTTCACTAGTCTCTTACGCGCCCATCACCCAATCATAGTAGCGAACGACGCTCGGACGTCTTCGGAAAGAGCCGGGCACGGTCGAAGTTTCCCGACCGCGCCTTCGGCAGCTACAGCAACACATGGACGCTGAGCAAGTTCATGTGCGGCCAAGCCGAAAGGGGCCGTCCATATATTACGTCATCGATTTTTGCTGATTTTTGCCCCCCCCCCCCCTGCAATCATCCTATCCTTCCTATGGTCATTGTGTAATTATCGTTACCGTCATCCAATGACTAGACCCCCCCCCCCCCCCTATTTTAAAATGACGTAATTTATGGACGGCCTCAAACGAAGCTTCGAGGAAGAAGCAATCTGAGCACGACTCGCGCGTGACGTCATCCAACGGCACGAGCGAGGCGTTTAAATGATTTCAATGCTTATTTAGCTCTTGATTCTCTGCGTTATTAATGTATACAAAAAAATGTATCGCACACTCTGATCGCTTATTTTTGTAGTTTATACGTTAATTTAAATATAATAATAAATCTAAATTACAACTTATTTACCTTCTAAAATATTGTTTACGCTTTACTCACACCCGTCCTTACGCCAAATCAATTATAATTCATAAAAGTAAGCCGAAATATATTTATATTCGTATTATTATATTAATTCTTACATACTTTCATCAAGCGATAAAGCATTATCCCCAAAAACAAGCTAATCATCCATCCGGTCGCGAATCCTAAGTACCAGAAAGTATACATATTCTACGAGCGATGAGATGGTCCCGTTGGTAGCGTTCTTGACTTCGGTCCGCAGGGGTCCCTAGTGCAAATTTTTCATAATTTCTCATATTTAAGTCGTATTTGAGATTTTCGGAGAAAAAAATGATTTAAAACATATTCAAGTTCTGGTCTATTTCCCAAAAACACATTTTTTTTTACTGAAAATTCATGATTTCTCATTTTTTCCCGGAAATTGCTATTTTTCCTATGACCTGAGTAAACGGCTGCGGACATATTCGGAGAAAAGTTAAAGATGAAAAGAAATGAGATTTTCGTTAAAAAAAAACTTATTATTGTTATTTATTTCCGGAAATTTCCCTTTTTCCTATTACCTCAGTGAACGGCTGTGAAAATATTCGGAGAAAATTTAAAGATGAAAAAAATGAGATTTTCGTAAAAAATCGTTATTATTTGTTTTCCGGAACTTTTTATTTTTCCTATTAACCGGTGCGATGGTCTAGTGGTTAACGTTCGAATCCCAGTCGCGTACATTTCGTTGTGAAATGTTTTTCTTCGGCATTTCTCGGCAAAATAAGACTAGTTTCACGACTGGGGGGGCGAACTCGATGACCGGCTGTATTGGTGTAGGTTTTCCGCAGTTTCCCTATACCCACGACAGAAATGTCATGATGAATATAATACAGAGGGGAAAGTCGGCTGCGGCCGCAAGAGGGGGGAACAGGGAGAAAGAAGGAGAAAAAAGGAGTAAAAAACAGTCGAGAAAAGAAACGCGCACAATGAGGGGAAAGAATAGGTAACAAACGCGAAAAGCGTGTACCTAAGGAAAAAACCAATAACAAAAAAATGAGATTTTCGTAAAAAAAACTTATTACATTTTTTATCCCCCATAATTCTGAGAAATAATGAATTTCCGAAATGTTTGCAAACATTATTTTCCTTAAGGGGTAACACCACTGTAACGGCCTGCCACGAAGCGTTTTAGACAAATAATTACAAAATTTTACAAAATTGCGACACTGCAGCAAATTCTTCCGGGACATGTTGAACTTAAGGTGTTCTGCGTCGCGCAGTATAACTTGTGCCAATTTTAATCTGGACAAAATAATTTTTTTAATTAAATCTAGATGAGTGTAGCTAGTGAACCACGTAGGGGATTTTAGAAATATTGATTTTTGAGTAATTGCCGAAATTAAGCGATGAAGCATTATCATAATGCTTTTGTATTATTATATTATATAATGCACTGTATTATTATATTCATGAAGGATGAATATAATAATACAAATATGAATATATTTCCGCTTACTTTTATGAATTACAATTTATTTGGCATAGGGACGGGTGTGAGTAAAGCGCAAACAATTTTTTAGAAGATAAATAAGTTGTAATTTAGATTTATTATTATATTTCAATTAACGTACAAACTAATAAAATAAGCGGTCAGAGTGCGCGATAAATTTGTCGACACTAAAAGATAACTAATTAAAATAATAATGATAACTAATAAAAATAACTAATCAAATAAGAATTAATAGTAATAATAATTATAAAAAAAAGCACTGAGCGCTGGGAACGATCCCGCACCCCAAGTGCAAATTTTTTTCTGAAAAATTCCGATTTTTTCCGCCAAATTTTTCCGAATTTTTCTATGAATTGGAACAAATATGAAGAATTCGGAGTTTTGCGGACAATTATTTTTACGCAAACATCCGAGTTTCTCCGAATTTCTCCGAATTTTTTCGAATTTTTCCGAATATTTCATCATTTTAATTACGATCACCGGAAAATGTCGGAAATTATATGAAGGCTTTAAGGGGTAACACCACTGTAACGGCCTTACAGGAAGCGTATTTTGTGATATTTTTTTTGGCGGAAGAAAATGTGATAAACAAATAATACTTGCGGTATTTATTGAGCATATTTTTAAGTATATTGCTAGAAATTTTTATCCGAAAATATTACAAAATGGCGACATTGCAGCAATTCTTCCGAAGCATGTCGAAACTCTGCGGCACGCAGTATAACTGTGCCAATTTTAATATAAAAAAGAATTTTGTTTTATTAGGTCTAGATGAACATTTTTAGTCAAATACTCGGCAATTACTCAAAAATCAATATTTCTAAAATCCCCTACGTGGTTCACTAGCTACACTCATCTAGATTTAAAAAAAAATATTTTGTCCCGATTAAAATTGGCACAAGTTATACTACGTGCCGCATAGCACCTTAAGTTCAACATGCCTCGGAAGAATTTGCTGCAGTGTCGTCATTTTGTAATATTTTCTCATAAAATTTTTTTGCAATATACTTCAATATATGCTTAATAATTACCCCAAGTATTATTTGTCTAAAACACTTCGTGGCAGGCCGTTACAGTGGTGTTACCCCTTAAGGAGGTACACCAGCTTCATACAATGTTGCCATGCTAAACCATGGTCAAATTTCAAAATGGTGATAGATCAATAAAATTTGGTGAGTATATTCTTTAGTATTATATATGTCAATACAATTTTTTTCACATTTTTTCATTGTGCCGTTATCGAATAATTGAACATTGAAGTTCACGTGTATAAGCATAGGGTTTTTATAGATATAGGTATATATTCCGGGTATAAGAATAAACGCTTGTGAATTATTTGTAACAAAACGGCACAACCAAAAAATCTGAAAAAATTTGTATCTACATGAATAATACTAAAGAATATATTCACCAAATTTTATTGATCTATCACCATTTTGCTGAAGCTAGTGTACCTCCTTAAGGAAAATATTGTTTGCAAACATTTCGGAAATTCATTATTTCTCAGAATTATAAGGGATAAAAAGTGTAAGTTTTATTTGCGAAAATCTCATTTTTTTCATCTATAACTTTTCTCCGAATATCTCCGCAGCCGTTCACTCAATAGGAAAAAGAAAAAGTTCCGGAAAAAAATGATGTTTTTTTACGAAAATCTCATTTTTTTAATCTCTAAATTTTCTCCGAATATTTTCGCAGCCATTCACTCAGGTAATAGGAAAAAGGGAAATTTCCGAAAAAAAAATAAAAATAATTTTTTTTTACGAAAATCTCATTTCTTTTCATCTTTACCTTTTCTCCGAATATGTCCGCAGCCGTTCACTCAGGTCATAGGAAAAAGAGAAATTTCCAGGAAAAAATGAGGAATCATGAATTTTCAGTAAAAAAAAATGTGTTTTTGGGAAATAGACCAGAACTTGAATCTGTTTTAAATCATTTTTTTTCCGAAAATCTCAAATACGACTAAAATATGAGAAATTATGAAAAATTTGGAGAAAAATTTGCACTAGGGGCCCCTACGGACCGAAGCCAGGAACGCTACCAACGAACCATCTCATCGCTTGTAGAATATGTGCACTTTCTGGTACTCACGATTCGCGGCTGGATGGATGATTGGCTTCTTTTTGGGGACAATGCTTTATCGCTTGATGAAAGTATGAGAATTAATATAATAATACGAATATAAATATATATCAGCTTACTTTTTTGAATTATAATTTATTTGGCATAGGAACGGGTGTGAGTAAAGCGTAAACAATTTTATATAAGATAAATAAGTTGTAATTGAGATTTATTATTATATTTAAATTAACGTATAAACTAAAAAATAAGCGAGCAGAGTGCGCCATACATTTTTTTGTGTACATCAATAATGCAGAGAATCAAGAGTTTATAGAAAGAATAAGCATTGAAATCATCTAAAAGCCTCCCGCGTGCCGTCGGGTGACGTCACGCGCGAGTCGTGCTCAGATTGCTTTTTCCCTCGAAGCCTTCGTTTCGGCTTGGCCGCACATGAACGTGCTCAGCGTCCATGTGTTGGTGTAGCTGCCGAAGGCGCGGTCGGGAAACTTCGACCGTGCTCGGCTCTTTCCGAAGACGTCCGAGCGTCGTTCGCTCACGGACACGCGCTACTATGATTGGGTGATGGGCGCGTAAGAGACTAGCGAGGGGGTAACTTTTACGCGCTATCTGGCTGCTCTGATCGACGATTCAAGATCACCGCGCGGACGGAGCCAGCAGTGGTAGCGCCGCCAGGCGGGTACAATCCGCGGATCATTCATCACTTTCACAACCATTTCGCCAGAGATTAGTAGGGAGATGTACAACGCCCCCCTTTTCGGCAGAGATTAATGGGGAGATGCACAACGCGGCCCTTTTCGGCGTGCTTCGTAAATGGCGCTAAATCGCGGCGGCGAGTTCGGGAGTATGATTTCGTGATCATCGCCTCTGTCGAGGTTGCAGATTCCCTTGTAGCCGCGCGAGTCCGTGATCACCGCTAAAGTTGGTATCGCAGCAGCGTGAACACGAATGGGTAGCTCGGTGGGGGAAAAGTCTCTGCCCCTCGCTCGCTCGACAGGCGAACGGAGCGAGGTTTTCCGTCCGATCGAGCTCGACATATATGTGTGGCCGTACTGCAGATTGGAATATGCATTAAATGAATTTCAAAGTGAAAAACATGTATCGAGATCATTGTTTTCTCTCGGTTGCCCGTTTATGCCGAAAATGCGGGTTAAAAAAATTAACGACGAACCGCGTTGAAAAATAAAACGCCGAAACGACCGTGAAAGGTTCAAAAAGAAATCTTGAGCCTTTGCCGCGATCGTTTCGGCATTTTTTTTCCAACAGTAAACATTATGGAAAAGGGTGTATCATAAATGTTTCTTTATCTGTAATGAGCGTCGTGGCTGAGTTGTAGCGTGACGGATTACGATGCTGAACGGCCGGGTTCAATCCTCGGTGGATAAACTTTTTTCTCTTCATTTTATATTCAGAAAATTTCGAACTTACTCTCGCTTTAGCTATTCTCGCCTGTTCAGGCATTATTTATGATATTTAATTCGTATATGCTTAATAAAAAAAAACAAGACATTGCTACCGGGGATCGAACCCGCGTCGTCTACACTCAGAGCCCGCACGCTCATATCTCAACCGCGAGACTCTTGTGACTGCAAACCTGCCTTACGTATACAGTAGAATCTCGATTATCCGAACCAATTGGGACCGAGACTAGTTCGGACAATCAAAAGTTCGGATAATCGAAACGTGGGTTTTTTGGGACGAGATCATCAACAACACGTTTTTACATTTAAAAAAATACATAAATATATATTAAAATTTGACATACATATTAACATTGATATATATATATACATACACGGTGGCCGGAACATTGACGTCTAAAAATAAAATTTAGGTCCCTTGTATCGTGGGGTATCCGAATAACCCCCATGTATGTCGCGCGACTTTTCATAGTTTTCGAGTTATGAATTTTTTACTGCATTTTTGAGAATTTTCGACCTGACCAATTGAAAAAAAATCTTTAAAAAAAGTAGAAGACTATCGAGATGTTTTTGCAACTGAATCTTTATGAGTAGTACTTTTATGCATAAAATAATCAGCTTCGTAACTGTGATGAAAGTTATGAAAATGTTGGTCTAAAGTGAAAAATTTACGTTCGGTAAATTATGACTTAAATTTTCAACTTTAAATTAAACATCTAAACAGGTGACTTCATGGTTCCTGATTAGGCCCTAAGAATGCGCCAGACTGTCAGCTTTCATAACCATTAAAAAGAGTAGTACTTGATAGGGCTACTTTGGCTACAATTGGACCTTCAATGACAGCGAGGTGGAAAATTCTTATAATTACCCATCTGATTAAAAAAAAAAATTGCCCATTTTATCATTGCTAAGGCTATTTAGTTTGTTAACTAACCAAAAATGACTGCAGGGAAAGCTAAGATTGAAACATTTGGAGGTTTATTTTTTTTAGTTTAATTTAAGTTTAATGAATTTTGCGCGATCCGTTCTCATGGATCAGGTAAAAGCTCGTTTACGCGATCCGTTCTCGTTACAAGAACGGATGGCGCAAAATTCATTAAACTTGAATCGAACTAAAAAAAAATAAACCTCTAAATGTTTAAATCTTAGCTTTCCTGCAGTCATTTTTGGTTAGATAACAAACTAAATATCCTTGGGAATGATAAAATGGGCATTTTTTTTTAATCAGATGGCTAATTTTAAGAATTTTCCACCTCGCTGTCTTTGAAGGTCAATTGTAGCCAAAGTATCCCTATTAAGTACTGCTTTTTTTTTAAATGATTATGAAAGCTGAGAGTCTGGCGCATTCTTGAGGCCTAATTAGGAACCATGAAGTCACCTGTTTAGATGTTTAATTTAAAGTTGAAAATTTAAGTCATAATTTACCGAACATAAGTTTTTCACTTTACACCAACATTTTAATAACTTTCATCACAGTTACGAAGCTGATTATTTTATGCATAAAAGTACTACTCATGAAGATTCAGTTGCAAAAAAAATCTCGACAGTCTTCTACTTTTTTTTAGATTTTTTTAAATTGGTCAGGTCGAAAATTCGTAACTCGAAAACTATGAAAAGTCGCGGGATATACATGGGGGTTATTCGGATACCCCAGGATACAAGGGACCTAAATTTTATTTTTGGACGTCAATGTTCCGCCCACCCTGTATATTTATATATGTGTGTGTGTGTGTGTGTGTTTTAAGCACCTGAAAAAAGTCGAGTGCCTTTTAAAATATTTTTAAAAAATAAAATCGTCCATTTTTAATTGACGAACGGCTGCAACGCGTTTTTGAGCGTCTAAGTCTCGCAGCTGTTTGAGAAGGAGAAGTTGCGTTGGGTTGCTTATTGTTGCTCACGGTGGTGGCAGCGAGCAACCATGTATCTTTCGCGCCAACGTTCGGATAATTGAGCTTCCGGATAAACTAAGTCATCGTTCGGATAATTGAGGGTTCGGATGGTCGAGGTTCGGATAATCGAGGTTCTACTGTACACACTTATCCAACCTTAAAAAAAATCGCTGCAGGACCAACTGCATATTGTTTTTATGACCCCAAAGTATTTTTGAAGCCAAAAGA
The DNA here is from genome assembly GCA_944452715.1 of Ophion slaviceki. NCBI lineage: Eukaryota > Metazoa > Arthropoda > Insecta > Hymenoptera > Ichneumonidae > Ophion > Ophion slaviceki. Next base: position 55,259,327 of record OX101787.1, on the reverse strand, counting down.
AAACGATTTTTCCAAATTCCTAGAATGGTGTTATCCCTTAAAGAAAAGAAATTGATTTTTTGATCATTGTAAATGTATATCCCCTCTTAAAGACTTTAAAAGAATCTCGTACGTGTTAGCGAAAATCGGCAGAAAATTAGGAAGCAACTCGTCCACTTCTTTGATGTTCGCTATTTCGGTGTTCGCTATTATGGACCATCGCTCGTTTGCCTATCTGAGATCAAAACTTTCGAAGTTTGTATCCTCGATATCTGGCTTTTTGCTATAGATGGTATTACCAATATTAGATACTCACGTCTTTCTATTTCGGAGATGTGAATGTTCAAGATTGTTTAAATCTGTGTTTGTATGACTCAAACTCCAAACAAACCCAAACAAACTCAATAGGAAAAAGAAAAAGTTCCGGAAAAAAAATTATATCAAGTTTTTTTTACGAAAATCTCATTTTTTTCATCTTTAAATTTTCTCCGAATATCTCCGCAGCCGTTCACTCAGGTAATAGGAAAAAAAGAAATTTCCGAAAAAAATAATAAAAATAAAAAGTTTTTTAACGAAAATCTCATTTCTTTTCATCTTTAACTTTTCTCCGAATATCTCCGCAGCCGTTCACTCAGGTCATAGGAAAAGGAGAAATTTCCAGAAAAAAAATAAGAAATCAGAAAGCCAGGAACGCTACCAACGGGACCATCTCATCGCTTGTAGAATATACGCGGTACTTACAATTCGCGGCCGGATGGATGATTGGCTTGTTTTTGGGGATAATGCTTTATCGCTTGATGAAAGTATGAGAATTAATATAATAATACGAATATAAATATATTTCCGCTTACTTTTATGAATAATAATTTATTTGGCATAAGGATGAGTGTGAGTAAAGCGTAAACAATTTTATATAAGATAAATAAGTTGTAATTTAGATATATTATTATGTTTAAATTAACGTATAAACTAAAAAAATAAGCGACCTGAGTGCGCAATACATTTTTTTGTATACATTAATAACGCAGAGAATCAAGAACTAACTTAGCATTGAAATCATCTAAAAGCCTCGCGCGTGCCGTCGGGTGACGTCACGCGCGAGTCGTGCTCAGATTGCTTTTTCCCTCGAAGCCTTCGTTTCGGCTTGGCCGCACATGAACGTGCTGCTCAGCGTCCATGCATTGGTGTAGCAGCCGAAGGCGCGGTCGGGACGCTTCGCCTTGCTCGGCTCTTTCCGAAGATGTCCGAGCATCGCTCGCTCACGGACACACGCTACTACGATGGTGTGATGGGCGCGTAAGAAACTAGAGAGGGGGTAACTTTTACGCGCGATCTGGCTGCACTGCGTCCGAGCTCTGAGTACGGACGGCGCGGCTTCGATGCCCGTAGCAACATTTCTTTTTTGTTATACATATATGAATTAAATATAAAAAATAATGCCTAGACAGGCGAGAATAGATAAAGCGAGAGTAAGGTAGAAATTTTCTGAATATAAAATGAAGAAAAAAAAGCTCATTCACCGAGGATTGAACCCGGACCTTCAGCATCGTAATCCGTCACGCTACAACTCAGTCACGACGCTCATTGCAGATAAAGAAACATTTATGATACACCCTTTTCCATAATGTTTACTGTTGAAAAAAATGCCGAAACGATCGCGGCAAAGGCTCAAGATTTCTTTTTGAACCTTTCACGGTCGTTTCGGCGTTTTATTTTTCAACGCGGTTCGTCGTTAATTTTTTTAACCCGCATTTTCGGCATAAACGGGCAACCGAGAGAAAACAATGATCTCGATACATGTTTTTCACTTTGAAATTCATTTAATGCATATTCCAATCCGTAGTACGGCCACACATATATGTCGAGCTCGATCGGACGGAAAACCTCGCTCCGTTCGCCTGTCGAGCGAGCGAGGGGCAGAGACTTATCCCCCACCGAGCTACCAATTCGTGTTCACGCTGCTGCGATACCAACTTTAGCGGTGATCACGGACTCGCGCGGCTACAAGGGAATCTGCAACCTCGACAGAGGCGATGATCACGAAATCATACTCCCGAACTCGCCGCCGCGATTTAGCGCCATTTACGAAGCACGCCGAAAAGGGCCGCGTTGTGCATCTCCCCATTAATCTCTGTTTTCGGCGTGCCTCGGAAACGGCGCTAAATCGCGGCGGCGAGTTTGGGAACAGGGTTGCCAGATTGGGCGATTTGTCGCCATTTGGGCTATCTCGGTCGGAAAACGGCGACAAAAAATGCAAGCCAAGTCGCCTGTCGCCCAATTGGGCTATTTAAATTTCAAGTCGGCGATATTAGGCTACTCAAGTTTTTATGCATTTTCATGCATTTTACTTAAACGCATACATATATGCATTTAAATCCAAACAAACCCACGACACCCGAACGAATCCAAATAGTCCTACTCAATCCCAAAGAAGCCCCAAAACGACAAAAAACCGAAAGAAACCCAATAAATCCCAAAAAACGTATACGAAAATGTATTTTTTACATTCGAAATACACTCCAACATAAAATCTGTTATGCGCGATTTTTTTTGTTTTCTCGAAATATAAATAATTCAGTAAAGGGCAATCGAATGATCGATCTTTATAATTTTTTTTTAATCGGCTAACTGAAAATTACGCTGAATTTTGTTTAATTTTTCTAAGACCTTCATCGACTACACTGTTTCGAGGATATTTTTAAAGCGCATGGCCGCGCCGTACCTATCGATAGCAGCGATGTGCAGTGGCATTGACGCAAAAAAAAGTTAGGACAATAAGGGTGCTGATCCCTGGTTTCAGACACAGCCTATGAAAATGTATTCAGTAGAGTCGACACTCTCCATCGAGGCAACTACACTGCAAAAACAAGTGTGTTGTTTTTACACATTTTAGGTGTGTAAAGGCTCTAGACACTTTTTACACGTTTTAACGTGTGTAAAAAATAACCGTGTAAAAATAACACGCATTGATGCGTTCAAATAACACATTGACGTGTGTTATTTTCTTGCACACTTAATCGCATTTTTACAATACTTTTTACATATATGTATCCTCCATGTAAATAAAGTGTATATACTCCATGTAAATAAAATGTACATCCTCCATATAAGTAAGTAAATAAAATCATAATCAATAGTCAGAAATATATATTGAGTACATTTATTATAGAGGGTGTGTGTGTGTATACTAAGAACTTAACCCGATTTGGTTATCGTGGGTCGCTGGAGACCCGAGCCATTTTTAGTTAATGTCTGCATTTTTGGGAGGTGAGTGTGTTTATGATGAAAAATAAAATATTTGTTTAAATTGTTTTGCAATCTTCATGGTGTAACCTTAAAGTAGAAGTATTCAAGAGTATTCAGGAATTTTATCAGAATTTTTCATTGCAAATTATGTGTTCTAACATGCCTCGGGTCTTCAGTGACTCACGATAACCTGACAAGGGGCCGAAAAAAGCGATAACCGGATCGGGTTAATTGAACGGGTTAATCGGTTAATTCGTAGAGCCTAGATACCAGGAGGTTCAGCGGCAATGCAAAGGCGCTGAAAAAAGCGTCCCCAAAAATGTCCCGAAGTGATGGCGCTGGGGTGCAGCAGCACCTACATATATAGTAATATATTGGTCAACGAGGTGAAAGTGATCGGATGCGTTTCTAACATCACGACAGACCGATCGTGACATCAAACGTCGAAATATCCGCCGATTCATAATTTCCTCATGACGGTTCGGAAAAAAACGCAAAAGCGAGAAAAGATCTCAAACTCAAACTGAAAATGGCGGCGATACAGCCCATCTAGAAAAACGTGTTTTTTTTTACATATAGCTTCACGGGAGAACGGTTTTCTCGTAAAATATAAGACCTGAAACAAAAACCAAAAAAATGATAATTTATATATTATTAGCTATGAGACTACCTAGAAATTTGCTTTCAAATTTTGCAAAAATAGCTCACTTTGAAGGAAATAAATCGATTTTTTGCCAAAAAAGCAGTAAATTGTTTATAAACAGAAGTTTACATTTAATCAAAAAAGGGCTACGTACTCCCATAAAGAATATGATTGTGAAGCTGCTATCAAAATTTCAAATCGATGCATGCAGAGGTGGTCGAGTAATCCGTCTTCCGAGATCGAAAAATGTGGTTTCGAGAAAAACACGTTTAAAGTTGTACGAGCAACTGAGCGTGCGCTCCGAGGTGCTGCGGCCAAATCGATAATTGAACCTTTAAATTAAAAAAATCGCTACAGGGCCAATTGCATATTGTGTTTATGACACCAAAGTGTATTTAGGCAAGAAAACGTCTTTTCAAAATCCTAGAGTGGTGTTATCCCTTAACACGAATGAGGGTTAGGTACATCATTTGTGATCTGTCTTAGATCGCACCCATGTTTAGCGTATATCTATATACATGTAGGTGCCGGAGCACCCCAGCGCCATCATTTCTTGTTCTCGTTTTGGGGACGAGTTGAAAGGCCTCGCTGAACTTCCAGGTATCTAGGCTCCATGGGTTAATTGAAGACCAAATGTAGTTTTGTTAATCTGTCAATCAATCAACGTCAAACCAACTAATGAGTTTGACGTGATGCCGTAACCATGGTGATTTTCAAAATAGGATCCATAACTCGCAATTAACACACCTAAACTGTGTTACTTTTTTCCGTGTTATTTTTGCTCGTGTGTTGCTATCAACGCGTGTTGTTTAGTCCAATGTGTGTAAATATGCGTCTTGTATGTTGTTTCTACACGCTTTATGTGTGTTCGCATAAGCGTGTTATTGATGGGGACGTTGCGAACGTGTGTAATAATCTAATGCGTAAAAATTACACACTCGCGTGTGTAATTTTAACGCATTACGTGTGTAATTGTAACGCATTACGTGATACCAAATGCATAAGTGTGTAGAATCAACATGGCAACGCGTGTTTAGACTTTATGTTGTGTTATTTCTACACACTTTGAACACACGTCAAACACGGCTTGTTTTTGCAGTGTAGTGTAAGCTCTGCCGCCGGCCGTCAGTGACGCTTGTGCAAGTCATAACTTGCAGTCGTAACTTTCAGCAGTGCCACTCACGGTCGGCGGCTGAGTTCACTCTTGTTGTCTCGATGAAGAGTATCGGATCTTCTAAGTACATTTTCATAGGCTGTGCCTCAAAGCGGCGGTTACCTGTTATACTAAGCAATCGCCATATTCGAGGTTCTAGGTTACCCGGGAAAGAGGCGTAGAAGTGATAAGCGGCACATTACTACGTTAAACATTGAGTGATATTTAATTTTGAATAGCATTTCGTAAATTTCGTATGTAATTGAGAAGTAAAGGGAACGAATCGACGTTCAAAATGGGAAAATTCGGAAAATATGAAAAAAAATATAGAATACCCTGGGAAAGTTTGCCAGAGTTCAAAGGTTTGTCTTGGGTAATAAATAATACTTATAATGACACAACATTGATTTTATTATGCTTCCATTATTGGCAGGATGGTTGCAGAAGAACTCTGACAATAACAACTGTAATCAGGAGGCGTATTGTACGTTTTGCAAGAGCTCCTTACGTGCCCAAAAAAACGATCTGGAGAAGCATAGCATGACAAAATCACACCGGGACAATGCCTCCACATTCGTCAAACAAAAATCGCTCGAGTCCTGTGGTATCGCCGTTGTTTCTGATGAAAGCAAGATGATCGAATTGAAGCTGGCGGTATATATTGCTACTCATAGCGCAGTACGCAGTATGGATCACTTAAACACGTTACTCGTCGATCTCGGGAAGAAATCGATGCTCGAGTCGTTGCGTATGCATCGCACCAAGTGTTCAAAATTGATCACGAACGTTATCTCGCCAGCTTTGCAGTTCGATCTCGTGACCGACGTCGGCAATGAGGCATACTCTCTAATTCTCGACGAATCTACCGACGTATCGACACAAAAATATATGGCAATCTGCATCCGATATTTTAGTTCAAGCAAGATCGATATAGTGACCGATTTTTTGGGGATCATACAAATTGTCGAGACCACGGCTATCGCACTTTACGATCGCCTAACGGAATACTTGACCGAGATCAATTTACCCATAAAAAACTTGATCGGTATAGGAACGGACGGGGCTAGCAATCTCTGTGGTAAAAACCATTCGCTGTATACGCTTTTGAAGGAAAGAGTGCCGTTACCAAACCTTCAGATCGTCCGATGTGTCTGTCATTCCCTGCACTTGTGTAGTTCGAACGCTGCATCGGTCTTACCATCGAATCTTGAGTTCATGGTACGAGAAACAAGGAATTGGTTTGCTCACAGCGCTCAGAGACGCGCACATTACGCAGAGCTGTACAACCTCATTAACGATCACAACAAAGCATTCTTGAATCTCATTCAATTGTCCGTCACTCGATGGCTCGCATGGGAAGGCGCAGTGACACGCATCCTATACCAATGGTTAGAGCTAAAAGCTCACTTCGAGACGATTGCCAATGGGAAAGAGAAATGTTACACGGCGAGAACTCTGAATAGTATGTACAAGGATCCAACGAATCACCTATACTTGGTATTCCTGAAGTCTGTGCTACGCGATGTCAACGAGGCGAACATATTGTTTCAAAGTACAAACGAAGAAGTCATTAAGCTTTACGAAACTCTCTCATCACTGATATTGTCAGTGGCCAGTCGAATTATCAAGCCAATATTCATGGAAAGGGCGAATAAGCGGTTTGAAGACATCGAGGAAGCTTTACAAAATACGTTAGCACTCCAACCTGTCAACGCGGTAGATTTCGGCATAGAATTCACCAATACGGTAGCTGCGTACGACTTAACAACAGGAGCATTGGAAGACGTCAAAGGCAGATGTCGACAATATTTGATTGTGCTGCTGACTGAATTGCTGAAGCGGCTTCCAAGCAACATGTCGATTCTGAAATCGTCAACAAAGCTGTCTCCACAAATCGTGTTGTCAACGGCGAAGACACTTCACGTCATGGATTTGCCTGTACTTTTGCTCGACGATTTATCAAAAATTGGGGAAGTCGAGGGTCAACTACGAAAAATCCGATTCGTAGATTGGTCCGAAATTTTCACGGCTGAAATCATTGCAAGCGCATCGGCTTTCTGGTCAAATGTATACATGCACAAAACCGCGGGAGGCTTGCAGCCATTCGAAGCCGTGGCGCGATTCGCTTTGAAGGTTCTTTCGTTACCACTCAGCAATGCGGTAGTGGAAAGAGTATTCTCTATCATGAATAGCGCGAAGACTAAGTCCCGAAATAAGATGGGCTTCGAGATGCTCGACGCGATTATGCGAATCCGCACACACTTCCATGCAACGCGTATTTGCTGCACTTCATTTATTCCATCACCGATGATGTACAAAACGTTCAACGCTAAAATGTACGACACGAAGGTAACTGTCGCTGACGATGGACAAGGAACGGCTTCTGGACAAGTCTCGGTTGATATTTTGACCGAGACAATAACGTTGTTCGCGGAGGAGGACGGTTGACTGGGAAATGTCGACTAAAAGTTAAAGTAGCAAATGAAACAAGCTTTAATCGTCCCTCAAATTACAATAATATATTGAGAATATAATGTTATGAAAAGTTTAATGGAAATGTTTAATAGTTTATAAAGCAACAAACGAAATTAGTGTTATTATGTTTATATTGCAACAAGTAATAAATGAACAGTTTAAAAATGTCAAATAGCGCTTTGTAACCGATTCAAAATAGTTGGATGAATAATGATTGGTCACGGTTTGAAGCAGGGTTATGTAAGACCATGGTTTGAAGGCGATTTTGGGCTCCTTGGTGGGAGGTTTCCGGCAGGCGATTTTGGGCTACTTGGTGGGGAGATTCCGGCGACTTTGCTCTTCGAGCGTCTGGCAACCCTGTTTGGGAATATGATTTTGTGTGCATCGCCTCTGTCGAGGTTGCAGATTCCCTTGTCGCCGTGCGAGTCGTGAGCACCGCTCAAGTCGATATCGCAGTCAGCGTGCACACGAATGGGTAGCTCGGTGGGGGAAAAGTCTCTGCCCCTCGCTCTAGTGCAGCGAGATCGCGCGTAAAAGTTACCCCCTCTCTAGTCTCTTACGCGCCCATCACACAATCATAGTAGCGCGTGTCCGTGAGCGAGCGATGCTCGGACATCTTCGGAAAGAGCCGAGCATGGTCGAAGTGTACCAACGCGCCTTCGGCAGCTACACCAATTCATGGACGCTGAACACGTTCATGTGCGGCCAAGCCGAAACGAAGGCTTCGAGGGAAAAAGCAATCTGAGCACGACTCGCGCGTGACGTTACCCATCGGCACGCGCGAGACTTTTAGATGATTTCAATGCTTATTTAACTCTTGATTCTTTGCGTTATTAATGTATACAAAAAAATGTGTCGCTTATTTTTTTACTTTATACGTTAATTTAAATATAATAATAAATCTAAATCACAACTTATTTATCTTATATAAAATTGTTTACGCTTTACTTACATCCGTCCTCATGCCAAATAAATTATAATTCATAAAAGTAAGTGGAAATATATTGATATTCGTATTATTATATTAATTCTCATACTTTCATCAAGCGATAAAGCATTATCCCCAAAAACAAACCAATCATCCATCCGGCCGCGAATCGTAAGTACCAGAAAGTGCACGTATTCTACAAGCGATGAGACGGTCCCGTTGGTAGCGTTCCTGGCTTCGGTCCGCAGGGGCCCCCAGTGCCAATTTTTTTCCAAATTTTTCATAATTTCTTATATTTTAGTCACATTTGAGATTTTCGGAGAAAAAGTGATTTAAAACAGATTCAAGTACTGGTCTATTTCCCAAAAACTCATTTTTTTTACTGAAAATTCATGATGTCTCATTTTTTTCCCGGAAATTTCTCTTTTTCCTATGACCTGAGTGTACGGCTGCGGAGATTTTCGGAGAAAAGTTAAACATGAAAAGAAAATGAGATTTTCGTTAAAAAAAACTTTTTATTATTATTTTTTTCCGGAAATTTCCCTTTTTCCTATTACCTGAGTAAACGGCTGCGAAGATATTCGGAGAAAATTTAAAGATGAAAAAAATGAAATTTTCGTAAAAAAACTTGATATAATTTTTTTTCCGGAACTTTTTCTTTTTCCTATTGAGTGAACGGCTGCGGAGATATCCGGAGAAAAGTTGTAGATGAAAAAAAAAGATTTTCGTAAAAAAAACTTATTACAATTTTTTATCCCTCATAATTCTGAGAAATAATGAATTTCCGAAATTTTTGCAAACATTATTTTCCTTAAGGGGTAACACCACTGTAACAGCCTGCCACGAAGCGTTTCAGACAAATAATACTTCGGGTAATTATTAAGCATATATTGAAGTATATTGCAAAAAAATTTTATGGGAAAATATTACCAAATGGCGACACTGCAGAACATTCTTCCGAGGCATGTTGAACTTAAGGTGCTCTACGGCACGTAGTATAACTTGTGCCAATTTTAATCTGGACAAAATAATTTTTTTTAATTAAATCTAGATGAGTGTAGCTAGTGAACTACGTAGGAGATTTTAGAAATATTGATTTTTGAATGATTGCCGAGCATTTGACTAAAAATGTTCATTTAGACTTAATAAGGCAAAATTCTTTTTTTTTATTCAAATTGGCACAGTTATACTGCGTGCCGCAGAGGTTCGACATGCTTCGGAAGAATTGCTGCAGTGTCGCCATTTTGTAATATTTTCGGATAAAAATTTCTAGCAATATACTTAAATATATGATCAATAAATACCGCAAGTATTATTTGTTGATCACATTTTCTTCCGCCAAAAAAAAAATTTCAAAAAATCCGCTTCTTGTAAGGCCGTTACAGTGGTGTAACCTCTTAAAGTCTTCATATAATTTCCGAGATTTTCCCGTGATCGTAATTAAAATAATGAAATATTCGGAGAAATTCGGAGAAACTCGGATGTTTGCGTAAAAATAATTGTCCGCAAAACTCTGAATTTTTCATATTTGTTCCAATTCATAGAAAAATTCGGAAAAAGTCTGAAAAATTTTTCGGAACAAAACGGAGTTTTTCGGAAAATATTTGCACTAGGGGGGCGGGATCGTTCCCCGAGCTCAGTGCTTTTTAAAAAATTATTATTACTATTAATTCTTATTTGATTAGTTATTTTTATTAGTTATCATTATTATTTTAATTAGTTATCTTTTAGTGTCGACAAATTTATCGCGCACTCTGACCGCTTATTTTATTAGTTTGTACGTTAATTTAAATACAATAATAAATCCATATTACAACTTATTCATCTTCTAAAAAATTGTTTGCGCTTTACTCACACCCGTTCGCGCTAAAAGATAACTAATTAAAATAATAATGATAACTAATAAAAATAACTAATCAAATAAGAATTAATAGTAATAATAATTTAAAAAAGCACTGAGCGCGGGGTACGATCCCGCGCCCCTAGTGCACATTTTTTTCCGAAAAACTCCGATTTTTTCCGGAAAATTTTTCCGATTTTTTCTATGAATTGGAACAAATATGAAGAATTCGGAGTTTTGCGGACGATTATTTTTACGCAAACATCCGAGTTTATCCGAATTTTTTTTCGAATTTTTCCGAATATTACATCATTTTAATCACGATCACGGGAAAATCTTGGAAATTATATGAAGACTTCAAAGGGGAAAGACCACTGTAACGGCCTTACAGGAAGCGTATTTTTTTGTATGTTTTTTGGCGGAAGAAAATGTGATAAACAAACAATACTTGCGGTATTTATTGAGCATATATTTAAATATATGGCTATGAATTTTTATCCGAAAATATTACAAAATGGCGACACTGCAGCAATTCTTCCGAAGTATGTCGAACCTCTGCGGCACGGAGTATAACTGTGCCAATTTTAATCTAAAAAAAAGAATTTTGTTTTATTAAGTCTAAATGAGTGTAGCTCCTGAACCCCGTAGGGGATTTTCGATAAGCTAATTTAAACAATATTTATTTAAAAATAATTGTCTTAAAAAAAATTGAACATTTTTAGTCCAATACTCGGCAATTACTCAAAAATCAATATTTCCAAAATCCTCTACGTGGTTCTCTAGCTACAATCATTGAGATTTAACCGGTGCGATGGTCTAGTGGTTAGCGTGCTCGCCAATAAACCAGCGGACCGGGAGGTCGCGGGTTCGAATCCCAGTCGTGTACATTTCGTCGTGAAATGTTTTTCTTCGGCATTTCGCGGCGAAATAAGACTAGTTCCACGACTGGGGGGGCGATCTCGATGACCGGCTGTATTGGTGGTATAGGTTTTCCGTAGTTTCCCTATACCCATGACAGAAATGTCATGATGACTATAATACAGAGGGGGAAGTCGGCGGCAGCCGCAAGAGGGGGGGAAGAGGGGAAAGATGGAGAAGAAAAGGAGTAAACAGTAGAGGAAAGAACGGTCATAATGATGGGAAAGAAAAGGTAACAAACGCGACAAGCGTGTACGTAAGGAAAAAACCACTCATTGAGATTTAATTTAAAAAAAATTATTTTGTCCAGATCAAAATTGGCACAAGTTATACTGCGTGCCGTAGAGCACCTTAAGTTCAACATGCCTCGGAAGAATTTGCTGCAGTGTCGCCATTTTGTAATATTTTCCCATAAATTTTTTTTGCAACATACTTCAATATATGCTTAATAATTACCCCAAGTATTATTTGTCTCATACGCTTCGTGGGAGGCCGTTACAGTGGTGTTGCCCCTTAAGGAAAATAATGTTTGCAAAAATTTAGGAAATTCGTTATTTCTCAGAATTATGAGGGATAAAAAAATGTAATAAGTTTTTTTTACGAAAATCTTATTTTTTTTCATCTACAACTTTTCTCCGAATATCTCCGCAGCCGTTCACTCAACAGGAAAAAGAAAAAGTTCCGGAAAAAAATAATATCAAGTTTTTTTACGAAAAACTCATTTTTTTCATCTTTAAATTTTTTCCGAATATCTCCGCAGCCGTTCACTCAGGTAATAGGAAAAAGGGAAATTTCCGGAAAAAAATAATAATAATAAAAAGTTTTTTTAACGAAAATCTCATTTCTTTTCATCTTTAACTTTTCTCCGAATATCTCTGTAGCCGTTCACTCAGGTCATAGGAAAAAGAGAAATTTCCGGGAAAAAATAAGAAATCATGAATTTTAAGTAAAAAAATGTGTTTTTTGGAAATAGACCAGTACTTGAATCTGTTTTGAATCGTTTTTTCTCCGAAAATCTCAGATATTACTAAAATATGAGAAATTATGAAAAATTTGGAGAAAAATTTGTACTAAATTTAATTTAAATATATTTGCCTAAATTTGCCTATTTAACTAAAATAAATTTGCCCCTGCGGACCGAAGCCAGGAACGCTACCAACGGGACCATCTCATCGCTTATAGAATATGTGCACTTTCTGGTACTTACAATTCCCGGCCGGATGGATGATTGGCTTGTTTTTGGGAATAATGCTTTATCGCTTGATGAAAGTATGAGAATTAAGGAGGTACACCAGCTTCATACAATGTTGCCATGCTAAACCATGGTAAAATTTCAAAATGGTGATAGATCAATAAAATTTGGTGAATATATTCTTTAGTATTATATATGTCAATACAATTTTTTTCAGATTTTTTCATTGTGCCGTTATCGAGTAATTGAACATTGAAGTTCACGTGTATAAGCATAGCGTTTTTATAGATATAGGTATATATTCCGGGTATAAGAATAAACGCTTGTGAATTATTTGTAAGAAAACGGCACAACCAAAAAATCTGAAAAAATTTGTATCTACATGAATAATACTAAAGAATATATTCACCAAATTTTATTGATCTATCACCATTTTGCTGAAGCTGGTGTACCTCCTTAATATAATAATACGAATATAAATATATTTCGGCTTACTTTTATGAATTATAATTGATTTGGCATAAGAACGGGTGTGAGTAAAGTGTAAACAATTTTTTAGAAGATAAATAAGTTGTAATTTAGATTTATTATTATATTTAAATTAACGTATAACCTAAAAAAATAAGCGATAAATTTTTTTGTATACATTAATAACGCAGAGAATCAAGAGCTAAATAAGCATTGAAATCCTCGACGATTACTCCGCGCCAAATCATCGTACAGAGCTCGTTAAAAGGTCAAATTAAAGTTGATTAAATTGCCTAAAAGACTTTTATAGTCGTATGATTAAAAAAAATCATTTGAAGTCGACAGACCATTTTAAAGACGAGCAAAAATTTGGAAAAAAAATTTCGTTGGTTTTCGGATGATTACAAGAAAACCACACACGCTAAAAAATGTACAGTCCAGATCTGAAAACTAGATACTTGAAGCTATAATTTCTTTTTTTTTAATTTTCTGTACGACCATTTTTCTCCGAGTTATCCCTTGTTGAAAATCAGCCAAAAATTCGGAATTTTTTAAAATCTCTTAATTTGTGTGAGTAATGTATTTTAGGTGTACATTTTATTATTTATTTTGTACAGTTACAAAGAACAGTTGTTTATAATTTGTTTTGTACAGTTACATTTTGGCGCCGCAACAAAAAGAAAAGTGGTCGCCAGCAGCAGCCGCAGCGTCAAGGGGCACCCGAGGGAGCCCAAGGGCGCGAGAAGGGGAGGCCATCGAAAGAACAGTGGCACGTACGAGGGGTGCGGCCGCAGCAAGGACGCCGCGGGTAACGTCGACGCGACCGAACACGCAGTCGTTCGCCCCGCCGGATGCATGTTGAAGTTGCTCAAAATGAGCGGGCGTTCCAAATTTTGGTGCAAACAGTATTGGAAAATGTAACAAAAACATTAATGTTTCCCCCAATACGGAAATGAGTTTTTACTTTTTCCATTAGAAAATTAATTTAAAAAATTGTTGAATTAAAGTGCCGAAACGATCGAGAAAGGCTCGAAGAGAACTTTGAGTCTTTCTCGATCGGCTTTATTTTCAAAACACATTTCACATTGGGATGGGGGTCAAAACTTTGAAAAGCCAAATATAGAACGACAAAGATTTCGAAATGACAGAATTATAAACTCAAAGTAACGGACTGTAAATTATTCAAAATTTTATTCTTCGGCCGATGACGAAATTGCATAACTATTACAATTATAATTACAAAGGATTATTTATTCGAGAACGTGTATTCAGATTGTCTGCAGTTTGAGTCATACAAATACAGATTCAAAAAATCTAGAACATCCATATCTCCGAAATGGAAAGACGTGAGTATCTAATATTGGTAATACCATCTATAGCAAAAAGACATATATATCGAGGATACAAACTTCGAAAGTATAGATCTCAGATAGGCAAACGAGCGAAGGTCCAAAATAGCGAACACCGAAATAGCGAACATCAAAGAAGTGGACGAGTTGCTTCAAAATGTTCTGCCGGTTTTCGCTAACACGTACGAGATTCTTTAAAGGTGTCTGGCCGCCTTGGCCGATCGCAAAATGGGCATATAAAAAAAATAATAATGAACTCGAAAGCATGGGCCGGAATATTTTTATTTTTTACATAACGTCAGAATGGGCTTTAAGAATAAGATTAATAAATTTCCGTTCAAAACATTAAAACATGGCGCTGTTATGCACATCGCCGCGGAGGCCCTCTGCCCGATACGCGCGGTCGTTGTCCCAGCTGTTACGCGGTCATGTCACATCTGAAAAAAAAATCAGCTCATTTCTGAGTAGTGTCGCTACAATGTACCGTAGCGGTTTTTTTTTCGACCATTAGAAAAATTATGGTGAGCCATAATTTCGGTGAAAAGTACACATTTTTTTCTTCGGCTAACCATATTTTTTTTTGGTACAATGTAGCGTAGCGGTTTTTTTTCGACCATAAAAAAAATTATGGTGAGCCATAATTTCGGTAAAAAATACAATTTTTTTTCTTCGGCTCGCCATAATTTTTTTAATGGTCGAAAAAAAACCGCTACGCTACATTGTAGCGACACTACTCACGAATGAGCGGATTTTTTTTTGCAGATGTGACATGACCGGGTAACAGCTGGGACAACGACCGCGCGTATCGTGCGGAGGGCCTCCGCGGTAATGTGCATACCGGCGTAATTTTTTAATATTTTGAACGGAAATTTATTAACGTTATTCTTAAAGCCCTTTCTGACGTTGTGTAAAAGAATAAAAATATTCCGGCCCATACTTTCGAGTTTATTATTTTTTCTTAAATATACCCATTTTTCGATCGGCCAAGGTGGCCAAACGCCTTAAAGTCTTTAAGAGGGGATATACATTTACAACGATCAAAAAATCAATTTCTTTTCTTTAAGGGATAACACCACTCTAGGAATTTGGAAAAATCGTTTTCATTTGTCTTTAATAATACTTTGGGGTCATAAAAACAATATGCAATTGGTATGCAGCGAATTTTTTTTTTAAATGTGTATACGTCAGGCAGGTTTGCAGTCACAAGAGCCTCGCGGTTGATATGTCAGCGTGCGGACTCTGAGTGCAGACGACGCGGGTTCGATCCCTGTAGCCAATGTCTTTTTTAAAATTAAACACATGAATTAAATATCATAAATAATGCCTGGACAGGCGAGAATAGCTAAAGCGAGAGTACGTTCGAAATTTTTTGAATATAAAATGAAGAAAAAGAATAGATTAAAAAAGTCGACTAACCAGGGATCGAACCCGGACCGCAAGCTTCGTCAATCCGTCACGCGGCCAACTCAGCCACGACGCTCATTGAGGATAGAAAAACATTTATGATACACGGTTATTCATAATGTTTACTGTTGAAAAAAAAACGCCGTAATGACCGCGGCAAAGGCTCAAGATTTCTTTTTGAACCTTCCACGGTCGTTTCGGCCTTTTATTTTTCAACGCGGTTCGTCGTTAATTTTTTCAACCCGCATTCTCGGCATAAACGGCCAACCGAGAGAAAAAAATTTTCTCGGTACATGTTTTTCTCTTTGCAATTCATTTAATGCATATTCCAATCCACAGTACGGCCACACATATGTCGAGCTCGATCGGACGGAAAACCTCGCTCCGTTCGCCTGTCGAGTGAGTGAGGGGCAGAGACTTTTCCCCCACGGAGCTACCCATTCGTGTGCACGCTGACTGCGATATCGACTTGAGCGGTGCTCACGACTCGCGCGGCTACAAGGGAATCTGCAACCTCGACAGAGGCGATGCACACAAAATCATATTCCCGAACTCGCCGCCGCGATTTAGCGCCATTTTCGAGGCACGCCGAAAAGGGGAGCGTTGTGCATCTCCCTACTAATCTCTGATTTCGCCAGCATTGCGTTCGGGCTCCTTTACTCTAGTCTCCATGGTCGGTATCCTAGAGATGGATGTTTTTGGAAGAAAAAAACTACAAGTCGCTTTCGGTTGCCATTGTTAACTTTTGGTGATTTCTGGTGACTATTGGTGATTTTTTTGGTGGAAAATATTCCGGTCGAGCTTATTTTTGGTGGGATATCGACTGACAGCTAGCGGGGGTGACAACAATACGGACTGGCAACATTATTAGTGTTAATACTGCGCGTGCAATCGAATATTCGGCTGGTCGCCCCGTGAGTGTACATCGCTGCATGATCGTAAGATCACAAGAAATATCCACCGAAATATCTTTGTTGCACTAATTAAAATCGAAGTAGCTGTAAGTGCCAGTTGAGGATGGATTCCCAGAGAGACGGAGAGAATAACGTTGATGCCAACGTCAGGTTTATCGTCAGGACGTCAAGTCAACAGATAGACGATCAAACGGTGGAGTGTAAACTCGACTGGACTGTTGCAAGGCTCAAGGATCATCTTGCCCAAGTCTACCCTACTAAGCCCGTGAGATTCTGTGTTGATACATGATACGTATTCTATCTCATTCAATTACAACATACACGCCATACATCCAACACTTGAGCTCTTTCCGTATTTCTCGAGTAGCCATTTTCCAAATTTGCACTTACACCTGTACGCCTTCTCACACGTAGCAAAGGCACCTCTACGTTGAAGATAATTCTGCTTAACATTGCAGCCAAAGCAAGAACAGCGTATAATATTTCTCGGGAAGCTACTCGACGACTCTCTGATATTGAGAGATACGATACAGTGCGAACTTTGCAACAGAGACGGTCTATTAGTTGTTCATCTGGTATGCATCGATAATCCGTCACTGTCGTCGCCGAATACGACAAACCTGGGCGTAGGTGGTGATGATCAGACTACGAGATACCTGTCGGCAGCATCCAGGCCTGAACAGTCCTTTGCTCTTCAACAATACTACAGTCAGCTCAACGAACATCAAATAGCATGGATGCAGCAGGCGTATGCCCAGTATCTCACACGGTACATACAAATGTTGGTACCTTGTAAAAATATATGCGACAAACTGCACACTCGCTCCGAGGCTTTACGCAGCCAACAACTTATTTATCGATGATTTTCAGAATGGCTGCTCAGGGAATACGAGTCGAAGGCGATCCGACGTATCTCAGATCAAACGATACGTATATCAATGGGACTGCGTTTTCTGAAGCTTCTAATAACATAGAGGAGAACGAGGTGCCGCGTGGCCCAGAAGAGGACGCGGTGCGTGGTGTGCTTGGGGCGCAACGGCAAATCAGGGAAGACGCGAACAATGTCGCTAACAATCAGAATGGAGCGGTCAACGAGGCGGGCCCTCTAAATCATGACTGGCTCGATATATTCGAGGCTGTTTCGAGGATGATTGTCCTCTCGACGTTCGTGGTCTTATATTCTTCTTCATTACGATTTTTCATTGTTACTTCTCTCGGATTTGCCATATATCTGTGAGTGTTACCATACAAGAGCTATGGCTCAGCCATGAAACGAATGTGCGCAGAATTAATTATAACTTGTGCTATATGTACAGAATTCAGGGCGGGTTCTTCAGAGGTCAGCCGGTGTTTCTCGGGGAGAACAACAACGCTGGTGTCGGTGATAATAACAATCAGGTGAGACAAAACGAGCCCATTCCGCCTGGTGATGAAACTCTCGCCCGCGCTCGTCATGTTCCCCGCATGCCAACAGTAGCTTCGAGAGAGCAACAAGCCGAAGCTACAAGAATGAATTTAAACGAGGAAAATGAGTGGCCGGGCGCGTGGGCCTTCACTTGGACATTCTTTACATCCTTTTTCTCGTCCCTTATACCCGATCGACCAAACGTTATTTAATCGCCACGAAATGTCATGTTTCTTTTTCATCATGGATTTCTTGTTTTATTCCGTTAAATTCTCTTACTCGTACAACTTTGCGCATAATTTATTTGGGAATTTCGAATACATTTTTTTCAAACAGAACATGAGACCTTATTTGTTTTTAAACGAAGCGCGGAAGAAAGCATCTACCATATCAATGCAACATGTACAGAACTGAACGAGCATCGGCTTGTCAAAGTTATATTTTTACTTGCTATCGATATTCTATTGAAACGAAGATACGACGAATGTAGCTTGTCGTCGTTGTATGATCTAGAAAACTGAAAATGGTGCGTGTTGATCAAATGTACGCGTTATGTGGTTAAATAATCGATATGGTTCCGAGGCTTTGTGTATTTATACACCTTTCGCACATAATACTATTATACAAATACAAAATATTTTTCACGTTTTTCGTGACGATGTCGGTGAATTCAATCAAGGGAATGTATATACTGTGTATATATATAAATTTAAGTATGTGATATGATAATTACAGCATATATTCGGGTCCCACAGGAGGATATGGAAATCACGAGTATGTAATAGTTACTGGTCGTAATCAGTTGCATTTTTCTGCAACAAATGAAATTTCCATTTAATTTTTTATCTATTATACTCAGTGGTTGTACTAAGTTATGAACATAATATAACTCACTTCAAATAACTACGGCGTCCGATTTGTTTATAGTCTTACTTGACCCTGGCATTCTTTAATATATATATATATGTGTGTGTGTGTGTGTGTGTGTGTGTGTGTGTGTGTGTGTGTGTGTGTGTGTGTGTGTGTGTGTGTGTGCGTGCGTGCGTGCGTGCGTGCGTGCGTGCGTGCGTGCGTGCGTGCGTGCGTGCGTGCGTGCGTGCGTGCGTGCGCGCGTGCGTGCGTGCGTGCGTGTGTGTGTGTGTGTGTATTAGGGTGGCCGTTATTTTGACTTCGGTGAAAAAATTTTAACGTCTAGCAAAAAAACTAATCAAGATATGAAAAAAAAAATCTGTGTAAAATTTGGACGCGCTGGGACAAGGAGAACACGTGCCACCGAGCAGTTTAATTTTCAAAAATACATGCATTTTTTTAATGGCCGCACTGAAATATTTATTAGTCTCATAATATTAATTAAAAAATCTGGAATTGGGTACATTGATTATACATATTAAGAGTTACAAAATATATTATTTACTGTTTTTTTTCCATCAATCACGTACAGCAAATTCGTACCTTTACATGAAATATTACATAAGTAATAGCAGTCCATCTATGAAATGATTGAAGTAGAGTACATTTGTTTACGTTCGGAATTTTTTTTTGATATTCGGCGACAACTTGAAGAACAAATTGTATTTGATCTTCATCATAAATCAGTCAATTTTTAGAATCGGTGATAAGTTCCCTCGCTCCGCTATATCATTACAGACTCTTATTTTTTTTTTAATCAATTGCGCGCCCATTTGATAACTCTCGTTCGAGTCCCAAACAGATACATCGGTGTCGAGAAACGTACAATCAATTTTAAATCGTTCAAAAAACGCCATAGATTCGGGACTAATAAAGAAATCAATGTCTTTATCGAGCAGTAAAGTAAAGTCTGACTGGAAAACCTGATACCGTTTGGAACCACATCGTAAAATCGAAATAAATTTACGGAAACGTAAAGATTTCACGTGTTATATTTGTTTTCTATGTCCAACAATGGCAAACCAACTCGGTCGGTAAAAATGCGCGGACGAAGCGCCACGACCAAATTTCGAACTATTTGTCTGCACTATATTTTGTATTATCGCCACTACAGTTTGAAAATCTTCTCGCAGGCTCAAGAAAAAGAAAAATATAATTTTGAAGCATTCAATACACGATTATTATATTATCATTTGCATACAAAATCCGCTCCGATAATTAATTCACTGCTTCGATTTTCCGCCACAATGTGACCAAACCGCTACGTCCGTTGTCAAATTTTCTATTAATTTTTCAATCTACTCCCAACTGTACATAATTGATGGAAAAAAATCAGTGAATAATATATTTTGTACCTCTTAATATGTACAATCAATATACCCAATTCCAGATTTTTCAATTAATATTATGAGACTAATGAATATTTTAGTGCGGCCATTAAAAAAATGCATGTATTTTTGAAAATTAAACTGCTCGGGGACACGTGTTCTCCTTATCCCAGCGCGTCCAAATTTTACACAGATTTTTTTTCATATCTTGATTAGTTTTTGTGCTAGACGTTAAATTTTTTTTACCGAAGCCAAAATAACGGTCACCCTAATATATATATTGTACATATTATCTGTGTGTGAATGCGCTGTGTTACTCTACGCGGACCTCGACTCTTATTGGTCGATCATCTTATTCTGTTGGCATATACTTTACGCAAATTGACAGCGAGGTGATGTCTATGTGAAATCCAATGAGACGAGATCATTTGACGTAAAAATGATGCCATCTCGGCCTTTGACAAAGGCATGGTAAACAATACAGTAACTGTGTAGGAAGATGGAGATCCGAAAACGTTCAAGGCTATGTTATATATGAATCTGTATGGTGATGATTCCAAAGCAATTAACGGGTTACACTTTCCTCGTGGCCGGAAAAAAGAGGAATTTTCGTGATTTTTTTCTGGAAAAACGTTTGTAGACTTAAAATGCTTTCTGTTTCACTAAAGAATATGGTTTTAAGTACCTTTTACAATTTTTAAAAATATTTATATAATCAACCACATTTATAAAATATTTATGAACGTGCTAGATACAATAGTTCGGGCTGGACGCTGTTTGAAAAGCGTCCGTCATGGTGGCAACTGCTGTTTCAAAACAAATTGAACGGATTTAGTTTTTGCGTGAAATTATCTAGCGCTTGGACGAAGGAATTAATATAATTACGATTATTTTTAATAGCCGCAGTCCAAAGTAAAAGTATCGATTTCCGGTGAAAACTGGCTCCATTTTTGTTGATGGAAAAAAATTTTGTTATTCAAGCACAGCTTTCCGATACGTAAAGGATGCTTGGAAAAATTCAAGTTAATGGGTGCAGTGATTTGTTGCATATGTGGTCACCGATTTTGAAAACGTCATTTTAAGAACATTTGCGTTGGGAGTTTTAGGTCGAGTTTATACATGGATAAAATGGAAATTTGAAAACTTGTATAGAATCATCGACGCCAGGCCCATGTAGTAAGCTTTCTGTAGCAGTAGTAGCCTCCAGAATTTCAATTTGCTGCTGTCTGTGGTGTGCTGTTTCTTTTCGCGTCTTAGATTGACCCCCTCTCATCTTCTTCCGTCACATGTGTGACCGTTACGGCCGCTATGTAACCCCATCGCTTGCAGCATGTTCGGTAGCGAAGCAGCTCTTTCATTGAAAGAACAGGCAGCGACATACGCAGTTATTTCCACTGAGATGGACCCACTCGGAAGATTCTTTGGGCTTATCTTCCAGATCAGCTGGATATAACTTTCATTCGTGTTTTGGGTGAAACCACCACTGCATCTCTCCAATAAGTTATCATTGCTAAGGTCTTCGTGAATTGGTTTGATTTGTTCCAAGAGATTGGAATACAGAGCATTATATTCATGATTATACGAAGCTCTCTGTTGGCCGAAGCGCGCTGCCAGGAGCACCAAGAGTCAACTTCGCGGTCGGACACTTATCATGATTCGGATCTTCATCGGTTGAGCTGTAATAAGTCAAGGTTGTCCGTATGGCCTTTTTCACATTGTCCAATTAATTATGGTTACGACGTATAGCTAAATCATAATAAACGGTTAATTTGTCGATCATTTTTCCTGTTAGTACGTTTCTGCCGCCGATCCCTTTATTTTTCTTCACTGTGCTCTCACGTAATTGACATCCCATTCGTTTTTGCACATGACCGATGCATTCTTTTTCAGTAAACATTGGAGTCGCACACTACGTAACGCGTTACGTCCAGAAAATATTGGGAAATCGGCTTTGAAATGTGAAGAAAAAAACGGATAAGGTCAATGGAAAAGGAAAATTAACTGATGCTTTGATAACAAAACTTTTAACGTACGGTGTAGCCATCCGAAGGAGATTGACAGCGTTGAACATATGAAGAAACCTATAATTGCCTCTTATTACCATTTGTGCTCCACCAATGAAACTCCAAAACACGAATACTGCCCTCCGAGCGAAGAGTGGAGTGCAAATAGCAGATAGTTCATTCGCTTCATTCAGATTCCAATAGCAAAACTTTTCCAATTTCTGAAGATCTGTGGAAAAAAGTTTTACCTGAGAGATGCTTGGGCGGTCGCACACAGAATGCCAGCGAACGTTTCAACTCCACCATCTGGTGTTTAACTCGAAAGCACCTGCATTCTGGGTTGAAAATCGTTGCAATTACATGATATATTGCAGCTGGACTATTTGCCGAAGGATATGCATTTCATTTTGGAAAGGATGGTCGCGCTGGAGATTGTCATTGAAAGTCACCGTAAAAAAATATGGTGAAAACGTCGACGAGCGCCAGGTGGTTCATCAGCAGCGGTGTAGTTCTCTCAAAACACGAGGCTCGCAAAGCACGGAGAGAGCAGCTAACCGAGAAAAATCCGTTTTAAAAGAAGCCAAAAAACCATTACGTGGCCCTAGAATCCCTGATTAGCCGGTAAGTCATTGATATCATTCTCTTTCCACTTATCAAAACATGAAACGCGTCTTTTATCAAACCAGCATTTTTTTAATCAGTTGAACGTGTCAATTAAAAACTATTCAACCGATTTTCATCAAATGTTGCCTATATCTAAAGAACACCATGATCTACTAACCAAACCGAATTGTTTTGAAAAATGACCAAAGAACGTCTTGATTACTCGCAATTTTTTTTTATTTCCTTCAAAATTGAAACTTTGTTTCCAAAAACGTTAAATTCTTCCATTTTTCAATTTCCTCCATTATTATTAGGTCTCGTTAGGATAATTATGGATACAAATAATGATCATTTCTGGACTCATTTGTTTCAGATAAACACAACCAAAAAAGAGCCTCAATCATTTCACAATTCACGCGCAGGCCTACCTGAAAGATTGTGCCACATGTCAGCTATTTGAAATTATGTCAAGAAAGAGATACCTTCTAATAGTTAAAAATAGGTATTGAAGGAATTTTGCCGATACAAAAAAATACGTGTCAAGTATTCCTTATTAGTCTGCCCAAACCGAGCTACAACTACTGATAATAATAGACACGATAATTCCCGTTTTATCCCCAGTCCTTCTTTGACTATCGGAGTATAATAGCTTTTTTCCGGGTCCGCAATATCACATAGTGAGATAAAAATACTAATTATAATTTATCGGTATGTATGGTATAAGCGTTAATATTTTTCAAGGCTAGTTTAGTTTCATCGTTGACAGTATCTTTTTTTTTTAATGTTATTAGCGGTATGCATCATATTTTAACATTAACCAAAGCTTTCCATCTGTCATTCTGCAAGTGTAATTCGCGATAATTCATCGCTTTAACATTGGTTCTGTGTTATCAATTTATAATCATTATACAAGAGGCCAGACGCCACTGAGAGAGCAGCGTCTTTGTTCAGCAACTTTTCGGCGATGGTCAGAGCAAAGTCAAATGCAGTAGCCGGTCCTTGGCTAGTTATTAAATTACCTGCAATGAAAAAGTATAGGCATTTAAAAAAACTTAAACAACCATTCACTTGTCCCGTTACTTTTCCTTCATAACGAATCTCTATTACCATCGACAACAACTTTCTCGTTCATGTATTGGTAGTCATTTACCAATTGGTCCTTCATCGAGGGGTAACAGGTTACACGTTTGTTCTTTGCAATTCCATGAGCTTTCAACGCAGTCGGCGCTGCGCAAATTGCTGCGATAACGCGATTCTCTTTTTCTTGAATTTTTAGAACATCCCCAACCTTCGGAGACTGTAAAATTAAGCACCGAAGTTATAACATCGTGACTTAAACTCAAACTTCGGGGCTTTTCATTTTTAATTACTGCAATAAATACAGCAAATGTTTTCCAATTGATAGAGAAGATAAAAGAGTTTTATTTACAAAAGTCAGGTACATTTATAATTTCCTTGCAAGGGGAGTCCAAATTATAAAGTTACCGATTTTTATGAAACTTTGCAGAGTCGTAAGGAGTCATCAACCAAAAAAACGGATTTTTTTTAAGTATATCTCTGACAAAAAAAAATCGCTTACAAGATCGCGATAGCAATGCATAGGCAGTCATCTCATGTGACAGGTCCAAAAAATGGATTTTTTGCCGCAATTGCAAAAAATGTGTGCGTGTTATATGGATCCGGCATAGCAGACTAATGGTGGGTCAACATATTCTTTGTGCAAATCGGACCTTTTGTTTTTACTTACGCTAAGTTACTAGATATACAGTGTTATCGCGATAATTATTTGTTTCATTCTATGTCCGCCTACTGCGGTGCAAAACTTGTGTAAAATCGGGAACCCAAAGTTGTGACCTCCCCTTGTTACGGTATTACTCGATGGATCGCTAAAATTCTTGAAAATGTGAGGAATGATAGTTCTTAATAGAATAATAATACATGAATTATTTTACAAGTTTTCACTAAATAATTTAGTACTTATAAACATATAAATTCAACACGGTCGCTCCTGGGAACACCGCTCCTGCAGACGTTAATGGTTGCAAAACGAATGGAACTAAATGGCCCGTCACTTTTGAAAATGTTGAATCATCAAGATTTAGGATCACGCGATTGATTATGCTAAGTTTAAAATAAATCGACTGTGTAATTGTCGAGAAATGAATTGAAGTAATGAGGAGTATCGTCTGTTCATGAATTGCGCTGTGCAGACGTGGGAACGTGTAGAGTCGTATGATGATTATTCTGTCGGTTTAGTAGAAACGCTTTGCTGTATCGTGGTGTAAATCCATGCTAATGGCTCGTTTCCTCACCCCTGGATAGAGTTATCAGCAGGATATCCTATAACTGTAACGTTGTTTATCTGCTGAATAACTTTATCCGTAACTTATCCGTGGTTGACGAAACCGGGCATAAGTTGAATTCATAGTTTTTTTGTCTGTAGCTTCCCTTATTTCTTTTTATAAATAAGATTGCTGATTAATTAATGTCGTCAATGGTTTTTTTTTAGAAAACCATATATTAAACTTTCATTCCATTCAATCTTTGAAAACATACCTAGGATAAAACGCACTGAAGTCACGCTTGCCCAAGCTATTTTGAGGTCAGACTTACTCACTGCTACTCACGAAGCAGCGTCAACGCGAAGAGCATAACGTATGCGTAAACAGAACGAGCAGTCCTACCACCGATGAGTAAAAAACAAAATTCAGACTATTCAATCTATAAACTAGTAAAGGATTTATTTTAACGATGAATTAATCAGCAATCATTGGAAAACTCAATATATATTGAGTTTTTGAGTAATTATCGATAATAATAAAATGATCTGAACGTATAAAATAAATGTAAAAATTGGGAAATTGTTTTTTTTTGGATAGTTGAAACAGATGTAGTCACTGACAAAACCTCAGTCAAGCCCACGCCAATGTCGTCGAATTTTCCTTCAATTATCATTAAAAGTGGAAAATTAACATTTCTAAGTGTTGCTTTATTATTAAAGTTTTTTTTTCTAAGGTGAAACATGTACGACATGATCTAGACTTGTACATCTACGATTCGCCCGTTTTGGACTAACTTTTTTCCCGACGGTCCATCCAGTAATACCTTAATCATTTTTCACTAATTACAAATTTCATAAATGGTCTACTTCTGAAAGCGCCTTTGATCCCCCGAGGCCTCCAGGAAGTATAACAACATCGTACTTTCGATTAATGGTTGCTGCATCGAGCTCGGCATCGGCCAACATGTTGACACCCCGGCTACACTTTACAGATTGCTTTCCAGTAATGCTTGCAATTGTTACATCGATCTAAAACATAAATTAGTTTTGTCAAACTTTTCATTGTAAACAATAGCTTAAACAATTAGTAACTGTTGCTTTTTTTAACCCCACCATGTCGCATTCGCGGAAAACGGCAAATATTGTAGAAAGACATGTTACCAATAGAGGCAGATAAACGCGGCGGTAGCAATACGGATAAATTTAAGTACAACAGAGGTGCTTTAGTTGGGACCAGTAAATGAACAAGGCGGGTTTTGCTTCATATGCTCACATCTTACATCACACCGTAAAGTTCTCTTCAAACATCGAAATGGCGCTAACTGCGGGTGCTCATTAAATATCAATATATTCGCATTGCTCAGTATTGTAATGAATAAAATATATCACTTTTGTTTAAAAATGTGTTTTATTGAACGTATAACCGCGCTGTGGCGATTAGTAATATCCAAACACGCGCGACATTTAGCATCAATGCGCGCCGTTGCCACACTTCGCCTCTACGTTTCGTCGGTGTGGGAAAAACTGATTGTTGCATTTATAAAAATGTCGATAATAAATAAACGGCGTAGACGAATCATTTTAGTTTTGGGCTACATAATAGTCATAATATACTGAGTAGTTTGACAGTTTTTCGTAACATTTTTAACATTTTTTCACACTTTTTTGTGCGTAAAACTGCAGTTCAGCGATGAGTGTAGGCATCTCCCTATGTTAAAGAGTGTCCCTTCAATTGTACATTTCATGGAAACGGTGTGGAAGATGGATTTAAAATTTGCTGGGTGCATTCGGTATATGACAGAGAATCTACTGTATAAATTTGAATCAAATGGTATCATTTCGTCACGTATCCTGAAACTCCTTAAAGGGACCAAGCGCACTGTTAAAAATTGTTTTGTCCTGTTTTGGCTGCATCTTGTAATCAGGACATAATAGAAATAAAGTCTAAGTGACAAAAATTCTGTATTCTTTGATTACTATATATTTATAATAACCATAAATATGACAAATTGCATATTGTTTATTGCAAAAATGCGTGTTTGCATGCGTACGTACGAAGACTCTCGTTACATTAGAATATAACTTTTTGCGTATGTAAAGGATAGAAAAGTGGCCAACATTTTTTTTTATCATTTATTCGACATCCCGAAATTAAGAAGTGAAAAGCATCCTTCAATTCAACGACAATATGTGCGTAGAAATATCACAGCAAGGCTTCTGTGATAGCAGGCTCACAGATTTGATAAAACTGTGCCTGCAACGTTCTATTAAAATCAGGGGCTGGGACACCTCACACACACACACACACACACACACGCGCGCGCGCGCGCGCACGCACGCACGCACACGCAGGCACACACGCGCACACACGCGCGCACACACACACACACACACACACACACACACATATATATATATATATATATATATAATCTAATCACGTAATCGAATGGGTTTATATTAATACGAATTTAACAGGGTATTGCAAAATGTTAGCTGATTATACGTCGACATTGACCAAAAAATTGAATCGTGGTTCAACCCCTTGATTGCGAGACATCGAAAAAAAAACCAAAAGCACGTTTCCGCTATTGTTTCATCCTCTCCACATGTACAAATATTCTTATAAGATCATCCAATAAGATGAAACTTTTCATAAATACGCATGAAAAAATTACATTTTTTTCAATCGACGATATGAAATTTGTTGTTATCAGCACTGTTCGCATGAAATGAAACATTATTCCCATTAATGAGTATGAGTGGTGTGCGGCCGTGTTGATACTACGAGATGTTGAGAAATCGGCTTCGATTCGGCCCGATTATTCCCATTAGAAATTTCGTGATATCTCGTTCTGTTAACGGGCTACATCTGCCTAGGTGGGTAAAAAATTACATTTTCCAAAAATATTAATATTCAATAGTATCAGCTTTTAGCGATATTACCTTCAAAATTTCATCGAAATATTCCTGAAATTGAATGAGATACAGCTTCGAACAGCCGGCCAGGCAGGCGGTAGCAGCACCATATTTCGAACTTAAAACGTATTTTTCTCGAAACACTGTTTTCAAAGTCGGTGGGCATATCTCGAGAACCACTTGATGGATTGTTTCCAAATTTACAGGAGACCCGCTCATAACATTTAAGCTAATCCTATCGCTTCACACTAGTCATATCACTGATCATTCTTGAGACTTGTACAATTTATATTTTTAACATATGCAAAAAAATAATTTGTAATAACTAAAATTCACAACAACACACAAAAAAATACTATTTTAATATTTTTTCTCTCTGTAGTTAGGTTGATAACTGGCCCTGAAATTTTACAGAGGCGATTATTAATATATTTAGTGAGGCTCAAAAAAAAAGGTCGTTGAGGATCACACTTTTTTTAAATCGATCTTCAGTTTTTAATAGTTATGTAAAAATGGCGACTTTTTAAATAGATTTTGTATACTCGAGTTTTAATTCATCGCCACGTTGTTAAAAAAAAATGATTTTGAGAATCGAGGATCGTTATCGAGTCATATTTATTACTAACTTGAATAACCCGGTTGGATTTTAGATTTCAGATGGACCGTTTAAGCTGGTGAGTATCCACCGCCAAACATGGCAAAAAAAATAGCATCATCCGCTGGCGGCCATGTTTTTGTTGTCATCCTGTATATTTTGGTAATTTTTTTTTAAGGCTCTCAATATATGTACCTTTGTGTTAAAAAAAAGGGTTTACTTTGTACCAACGGTTTCCCAGAAAAAAATTCGGAATGTGGCCATTTTTTTGGGCCTCTAGATAAATATAGCCCCTTAAAAAGTTATAGCTCGAAAACGAAAAAACCTCGATTTTTGAGGGTGCGTGTTGCCCCTTAAAAATGAGATTCCACCGATATAAAAAAAATACGTGCCTACTATTTTGACCCATTCCACAAACATACTGAAAAAAGGGACACCTTGCACGGTTTTCTTGTAAGTGACATACATGTGAATATAGTGCCCCATCACTCCAAGTTGGAGCGCGCTGCATTCGAAGGGTTAATCATTAAATGAAATTTGTAATAAAGCCGCAGGTTTGGGAATATCTTTGTGAGTTCTTTCATTAGCTTATATAGTTATAATGTTTCAACTCATCCTCATGCACTAATCTGTTTTGTGGAACTTTCAGGGCTTTTCAGAAATAGTGGCATGGTGCAAAGAGATAATCTCTTTGCACCGACGTGAGCAGTGATGGGCCCATATTCATAATCATGAAAATAAATCCAATGCACAGGTAGCAAACTCATTTATACTTGCCAACATCTCTTATTATTTCTGAGTATCTTTCCTAGACTTAGACAGAAAGTCATAGCCACGACTAATTATTTCAAAATACACTGCACAACAGTGAAAAATATTTAAACATCTAAGCTCAAAGAATCAAATGTGGATCCTTGGCCATTGACCTTCATGCGCATACACAATTGGTCTTTATGCGCAAATAATACACAATTATTTATCTAGTAAACAGTTGAATACAGTTTTTGATCTATATCCAGACATTTTTACTTCACTTGGCTTTCTATCGGACGAATAATTTGCTTTTATTTATCTGAATATATTGCAGTACATACAAGCATACCAGTGCTGCAGATTTTAGAGACAAATCTCAATTAAGACGGAATGACCCCTCATCGCGGTCGGTATGGTAGAGCAATTGTAGATACCCAAAAATCTCTGAAACGGCTCTTCAGATCGGGTCGAAACTTTGCCAAACGACGTCGAATAGATAGACGAACAGCTGTCTGCCCCTCAAATTTTCTGAATTTGAGAAAAAAACCGTACATTGGCTTATGATAACCCGATCTACGTTTTTTTTCTCAAATTCAGAAAATTTGAGGGGCAGACAGCTGTTCGTCTATCTATTTGACGTCGTTTGGCAAAGTTTCGACGGGATCTGAAGAGCCGTTTCAGAGATTTTTGGGTATCTACAATTGCTCTACCATACCGACCGCGATAAGGTGTTATTCCGTCTTAACACAATTTTTTCTCAAAATTTAGTAATGTGCACCTAAATTGCGAATTCGATTTTGAAACTCAATTATTTGCATTCGAATGGTTGAAGTTTTAAATATTAATTGAATTGAATTTTAATGCAATTTGAACCCAAACAAATCCAAACAAACACATTAACTCGCTAGAACTCAACCAAGTCTCCCTCCTGGAACATACAAGTTAAAATGGACTTAACACGTTATTTATTCAGAGAAAGTATTGTTCTACAGACAAAGTTAAGGAACTAATTGTTTCTTGCTGTGTGGTTCTATAATGTAATGAAGAAAAAAAAACAATTCGTTGGATGATTAATTACTAAATACTCATTGAGAATTTCGAAAGTTAATAATTTTTACAACTATTCGCATGGGTATGCTTCTATATATGCTGGATCCAACGTTTTCAATGTAAACAACCAATTTCATTTTCTTTAGAACAATGTGTTGTCGGGTAATAGGTTCTATGTAGTTCTAAAGTACTCAGATTTGTCGAGCTTGAAAACACAAGCGTCAAACTTCGAGCACGTAGCTAGAATCTTTCCATAAAAAAGGAGTTGAAGTAACTTACGTCGGCTCGACGCAAAATATCGACTGTAATAACGACTTCCATTTCTTCGGCGCCATCAGCTAATAATAAAATGGCATTTTTTTTCGCCATTTTCATAGAGCCACCGAAATTAGGTTTTAATACAGACTGAGGGGAGGATAATGATGGATATTAATTATGAGTGCAAACGACGGTTAGGGGGTTAGGAAAAGTTTTGCAGTAATCACGGAAACCATGGAGGCTAGAGTGGGAGGAGGCCGACCTGTGCATTTCAAAGTAGCTACAAAAATGTGGTCAAACAGGGATGGTGCCACTATCTCTAAGACCTCGAGAAGTAAGCTGAGTATCGATGTCGTGTAAGAGGGATGGAAGAGGATCGAATACGCATCTCAGCAAGCAGTGCAGCGAGATCGCGCGCAAAATTTACCCCCTCGCTGGTCTCATACGCACCCATCACACAATCATTATAGCGTGTGTCCGTGAGCGAGCGACGCTCGGACATCTTCGGAAAGAGCCGAGCGCGCCGAAGTTTCCCGACTGCGCCTTCGGCAGCTACACCAACACATGGACGCTGAGCACCTTCATGTGCAGCCAAGCCGAAACGAAGGCTTCGAGGGAAAAAGCAATCTGAGCACGACTCGCGCGTGACGTCACCCGACGGAACGCGCCAGGCTTTTAGATTATTTCAATGCTTATTTAGCTCTTGATTCTCTGCGTTATCAATGTATACAAAAAAATGTATCGCGCACCCTGATCGCTTATTTTTTTAGTTTATACGTTAATTTAAATATAATTATGAATCCAAATTACAACTTATTTATCTTCTAAAAAATTGTTTACGCTTTACTCACACCCGTCCTTATGCCAAATAAATTATAATTCATAAAAGTAAGCGGAAATATATTTATATTCGTATTATTATATTAATTCTCATACTTTCATCAAGCGATAAAGCATTATCCCCAAAAACAAGCCAATCAACCATCCGGCCGCGAATCGTCAGTACCAGAAAGTGCATATTCTACAAGCGACGGGATGGTCCCGTTGGTAGCGTTCCTGGCTTCGGTCCGCAGGGGCGCAGGATCGTTCCCCGCGCTCAGTGCTTTTTTCAAAATTATTATTACTATTAATTCTTGTTTGATTAGTTATTTTTATTAGTTATCATTATTATTTTAATTAGTTATCTTTTAGTGTCGAAAAATTTATCGCGCACTCCAACCGCTTATTTTATTAGTTTGTACGTTAATTTGAATATAATAATAAATCTTAATTACAACTTATGTATCCTCTAAAAAATTGTTTGCACTTTACTCACACCCGTCTCTATGCCAAATAAATTGTAATTCATAAAACTAAGCGGGAATATATTTATAGTCGTATGGTGTAGCAGAGATGTAGTGCTCAGTTCCGCCGCAGGCGTCGCTAGTGTTCCCCAGAGCCCATAATATATAGTAATACAAAACTGCATAAGGTCCGAGCTCCGCCTCAACGACCAATCACAAAACTGGGGTGATCGTGTTTCTCTCTCGTACTCACTTGGAACAGTCATCGTGCGTTCTCTCTCGCACACCCGAGCGATAATACACCCAAGTGGGGATTCCTTATATTATTACATGTAATAATATTGTGTACATATATATGATAAATAAAACATAAATAATACTGATGAAACAACTCGTGTTGTTTTCTTCACCGGGGCTTATTATATAATAAGCACATCAGATATAATAATTATATAATAAGTACAACACGAGTTATTTTATTATGGAAACTTATGATTTGACTGTTATGTTTAAAAATATAGCCAATTATAATGAAACGCGAATAAAGCGATAAACAAACCGTAATGTATCTCGTAATGTATTTATTATTCGGATGCGCGTTACTCTGTTTTCCTGTACAATAATAATAATAATAATAATAATAATAATAATAATAATAGCAGTCGGCAGTCGAGGTGGTGTCGGAACCCTCGAGTGTCGCCCAGCGTTATTGTTCCGGTCTAGATTAAGACCGAGCCTAACCCCCGGGGGTAGGTGAATGTTTCCCAGTGCAAACTGAGGAAGTTTGTTGCCCGGAGCATTAAAGTCTAATAAATTTTTAAGAAAAAAAAAAATAGCATGTACATGCAAGAAACCGGGCGAATGCGGGAATGTTGGCTCTACATGCTGGGGTTGTCTTTTCAATACGTGCTTATTATATGTATACCCATGAAAACTCGTTATTTGCTAGTTACGTTTAAAAATGAAGCTAAATATGAATTAAATTAAGCGATGAACCAACCGAACAAGCCGTCAAGCCTAATTGAACCCCAAGCGCGGCAATCACTTAAATATGACAAGATTGTATTTATTGGCAACTTATTGGGTGGCGAAGTTGGTAGAACGCTAGATTACTGTATTGAAGGTCCTGAGTTCGAGCCTCGGTAGTTTTAATTTTTTTTCTTTTGCATTCGTACAGGTATCTGGTTGTACCAGCGAATTGAAGCAGTTTCAACAAAACAAAGAACTCGTCTAATGCCAAAAGAACTCGAACAAAAATAACATGGAAGAATATATTTTTTAATTTAGTGCCATCAATAGTTGAAATTTGTTTTAGAATTCCTATCTAGAGTGTTTACTTTTACCCTTTATCTCATTGACTCGCGAGAAGTCATCTCCATTATTATACACATAGTTCGATAGCTGCTGTGCTGGTGCACACGACAGATATATTTGTGTTTGACAGGCGCATACAATTTTTCTTTCATAACACGGTCAGTTTCACCTTATGCAGTTTTGTATTACTATATATTATGGGCTCTGGGGAACACTAGCGACGCCTGCGGCGGAACTGAGCATTACACCTCTGCGACCGATTGAAAAAACTGTTTGAGGCGAGAGCAGAGATTAATGGGGAGATGCACAACGCGGCCCTTTTCGGCGTGCTTCGTAAATGGCGCTAAATCGCGGCGGCGAGTTCGGGAGTATGATTTCGTGATCATCGCCTCTGTCGAGGTTGCAGATTCCCTTGTAGCCGCGCGAGTCCGTGATCACCGCTAAAGTTGGTATCGCAGCAGCGTGAACACGAATGGGTAGCTCGGTGGGGGAATAGTCTCTGCCCCTCGCTCGCTCGACAGGCGAACGGAGCGAGGTTTTCCGTCCGATCGAGCTCGACATATATGTGTGGCCGTACTGCGGATTGGAATATGCATTAAATGAATTTCAAAGTGAAAAACATGTATCGAGATCATTGTTTTCTCTCGGTTGCCCGTTTATGCCGAAAATGCGGGTTAAAAAAATTAACGACGAACCGCGTTGAAAAATAAAACGCCGAAACGACCGTGAAAGGTTCAAAAAGAAATCTTGAGCCTTTGCCGCGATCGTTTCGGCATTTTTTTTCAACAGTAAACATTATGGAAAAGGGTGTATCATAAATGTTTCTTTATCTGCAATGAGCGTCGTGGCTGAGTTGTAGCGTGACGGATTACGATGCTGAACGTCCGGGTTCAATCCTCGGTGGATAAACTTTTTTCTCTTCATTTTATATTCAGAAAATTTCGAACTTACTCTCGCTTTAGCTATTCTCGCCTGTTCAGGCATTATTTATGATATTTAATTCGTATATGCTTAATAAAAAAAAACAAGACATTGCTACCGGGGATCGAACCCGCGTCGTCTACACTCAGAGCCCGCACGCTCATATCTCAACCGCGAGACTCTTGTGACTGCAAACCTGCCTTACGTATACAGTAGAATCTCGATTATCCGAACCAATTGGGACCGAGACTAGTTCGGATAATCGAAACGTGGGTTTTTTGGGACGAGATCATCAACAACACGTTTTTACATTTAAAAAAATACATAAATATATATTAAAATTTGACATACATATTAACATTGATATATATATATATATATATACATACACGGTGGCCGGAACATTGACGTCTAAAAATAAAATTTAGGTCCCTTGTATCGTGGGGTATCCGAATAACCCCCATGTATGTCGCGCGACTTTTCATATTTTTCGAGTTATGAATTTTTTACTGCATTTTTGAGAATTTTCGACCTGACCAATTGAAAAAAAATCTTTAAAAAAAGTAGAAGACTATCGAGATTTTTTTTGCAACTGAATCTTTATGAGTAGTACTTTTATGCATAAAATAATCAGCTTCGTAACTGTGATGAAAGTTATGAAAATTTTGGTCTAAAGTGAAAAATTTACGTTCGGTAAATTATGACTTAAATTTTCAACTTTAAATTAAACATCTAAACAGGTGACTTCGTGGTTCCTAATTAGGCCCTAAGAATGCGCCAGACTGTCAGCTTTCATAACCATTAAAAAGAGTAGTACTTGATAGGGCTACTTTGGCTACAATTGACCTTCAATGACAGCGAGGTGGAAAATTCTTATAATTACCCATCTGATTAAAAAAAAAATTTGCCCATTTTATCATTCCTAAGGCTATTTAGTTTGTTAACTAACAAAAAATGACTGCAGGGAAAGCTAAGATTGAAACATTTGGAGGTTTATTTTTTTTAGTTTAATTTAAGTTTAATGAATTTTGCGCGATCCGTTCTCATGGATCAGGTAAAAGCTCGTTTACGCGATCCGTTCTCGTTACAAGAACGGATGGCGCAAAATTCATTAAACTTGAATCGAACTAAAAAAAAATAAACCTCTAAATGTTTAAATCTTAGCTTTCCTGCAGTCATTTTTGGTTAGGTAACAAACTAAATATCCTTGGGAATGATAAAATGGGCAATTTTTTTTAATCAGATGGCTAATTTTAAGAATTTTCCACCTCGCTGTCTTTGAAGGTCAATTGTAGCCAAAGTACCCCTATTAAGTACTGCTTTTTTTAAAAATGATTATGAAAGCTGAGAGTCTGGCGCATTCTTAAGGCCTAATTAGGAACCATGAAGTCACCTGTTTAGATGTTTAATTTAAAGTTGAAAATTTAAGTCATAATTTACCGAACATAAGTTTTTCACTTTACACCAACATTTTAATAACTTTCATCACAGTTACGAAGCTGATTATTTTATGCATAAAAGTACTACTCATGAAGATTCAGTTGCAAAAAAAATCTCGACAGTCTTCTACTTTTTTTTTAGATTTTTTTTAATTGGTCAGGTCGAAAATTCGTAACCCGAAAAGTATGAAAAGTCGCGGGATATACATGGGGGTTATTCGGATACCCCAGGATACAAGGGACCTAAATTTTATTTTTGGACGTCAATGTTCCGCCCACCCTGTATATTTATATATGTGTGTGTGTGTGTGTGTGTGTGTGTGTGTGTGTGTGTGTGTGTGTGTGTGTGTGTTTTAAGCACCTGAAAAAAGTCGAGTGCCTTTTAAAATATTTTTTAAAAATAAAATCGTCCATTTTTAATTGACGAACGGCTGCAACGCGTTTTTGAGCGTCTAAGTCTCGCAGCTGTTTGAGAAGGAGAAGTTGCGTTGGGTTGCTTATTGTTGCTCACGGTGGTGGCAGCGAGCAACCATGTATCTTTCGCGCCAACGTTCGGATAATTGAGCTTCCGGATAAACTAAGTCATCGTTCGGATTATTGAGGGTTCGGATAATTGAGGGTTCGGATGATCGAGGTTCGGATAATGGAGGTTCTACTGTACACACTTATCCAACCTTAAAAAAAATCGCTGCAGGACCAACTGCATATTGTTTTTATGACCCCAAAGTATTTTTGAAGCCAAAAGAAAACGATTTTTCCAAATTCCTAGAATGGTGTTATCCCTTAAAGAAAAGAAATTGATTTTTTGATCATTGTAAATGTATATCCCCTCCTAAAGAATCTCGTACGTGTTAGCGAAAATCGGCAGAAAATTAGGAAGCAACTCGTCCACTTCTTTGATGTTCGCTATTTCGGTGTTCGCTATTATGGACCATCGCTCGTTTGCCTATCTGAGATCAAAACTTTCGAAGTTTGTATCCTCGATATCTGGCTTTTTGCTATAGATGGTATTACCAATATTAGATACTCACGTCTTTCTATTTCGGAGATGTGAATGTTCAAGATTGTTTAAATCTGTGTTTGTATGACTCAAACTCCAAACAAACCCAAACAAACTCAATAGGAAAAAGAAAAAGTTCCGGAAAAAAAAATAATATCAAGTTTTTTTTACGAAAATCTCATTTTTTTCATCTTTAAATTTTCTCCGAATATCTCCGCAGCCGTTCACTCAGGTAATAGGAAAAAAAGAAATTTCCGAAAAAAATAATAATAAAAAGTTTTTTAACGAAAATCTCATTTCTTTTCATCTTTAACTTTTCTCCGAATATCTCCGCAGCCGTTCACTCAGGTCATAGGAAAAGGAGAAATTTCCAGGAAAAAAATAAGAAATCAGAAAGCCAGGAACGCTACCAACGGGACCATCTCATCGCTTGTAGAATATACGCGGTACTTACAATTCGCGGCCGGATGGATGATTGGCTTGTTTTTGGGGATAATGCTTTATCGCTTGATGAAAGTATGAGAATTAATATAATAATACGAATATAAATATATTTCCGCTTACTTTTATGAATTATAATTTATTTGGCATAAGGATGGGTGTGAGTAAAGCGTAAACAATTTTATATAAGATAAATAAGTTGTAATTTAGATATATTATTATGTTTAAATTAACGTATAAACTAAAAAAATAAGCGACCTGAGTGCGCAATACATTTTTTTGTATACATTAATAACGCAGAGAATCAAGAACTAACTTAGCATTGAAATCATCTAAAAGCCTGACGTCACCCGACGGCACGCGCGAATCGTGCTCAGATTGCTTTTTCCCTCGAAGCCTTCGTTTCGGCTTGGCCGCACATGAACGTGCTGCTCAGCGTCCATGCATTGGTGTAGCAGCCGAAGGCGCGGTCGGGACGCTTCGGCTTGCTCGGCTCTTTCCGAAGATGTCCGAGCATCACTCGCTCACGGACACACGCTACTACGATGGTGTGATGGGCGCGTAAGAAACTAGTGAGGGGGTACCTTTTACGCGCGATCTGGCTGCACTGCGTCCGAGCTCTGAGTACGGACGGCGCGGCTTCGATGCCCGTAGCAACATTTTTTTTTGTTATACATATATGAATTAAATATAAAAAATAATGCCTAGACAGGCGAGAATAGATAAAGCGAGAGTAAGGTAGAAATTTTCTGAATATAAAATGAAGAAAAAAAAGTTCATTCACCGAGGATTGAACCCGGACCTTCAGCATCGTAATCCGTCACGCTACAACTCAACCACGACGCTCGTTGCAGATAAAGAAACATTTATGATACACCCTTTTCCATAATGTTTACTGTTGAAAAAAAATGCCGAAACGATCGCGGCAAAGGCTCAAGATTTCTTTTTGAACCTTTCACGGTCGTTTCGGCGTTTTATTTTTCAACGCGGTTCGTCGTTAATTTTTTTAACCCGCATTTTCGGCATAAACGGGCAACCGAGAGAAAACAATGATCTCCATACATGTTTTTCACTTTGAAATTCATTTAATGCATATTCCAATCCGTAGTACGGCCACACATATATGTCGAGCTCGATCGGACGGAAAACCTCGCTCCGTTCGCCTGTCGAGCGAGCGAGGGGCAGAGACTTTTCCCCCACCGAGCTACCCATTCGTGTTCACGCTGCTGCGATACCAACTTTAGCGGTGATCACGGACTCGCGCGGCTACAAGGGAATCTGCAACCTCGACAGAGGCGATGATCACGAAATCATACTCCCGAACTCGCCGCCGCGATTTAGCGCCATTTACGAAGCACGCCGAAAAGGGCCGCGTTGTGCATCTCCCCATTAATCTCTGGCGAGAGTGTCGACTCCTTCTCTCTAGCAGTGCAGCCAGATCGCGCGTAAAAGTTACCCCCTCTCTAGTCTCTTACGCGCCCATCACACAATCATAGTAGCGCATGTCCGTGAGCGAGCGACGCTCGGACATCTTCGGCAAGAGCCGAGCGGGGTCGAAGTTTCCCGACCGTGCCTTCGGCCGCTACACCAACACATGGACGCTGAGCACGTTCATGTGCGGCCAAGCCGAAACGAAGGCTTCGAGGGAAAAAGCAACCTGAGCACGACTCGCGCGTGACGTCACCGGACGGCACGCGCGAGGCTTTTAGATGATTTCAATGCTTATTTAGCTCTTGATTCTCTGCGTTATTAATGTATACAAAAAAATGTATCGCGCACTCTGATCGCTTATTTTTGTAGTTTATACGTTAATTAAAATATAATAATAAATCTAAATTACAACTAATTTATCTTCTAAAAAATTGTTTACGCTTTACTCACACCCGTTCTTATGCCAAATAAATTATAATTCATAAAAGTAAGCGAAAATATATTTATATTCGTATTATTATATTAATTCTCATACTTTCATCAAGCGATAAAGCATTATCCCCAAAAACAAGCCAATCATCCATCCGGCCGCGAATCGTAAGTATCAGAAAGTGCACAAATTCTACAAGCGATGAGATGGTCCCGATGGTAGCGTTCCTGGCTTCGGTCCGCAGGGGCCCCGAGGGCAAATTTTTCTTCAAAATTTTCATAATTTCTCATATTCTAACCATATTTGAGATTTTCGGAGAAAAAATGATTTAAAACACATTCAAGTACTGGTCTATTTCCCAAAAACACATTTTTTTTACTGAAAATTCATGATTTCTCATTTATTTCTCCGGAAATTTCTCTTTTTCCTATGACCTGAGGCTGCGGAGATATTCGGAGAAAAGGTAAAGATGAAACGAAATGAGATATTCGTTAAAAAAAACGTATTATTATTATTTTTTTTCGGAAATTTCCCTTTTCCCTATTATCTGAGTGAACGGTTGCGGAGATATTCGGAGAAAAGTTATAGATGAAAAAAATGAGATTTTCGTAAAAAAAAATTTATTACATTTTTTGATCCCTCATAATTCTGAGAAATAATGAATTTCCGAAATTTTTGCAAACATCATTTTCCTTAAGGGGTAACACCACTGTAACGGCCTGCCACGAAGCGTTTTAGACAAATAATACTTGGGGTAATTATTAAGCATATATTGAAGTATATTACAAAAAAATGTTATGGGAAAATATTACAAAATGACGACACTGCAGCAAATTCTTCCGCGGCATGTTGAACTTAAGGTGCTCTGCAGCACGCAGTATAACTTGTGCCAATTTTAATCTGGACAAAATAATTTTTTTAATTAAATCTAGATGAGTGTAGCTACTAAACCACGTAGGGGATTTTAGAAATATTGATTTTTGAGTAATTGCCGAATATGTGACTGAAAATGTTCAATTTTTTTTAAAGACAGTTATTTGTTAATAAATATTGTTTAAATTAACTTATCGAAAATTCCCTACGTGGTTCAGTAGCTACACTCATGTAGACTTGATAAAACGAAATTCTTTTTTTTAGATTAAAATGGGCACAGTTATACTGCGTGCCGCAGAGGTTCGACATGCTTCGGAAGAATTGCTACAGTGTCGCCAGTTTGTAATATTTTCGGATAAAAATTTATAGCAATATACTTAAATATATGCTCAATAAAGACCGCAAGTATTATTTGTTTATCACATTTTCTTTCGCCAAAAAAAAATCTCAAAAAATACGCTTCCTGTAAGGCCGTTACAGTGGTGTTACCCCTTAAAGTCTTCATTTAATTTCCGAGATCTTCCCGTGATCATAATTAAAATGATGAAATATTCGGAAAAATTCGGAAAAATTTTCCGGAAAAAATCGGAGTTTTTCAGAAAAAAATTTGCACTAGGGGCGCGGGATCGTTCCCTGCGCACAGCGTTATTTTTATTAGTTATCATTATTATTTTAATTAGTTATCTTATAGTGTCGAAAAATTTATCGCGCACTCTGACCGCCTATTTTATTTTTTTGTACGTTAATTTAAATATAATAATAAATCTAAATTACAACTTATTTATCTTCTAAAAATTGTTTGCCCTTTACTCACACCCGTCCCTATGCCAAATAGATTGTAATTCATAAAAGCAAGCGGAAATATATTTATATTCGTATTATTATATTCATTCTCATATACTTTCATCAAGCTATAAAGCATTATCATAATGTATCCGGCCGCGAATCGTAAGTCCCAGAAGGTGCACATTTTCTCCAAGCGATGAGATGGTCCCGTTGGTAGCGTTTCTGGCTTCGGTCCACAAAGGCGCGGGATCGTTCACCGCGCTCAGTGCTTTTTTTTAAATGATCAATACTATTAATTCTTATTTGATTCGTTATTTTTATTAGTTATCATTATTATTTAAATTAGATATCTTTTAGTGTCGAAAAAATGTATCGCGCACTCTGACCGCTTATTTTATTAGTGTGTACGTTAATTTAAATATAATAATAAAACTAAATTACAACTTATTTATCTTCTAAAAAATTGTTTGCGCTTTACTTACACCCGGCCCTATGCCAAATAAATTGTAATTCATAAAAGTAAGCGGAAATATATTTATATTCGTATTATTATATTCATTCTCATATGCATCAAGCGATAAAGAATTATCATAATGCTTTATCGCTCGATGAAAGTATATGAGAATGAATATAATAATACGAATATAAATACATTTCCGCTTACTTTTATGAATTACAATTTATTTGGCATGTGTGGTAAGCGCAAACAATTTTTTAAAAGATAAGTAAGTTGTAATTTAGATTTATTATTATATTGAAATTAACGTACAAACTAATAAAATAAGCAGTCAGAGTGCGCGATAAATTTTTCGACACTAAAAGATAACTAATTAAAATAATAATGATAACTAATAAAAATAACTAATCAAATAAGAATTAATAGTAATAATAATTTTAAAAAAAGCACTGAGCGCAGGGAACGATCCCGCGCCCGTAGTGCAATTTTTTTTCTCAAAAACTCCGATTTTTTCCGCAAAATTTTTCCAAATTTTTCTATAAATTGGAACAAATATGAAGGATTCGGAGTTTTGCGGACAATTACTTTTACGCAAACATCCGAGTTTCTCCGAATTTCTCCGAATTTTTCCGAATGCTTCATCATTTTAATTATGATCACGGGAAAATCTCGGAAATTAAATGAAGACTTTAAGGGGTAACACCACTATAACGGCCTTACATGAAGCGTATTTTTTGATATTTTTTTTGGCGGAAGAAAATGTGATAAACAAT
Organism: Ophion slaviceki; assembly: GCA_944452715.1. Taxonomy (NCBI): domain Eukaryota; kingdom Metazoa; phylum Arthropoda; class Insecta; order Hymenoptera; family Ichneumonidae; genus Ophion; species Ophion slaviceki. Next base: position 55,217,566 of record OX101787.1, on the reverse strand, counting down.
TTTTATCCGAAAATATTACAAAATGGCGACACTGCAGCAATTCTTCCGAAGCATGTCGAACCTCTGCGGCACGCAGTATAACTGTGCCAATTTTAATCTAAAAAAAAGAATTTCGTTTTATTAAGTCTACATGAGTGTAGCTATTGAACCACGTAAGGGATTTTCGATAAGTTAATTTAAACAATATTTATTAACAAATAACTGTTTTAAAAAAAATTGAACATTTTTAGTCACATACTCGGCAATTACTCAAAAATCAATATTTCTAAAATCCTCTATGTGGTTCACTAGCTACATTCATCGAGATTTAATTTTTAAAAAATTATTTTGTCCAGATTAAAATTGGCACAAGTTATACTGCGTGCCGCAGAGCACCTTAAGTTCTACATGCCTCGGAAGAATTTGCTGCAGTGTAGTCATTTTGTAATATTTTCCCATAACATTTTTTTGCAGTGTACTTCAATATATGCTTAATAATTACCCCAAGTATTATTTGTCTAAAACGCTTCGTGACAGGCCGTTACAGTGGTGGCCGTTACAAAAATTTCGGAAATTCATTGTTTCTCAGAATTATGAGGGATCAAAAAATGTAATAAGTTTTTTTTTACGAAAATCTCATTTTTTTCATCTATAACTTTTCTCCGAATATCTGCACAGCCGTTCACTCAATAGGAAAAAGAAAAAATTCCGGAAAAAAAATAATAAGTTTTTTAAAAAGAAAATCTCATTTTTTCATCTTTAAATTTTCTCCGAATATCTCCGCAGCCGTTCACTCAGGTAATAGGAAAAAGGGAAATTTCCGAAAAAAAAATAATAATAATACGTTTTTTTTACGAAAATCTCATTTCTTTTCATCTTTAACTTTTCTCCGAATATCTCCGCAGCCTCAGGTCATAGGAAAAAGAGAAATTTCCGGAGAAAAAAATGAGAAGTCATGAATTTTCAGTAAAAAAAAATGTGTTTTTGGGAAATAGACCAGTACTTGAATCTGTTTTAAATCATTTTTTCTCCGAAAATCTCAAATATGACTAAAATATGAGAAATTATGAAAAATTTAGAGAAAAATTTGCCCTAGGGGCCCCTGCGGACCGAAGCCAGGAACGCTACCAACGGGACCATCTCATCGCTTGTAGAATATGTGCACTTTCTGGCACTTACGATTCGCGGCCGGATGGATGATTGGCTTGTTTTTGGGGAAAATGCTTTGTCGCTTGATGAAAGTATGAGAATTAATATAATAATACGAATATAATTATATTTCCGCTTACTTTTATGAATTATAATTTATTTGGCATAAGGACGGGTATGAGTAAAGCGTAAACAATTTTTCAGAAGATGAATAAGTTGTAATTTAGATTTATTATTATATTTAAATTAACGTATAAACTAACAAAATAAGCGATCAGAGTGCGCGATACATTTTTTTGTATACATTAATAACGCAGAGAATCAAAAGCTAAATAAGCATTGAAATCATCTAAAAGCCTCGCGCGTGTCGTCGGGTGACGTCACGCGCAAGTCGTGCTCAGATTGCTTTTTCCCTAGCAGCCTTCGTTTCGGCTTGGCCGCACATGAACGTGCTCAGCGTCCATGTGTTGGTGTAGCTGCCGAAGGCGCGGTCGGGAAACTTCGACCCCGCTCGGCTCTTGCCGAAGATGTCCGAGCGTCGCTCGCTCACGGACACGCGCTACTATGTTGTGTGATGGGCGCGTAAGAGCCTAGAGAGGGGGTAACTTTTACGCGCGATCTGGCTGCACTGCTCTCTAGTCTCCTTGGGCACTACTACCCTACTTGTGGGGTGCCCTAGTTGTGACGGCTACGAGAAAGATTTTTTTTTTTAGCCATACTAGCCAAATCGTCGGAGTTCGACGTAAGACCGTGGTTTATAGCATGCTTATATCGTTAATCTGATTGGCCCGAACGCGGTCCAAAATTGTGCGAACCATGACTTATTTGGTCGTGCGTAAATAAAATAAACCTAACTATTATATGCAAAGAAGTTTATTATTACATACAATAAAATAACACACAAAAGTTAAAAGAAACACTTATTTACTAATGGAAAACAACCGTGTATATCTTCAGACGGTAAGATAGAACTTGAGGAACCACTTTAGACGGCAGGCCAGCGGGAGTACCAACGTAAAGCTCACAAAGCCCTCAAAAATGAAAAATAAATCTTATTGTGTATTGCGCCGTAGCGGCAGTGGCTGTAGCACAGCATCTCGCGGACGTGAACGCACTTCTGACCGCTACAATTTACTTTTATATTGCATTTAAGTGTATCCAAATAAAGCGTTAAAGACTGATCAAACGCCGGGCGCTGTGACGTTCGCGATGAAATTTCATCGCTCCAACACGAAGCTTTGAATTTTAGAGGTTATTCGGACCGAAACAATTGACAAAAAAAACGTCATTTCGTCGATTGTTGACGAATGAACTTGCGTTGTCAATTGAAAAAAGTACTATCGGCGGCACGAGCGGGAAAAACGGAAATACTTCCGATCGCCGAGTTTCGAATGGGCAATATAACATCAAGGATGATCGCGATAGAATTTTCGGTGTTTCTTTGAAGTTGCAACTTGGTTGAGAGTCGGCTGTGAAGGTGAAGGAAAAAATTAATCCACCGAAGCAACACGGTATCTTCTCGATCGCACATCTTCGCTTGTCAGGAAGATCGGGCCTTAACCCTTTGGTCGTTGTGACAACTCTGTGATATGGGCTTTCCGGGAAATTTACGAAAATCATGTAAGCGTCGACAAGGCGAGTAGCACACGCCATTCTCGCTTCTAGATGTTTTTCATCCCTATTCAAGTTAACGAATAAGCCAATTCCAGCCAATTTTTGCTTCAGGTCCGATCGCAGCTACAGCATGGGTTCAGCTACAGAGATGATAAATGACTTTGACGACGAGCGCACATTGGACGAGGAAGAAGCACTGGAAGGTAGCGAAGATTCGCACAACGAATTATCCAATTTACAAAAGGTCTCGTGGGCAATTCTTTATTTCATACCCATCGTTTTAAGTTATTAGGGTAAGGATGCCGACTCGGAAACAGCTTATTTGACGCTTGTTTATTTTTTCGGCCAAATTCTACGTCGATCGGCACTTTAAGGGGGTAGGCGACAGTGGCAAACCTAAAATCAGAATTATTGAAAAAAATAAATTTTGTCCGGATAAGGAGCCTGATTGAAAAATAGTTCGGACATTTATTCATATGTTGATTAATGAGGTTGGAGCGTTAGCCACAATCCAAGATTAAGTATTTAGAAATATATATTTTATCGACTAGACTATAATGAGCCTGTATGAATTTTTTAAAAGTTTTTCACTACCACACATCAGAGATGAAAAATAGTTTGATGTATGTAATTTAACGCACGGTTAGATGGCCAAGACGATCACGCTACAGGTGATGTAATTGTACTGGCTATTTAGCACCAAGATAAACCATTTCTAACAACGGATTAACACAAACTAAATCTTTGTAAACATTTAGAAAAAAAACCCAATCTTGCAGATCGTAAACCATATATATTCAATATTGAACCAACTAGGTGTTATGAAAGATTACGACTCTTGGCTGGCGAATCAAGTGCATCGTATAAAACATTCGCCTACACAGTTATTTTCATAATCATTGATAATGTTATACTTTTTCATGTTGGTAGTAAAACAAAAGTTTTTATAACTTACGTAATAAAAATATAAAAATGTAAAAATTCAATTATATATTTTATGAAAAAATTAGCTACTACAGAAAAAATCTATATATATATTGAAAAAAAAGGCACACACCGTCATTTGACTCAACTGGACCGTTCCAACCTCCTTAAGAAAGTTGTGTAGCAAATTTCATTACAAAATATGAATAATTAAAGAAGCTATGAAGAATCTCTAGAAAGACTTGGCTAAGACTTGATTCGGCTTTTTTTGAGATAGCGTTTCAACTATCGAGAAAAAAATTCAATTTTTTTTCTCGATTTTTCTTGGAAGAAACAGTCAGGGAATTTTGTCAGACTTTACTTTTTGCAAGAATAACAAAAAAATGAAACCGACTTGAAAAAAAACAGAAAAGTATAAAAATTGATATTTTTCTATATTTTAAATATTTATATTATTCTTCATTATATAGAAAGAAAAGTTATGTCAGTGCCACACATTGAACCATTATTAAAACTAAAACTAATTTACTCCGAAGCTATATACATTTGCATTCGATTTGTATCCACACTTTGTATCCACACATGCACACAATTATTATTCTAGATAAGTGTTTGTATTTATTTTTTATTTATTGGCACCGGCATACAAATTTCCGTTTATAATGAAGAGCAGGTTCTGCATTTGCTTTTAATGTTCATTTTTTTGTTTTTTTTTTTCTTCACTTTACAGTGTTTGAATTATTTGTCGAATTTCAGTTTTTTAAAAATTTATCATAATATTCAACATTTTCATATATTTGATATTGAAACAATTATCTTCTTTATTTCACCCCAATCTCCCTGGAACATTTGCGAAACCTGTGTGGAAAACCTGAAAAAGTCAGAGAGTTTCCGAGCCAATAATGCGTAACAGCCATGAATGAAAATAAGTAACAATCAATTATTATACCTAACGATAAGCGGAATAAAAAATTTCGCGCAAATTTAGTAGACTTAGTCATTTTTACATTTTCTCTGAAAAGTCGCGGCTACGAAAATTCTTCCGCAAGTCACATTTTTACAAGTTTCATTATTAATATTTTCCTTAAACATTCGGTGACCCCCTGTTTTTATCGTCGTTATTGAATCTTAAAAAAGAAATAACACGCGTGAGCATTTTAAATCAGGCATCTAGAGTTATTTGGCATATAAATTATTAGAGAGAAATGTGGCCAGCGCGCCATCTTCATAAAGCGCCGTATAGGTGAGACAATTTTTTGCGTCGTAATTTTTCGTTAAAAGTTCGATAACTTGACTTGAAATTTTACCAATATACTGGGATGTATTTTTTACTTCATTGTAGATAAAAATCAGTCAATTGTTAATTATTCGAGTTCGTAAAAGGAATATCTCAATAAGTAATGGAATAAAAATGTTAGAAAGGACAACGTCGGTCAAGACTATACTACTGCAACACTAAATAAGTGCACCAAATTTCAAGTCGTTCCGTTTATTAGATGTCGAGAAATCGTGTATGCGGTTTCAAAAAGATTCTTTCGAGACAAACGCATTTCAAGTTTTACCAGCAGTTCCATCAATTCCCAGCCGTTCCATCAATTCCCAGCCGTTATACCAGCAATTTCTGCACCTTCCTCTTCAATTTGAGTTGCCTCAAGCGCCTATCGATTTTTTGTAAATCACGTTCAAAGTTCTGCATCTTTAATTGAGTAAAAAGATCCTGCAAGGTTAGCTCTAGAATATATGCTGGCATTTTTCGAAATAATTCAACTTTCCATATGCCGGTAGAATAAAAATTTCAAAAATCTTTCTACCAGAGACTCCCTCGTATGCCTGTTACTCTTATTCACAGGGTAGCCCTCGGCTCAATGTATACCTTTAAAGCAGTGACAGCCGAGGTCAAACACTACCAAAATAACTAGCGTTAGTAAGCTCTACCGAGTTGTAGTTTTTGAGGTATACACATTTGCGTGATTTTCTAGGAAAGAAAGCCACCTGTCCCTGCAAAGAGACAAAAATGTACAGCTATATAGGAATCTTTATTGACATTCCTGTTGGCTGAGTAATATATAGAGCTATAATTCGGGAAACAACGAGGTAAATAAAGATTCCAATGTCAATTTTGTTATTTTGCGTCAGCGGCTGGCATTTTTCTGAGAAAATCGCAGAGGCTTGAAAAATCTGACAATTAATGGTGTTGAAGTTTGCACCGTTGGAAGGCGTCGAATGTTTCGTTTTACATTTTATTTTTCATATTCTTATTATTATAAGCGGTCTTTTTTTTTAGATTTACAATGTAGATCGCTAAATAAATATCTTTAAAAATGGTTCAAGGACTTGTGTAAGCGGGATCTGTCCAAATAAATTAAATTCGTTGCGGTCCAACGATGCAAACTTCAGTATCGTATTAAAAGTCTCGGTGCGAATAGTAAAATTTGTTATTTCGTTAGGATTTGACCTCTTCTATCATCATCTCAAAGGAATACGTCAAGCCCAATGTCACTTACGATGTAATCGGGTGTTGGTGTAATTTCTTGTTTACGAGCACGTAAACAAGAAATATAACTGAGAATATCGCAGGAGGGTGATATGCCATTGAAAGAATTGCTGGCCAAATACGGATGCACTCAGATGACGTCGGAGAACTCGGACAGTTTGGATCAGTTGAGCGTGATGCAGGGCGAGGAGAGGCTCGTGTCGGCCGAGAAGTGCGATAACGAGGTGGAAGAGTACGAGGACGAGGACGAGGACGAGGAGGACGACGAGGAGGTCGAGGACGACGAGGACGACGAGGACGATGAGGCGACCGTCGTTAATCCAAAAATCCCCGGCGACAAGATGTTCAAGCAGCTAAGCTTGAGAGAATTTTATCTCGAAATGATAAAGATGGACGCTAAACGTATGTGTATAGCGGACGGTAAAGGGGACGAGGGGACGAATCGGGAGAGCGTCGATGAGTCTCGTAACGAAGTTGATCCCGGTTTGAGTAATCGTAGACGAACGGTCGGTGGTAATCCCGGTGAGGATAACGAGGTGCGACCAAGAGTGAACGACGGTGCAACCGGTAACAACGGAAATCCATCGTCGCAGAGTGGTGCGAGTGGTGAGGGTGCTGGCGGCGGTGGTGGCGAAGGTGGCAACGGTGGTAGCGCCGGCGGAAGTGACGGCGGTGGTAGCGGCGCGAGTGGGGGCGGTAACGGTGGCGGCGGTATCGGTGGGGGTGGCGGTGGCGGCGGCGGCGGCGGCGGCGGCGGCGGAGGTGGCGGTGGGGGCTCGTCGAGACTATTGAGAAGCGTATCGCGACCGCAGAGCGAGGAGGAAGACGACGACTGTGATTACAGTCCCGACGAGGAGGAATGGAAAAAAACGATAATGGTCGGTAGCGATTACCAGGCCACGATACCCGAGGGTCTTTGCAAGTACGACGATGCCCTGCCTTACGAGAACGAGGATAAGATACTGTGGAATCCTTGTTTCATATCCAAGAAGGAGGTCGAAGAATTTCTCGAGCGCGCACAATTGTCGAGCGTCAAGAGCAATAATATACCGCCAACCGGTGGACACATAAGGGACGACGAACAGGCACTATATCTCTTGTTACAGTGCGGCTATAATCTCGAGGAAGCACTGAGACGACGAAGAATGAACGTATTACCACCTACAGACGCCATTAGCCTCTGGTCCGAGGAGGAATGTCACAACTTTGAATCCGGTCTACGGACTTACGGCAAGGATTTTCATCTCATACAGAGAAATAAGGTGAACGATCGTAGATTAACTACGCTACACTTACAGCTGCTCGTATAGGGCTACGAATTCTTTTTACTCGAGAATTTGTGATATTTTGTTCTACAGCGAAATATAAAAGACACGTGATTTTTGTATACCGGGGGAAAAGCGGTTTTACGGGGTGAAATTCGTCCTCAAAGTTGCACATCTTCTGTGTGATTTTAGGTCGCCGCTCATTTATCAACTCGGCATCCGAACAGCGCCGCCTCGCCGCACGGCGTACGTCTTAAAGCATTTTTGAGTTATCGAGTAGATGACTTACCGCTGTCCGCACATGGACAGCTTGCGAGCGAGCGAGGCGATTCGGTGATGCTCCCCGGAGTCAATAAGTGAGTGCATATGTATGGAAAGCCCATATGAGAAATCACAACCGCGCTCGAGGTGAGGCGGTGCTGCTGGTCGGTTGCCGGGCTGATAAGTCAGCCGAGACCTTTTGCCGTTTCCGCATACAGTAGAACCTCGATTGTCCGAACCCATTCGGGCAGGTAGCGACACCCGTGTAGACTAACCCCTTAAGGGAGAGTGAGCCCGGACACCTCGCTGATAGACGAATATCGACGAGAGAGAGAGAGAGAGCGAGGCTCGTCAATTCGAAGTGGTACGGTCTTCCCGTAGTCACGAGGATCCCACCAATGATCCAGATCATTGGTGGGATAGCTTGCTGCCCAAAGTCCTACGGGCGTGCGACTAGCCGATTGTGGTTGGATTCGTGGTGGCAGTGGTTCGCCGCATGCTGGTTAGGGCTCCTATGGGGCCCGGCGCGTGAGCTACCACCTTGTTATTAGCTCGGGTAGCAACCTGCAGAGTTGTTAGAGTGTTGGTAAGTCACTCGGCTCCACCAGTAGTTGCGCTAGGACCCGCTTCCGAATGTAAACTGGTAGGCCTGCGTATGCTTGTCGCTTTGATCAGCGTTTTCCGTTCCGGTGTTCGTGGGGGCCGTGTTTTTTAAGATCCCTGGCTAGGTACAGCACGTAAAATCGATTTGATATTATCTGTCCGAACCCGTCCAAGGACCGAGCCAAGTTCGTATTATCGAAAGTTCGCTCAATAGATCGTTATTTTGTGTGGTCTTTATTTTCGTTTTTCAGCAATAACTTGTAAACGGGGTGATAGAGAAATAAAGTTTAAATGGCAATAAAATTGAATTCTTCGATGACTCTAGATTCATCATGATGACAATAAATATGACAAGTTACGCATGGTTTCTTGCCAACGTGCATTTTTTGCATGCGTACCTATAAAGATTTTCGTTACATTCGAATATAACTTTGTACATGTATAAAGAATGAAAAAGTAGCCGAGACACGTTTTTTTCTTGTTGTTGTAAATTGTAATAAACAATATGAAATCCATTGTCATCTGCATCGATCTCATCACCAATGTATAGTACTTGAAAAATGAAACATTATTGTCATTTGAAATTTCTTCGTACCTTGTTTCGTCAAAAAGTTATCGGCGGAAAAAGAAAAAAAAAACCTCGATTTTCAAAGCTGCGTTTCACCTCTTAAAAATGGGGTTCTGCCGATATAAAAAAATACGTGTCGACTATAAAAATCGGGGGCGGAGACCTCGCGCAGTTTGCATACAACGGAGCTAAAAAAGTAGGATACCTTTTCTCATGATTTCGGAACACCTGGTTTAATCAGTGGACCACCCCTCAATGATACTATGTCCGATGCCCTCCTCCGATTCCGTTCACTATGGACTGTTATTTTCCATCGAAATCTACGTGACACGTATTTTTTATCAGCCGTAAAAGCCGCTTTCAAGAGGTAAAATTCACCCTCAAGGATCAAGTTATTAAAAATAAATTGTTTTGCCTAATATCCACGGTAGGATGGGAAAATGCTTTGCGCACTGATCGGCAGATGTAGCCGAGTGTGGGACTCTGCTTACGTGTTTACTCACCAAAAACTACCTCTTTTGATGCATATGCTTCAAAACAAACGTCTACGCATGTACAAAGAGCCCTTTAAAAGAGCATCGGGAAAGGATAGCCGGTTTGCGCCAAAGCGCTGTAGCTTTCGCCCTATCCAACGCCCGTTAGGGCAGGCCACTTCTGTCGATGTGAACGCCCCCGTTCATATCCGCCGCATTCGATGCTACCTTGCCCAATTTAAGTGGCTTCCGCGGAGATCGCTAGTTTTAATTCGACCCAAGGCAAGGGAAGAATGTCACTGCGTCCAATCTGACACTTGGGGAGTTGTCGCAAAAGCCAACACCAGGTCGGCATTTTCTACGTAATACGCATTCTTTCTTTCGTAAGAATCATCCAGGAGTGTTTCTCCTCTGACTACTTGTCATATATCATCCTAATGATTTCGTGGACTGTGTTGGCATTGTCATTCAAATGGTTTACGATCAAATTGAATAGTTCCTTTCGAGTGAAGCCAATCTCTTCGCTGCTATTCTGGGAGCCTGAAAGAATCAATGTAATGGTGAGACAACAATATACCATTCGAAAGAATTAATCATTTAGAATAATAAAGATTTAACAAAAGAATGAAAATGATATAATCCGATAGACTAATAATAATAATAATAATAATAATAATAATAATAATAATAATAATATCAGCACAAGCGTAACCTCTCGGTCGCTTGGATAGACTATCGTAAGGCGTTCGACACTGTCAGTCACAAACGGATTATACACCTACTCGAACGCCTTTCGGTGAGTCCTTACATAGTGAGATGCATTAAGCAGCTCATGCCGCTCTGGAAGACACGCTTCACAGTTAAGACTAGTGAAGGCAACGTGTCGACCGGAGTGGCGGGGTATAGGAGGCGGATTATCCAGGGAGATTCTCTCAGCTCCCTCCTGTTTTGCATCTCGCTATTACCCTTATCAATCGCCTTGCGGGCTGCACGCGGGTACGAAGCGGGGCCCCCCGGGGAGCGTGGGCGAGGGATCACCCATTTATTTTATATGGATGACCTCAAGCTATACGCTCCCGGGGAGGCGGGGCTTAAGCTGCTCTTGAACATCGTAGCGACGTACACGCGGGCGGCGGGAATGGACTTTGGATTGGACAAATGCGCTGTTCTTCATCTCAGGAGAGGGAGAGCAGAGGGTGTCGCGGCTGATGTCCGGCTGGTGGACGGGAGCGTCTTCAAACACCTGGACGCCGGGGGGTCTTATCGGTACCTTGGCATCGATCAGCGCTCTCTTCAAGACGCTGAGGGTGTCAAGGGGGCCCTCCGCAGCGAGTATAGGCGGCGTCTCAGACGGATCTGGAAATCAGATCTGTCTGGGAAAAATAAGATCACTGCCACCAATATGCTCGCTGTCCCGGTCCTGCTCTACTCCTTTGGCGTCGTCAAATGGCGCAGAGACGAGCTCAAACAGCTGGACATCGGCACACGCAAAATAATGAACATCCAACGGAGTCTGCACCCTCGATCTTCCACCCCGCGCCTTTATATGCTGCGTCAGAGTGGCGGGCGTGGGCTCTTGGGATTGGAGTGTCTTCATGACCGCATGGTCCTCGGAATAGCAAGCGATGTGATAACAAGCTCGGACCCGCTCCTGGAGATTGTGCACCAGCATGAGCTTCATGGGGCGGGTGCTTTTCTTTATAAGGCGGCAGATCGTGCGGCAGAGACCCTCGGCTTGGAGTTCCGCCGGCGCCGGCGTGGCGCCTTGCCAATAGACTCCGTCGCTCGGTTGCCCAAGTCCCGACGTCGGCGGGCAATCAGGGCTGCCGAGCAGACTGTCCTGACTCGGCAGCACGTGGACAGACCCATGCACGGTGTGTTTTTTCACCACATCGAGGAACAGGGGCTGTCCACCCAGCCGACCTTTTCCTTCTTGCGGTCAGCTGGACTGATGTCCGAGACCGAAGGGTTTATCTGCGCCTGCCAAGACGGAGTCATCAACACCCTGGTCTATCGCAGCCGCGTTTTGGGTCAGCCTCTGCCGACCACTTTGTGTCGTGCATGCAAACAATCGCCGGAGACACTAATGCATCTACTGTCGGCTTGCCCAGTATATGCAGTCTCCGGCTATATCCATCGCCATAACGCAGCCCTAAGAGTGTTGTACTACCATCTACGGCACTCTTATGGGATAGACCGGGAGCCCGTGCCGCCTTATTTACCAGGAGATATTGAGTCCGTTGTCGTGGGCGAGAGGTGCAAGATTTATTGGAACTTCTCATTCGCGACCATCGGGCCGCTACAAGCGACTAAGCCTGATGTTGTCCTCTTCGATTTTGACGACAAGACGATATACGTCATTGAGTTCTTGGCTCCGGCCGAAGTGAACGTGTCGCGAAAGGAAGAGGAGAAACGGCTCAAGTATCAGCCTCTCCTGGCCGAGCTACGTCGTTTGCACCGAGGATTCAGGGTAACTCTCGTTGTCCTCATCATCGGCGCGCTAGGGGGGATGAAGGAGTCTTTTGTATCGGGCCTCGCTGGCATACCGGTTTGCAAACCCGGTGTCCGGTTGCAGAAGGCGGTCATACTTGGGTCCCTCCGTTTACTCAGGCAACACGATTGTGGACTGCGGTAGCCGCTAACCCTCTGGCTTGAGAGAGCGGCTATCGCAGAGCGATTCATTGGACTTTTCGCGCGTTTTTTTTTGACTGGGCGGCAGTCGAGGTGGTGTCGGAACCCTCGAGTGTCGCCCAGCGTTATTGTTCTGGTCTAGATTAAGACCGAGCCTAACCCCCGGGGGTAGGTGAATGTTTTCCAGTGCAAACTGAGGAAGTGTGTTGCCCGGAGCAATAAAGTCTAATATTAAATTTAAAAAAATAATAATAATAATAATAATAATATTGTAATCAAACATTTTCAGCAACAAATTTTGAGAAACCGATCACTTGACGTTGCGACCGCGCCGCGCGACTGAGGTCAAGTCCTGCTTCTATTTATAAAACAAAAATCACCAAAACGAAGGAGGCAGATTTAGACAGCTAATTTTTACCGAAGAGTGTCAAGAATGACGTGAGACTTGACAGGTTTAGGCGGTTATGTTTTACCGAAGAGTGTAAAGAATGACGTGAGACTTGACCGGTCGCAGAATTCTGTAGAATTATTAACTTTTATCCAACCGACACATATTTTTTTTCGCCGCGGGCACGTTAATTTACAGTAGGTGTTTGAATATTTTGTTGCTCGGTGTCTCGTTGATATGAAAAACTCTACTGATATAATAAATAGACTTACTATCATCCGGTAGAAGTAACATTTTGCAAAATTAAAATTGCTCAATTTCACTTACAATTATTCAACTTTAAACACAGCGTAGTTTTCAGAGGCTAGCGCGCGGTCGATACTATCTCGTTGAGGGTCACGTCACGAATGAGATCCCAAGGGCTAAATGCAACATCTACCGTTACCCGACCCATGAAAGGGACGTGGAATATACCCCTGTACCTGATCCAGTATTTAGAATTTCTCAAATAGCAACTTCATATTCTGAGTTTTGGCAACCTATTCGTGATTTCGGACCACTGTGCGTCCGTTCCTCGTTCGCGCGAACATCTCCGTTGATCTCTTCGGGGGGCACGAATCGCCGGTATGCTCCCAACCCGATTTCCCGATTTGATGAACCCGAGTTGTGATGAATATCTGCTCGGGCGTTAGTTGGGATGAGGACACAGCGGCAAGTGTCGCAGAACCGGCGGTTCGAAACCTCCGCTGAAAGTTGTTCCTTTTAATCTCATTTATAAGCTTGCCATTTCGTAAGAATGCGAGAATGACAAATCATCATTCTCGGTATTAGCCTCTCCCCAGACGGCGGCGATTCCGACACCACGCTCTATCGCCACTCTAAGAATGAGGGAGAAGGTACTTAAGAGGGTCATCCCACGTGTCAGCTATTTTTTCGCTTTTTTAGGATTTTTTTTTATGAATCATTAAAACACACTAACTTTGAATTTTTACCACACAATTATTAACATTTTTTTATGAACCATTGAAACACCATTGAACTTTGAATCTTTACCACACATTTATTAACATTATTACGGTCCCTCAAAATTTTAGCAAACCTAAATAACGAGTTGAACCGACTTTACACCGTACGGAAGACACTCTAGTGTAAACAAAAGTTGGTTGACGGCTGTCATGATTCCGGAGGTTTTGCTTATCTGAAATGAAAAATCAAACGGCATTTTTATTTGTAGATCTGACGCTATCGCTGGAATGAGAGTAAAGTCAAAATATCGAAAATTGAATTTTTGGCACAGTTTTAAGAGTCCAGTTCCAAGTTCCGTAACTTTTTTCGACTTTTTCAGCTTAAAAAAACTATGTCAGCTATCAGAAATGTTTTAGTTCAGGTGAGAACTATAGATGTGCTGACTATACCATAAAAATTTGAGCGAAATCCCATGAGTAGCTTTTTAAGATAGGGAAGCTAATTTGAAAAATACAGTTCTGAGAACAACGCGTTAAAAAGTTCAAGTACGATTTACACAAAGAAAATGTTGACTCACCATTGCTCTGCTATGCCGAGTCCATATAACACGCACACACTTTTTCCAATTTGTGCACAAAACCATTTGACGATTTTTTTTACCCGTCTCATGGGATGGCCGTCTAAACATTTAAAAGAGCTAAAAATAGAGACTCAGTAAGAGTAAGAGAGTAAGTAAGAGATTTGTTTTAGCGTTGCTCGAAAAAAACCTCATTTGAGAGATCGACTCTCTATATGAAACATTTCTAGCATCCCCATCCGATTTTGTTCCCTTTTGGTCACGAGATTTTGTTCTCCCAAAAACGCAAAAATACGTATGTTTTGTTTTTTCAGCTCTCTTCAAAAGCAAATGGCTTCGTTGAAATATAACACATAGGTTTCCTGTTATAACAATTTTCAAATTTCAACCCTTATACATTTCAATTGACTTATCCCGTCGGAATCGAAAAAAGTTCGTTTTTGTTTATTCGCCATAATAATTATTGCCCAATTGGTTCGAATGAAACATCTCGTCTGCAAACATATGAAATTCACGCGAAAATTCTACCGAGCATGTCCAACTTTTGGAATAAATTTCATCCCTCAAACCCGTTTTACGCCGATAATTAAAACACGTGTCTTTTAGATTTCGATGAAAGATAACATATAAAATAGTAAACGGAATCGCGGGGGGAAACGGTCCCCTTCTTAGTCAGAATTCGCCCAACCGATTTTGAAGCGTCGTTTGGGATAGATTTTTTACCATCTGTCGAGCAAACATGTTTTTAAAAAACTACACGTTTTAGCAGTATTTATGAGCATTGTATACATCAGTTGTTTGTGTCAGGAATCGTATAAGTACGAAATTTCTCAGGTGAAAACGCGATCGGTCGGTGAGCTCGTGCAGTTTTATTACCTTTGGAAGAAAACCGAGAGACACGATATATTTACTTACAAGGCGCGAATGGAGAAAAAGAAATATGCTCTTCATCCCGGTATCACGTGAGTATACAGTATGCGACGTTTGAAGTGCGACCAACTTTTATCTCGTCCATTTGAACGAAACTTTGAACGATTTCATAGAGTAAACAACAAAACCTTTTCTTGCTTGGTACACATTTAAGGGGCTGCATCTACCTAGAGGCCCGGAAAAATGGCCAAGTACGATTTTTTTTCTGGAAAAATGTTAGTGAAAAAGAAACGCATTTTTTAAAAGCCAAAGGTAGATATTTCGAGAGCCTTGAAAAAAAACACCAACACATACAGAAAAACGACAAAAGCACGGCGGCCGGCAGATGATGAAATTTTTTCACAACGTTTGGCGGTGGACACTCCAGCTTAAACGGTCCATCCGAAATCTAAAAACCAAACGGATTATTCAATTTAACAATAAATGCGAGTCGTTAACGATCGTCGATTTTTGAAATAATTTTTCTCCACACCGCGGCGACGAATTGAAACTCGCGTGTACAAAATCTATGAAAAAAAAAGTCGTCATTTTCACGTCACTATTAAAAAATGAAGATCGATTTTCAAAAAGTAAGATCTTCAACGACTTTCAAATGTTTCTCATTGTATCGCCGTCTTTGAGAACAGTGTTTCGTGAAAAGTGCGTTGAAAGTATGAGGGGCTATTCTACTGTGACGGCTAAAAAATGAGCTATTTTTAATAATTTTTTTTTGAAAACTGTTGCATCTGTCGGCAGAAACTTTTTTTTACGCTTAAAGGTACGCTCTTACAGAATAGAAAACAATTTTTTGTTGCGCATAAATGTATATTTATTTTTCAATTTATAATCGTTTGAAGGCATGAAAAAAGTATGTTGTGGGCGTTGATGATTTGTGCTGTCCAGGTAATCGGAAACAAAAAATCCAAAAAGATTCTTAATGTGTACGCGTATCGATGTCGCCCGAACTAGGATTATTATCTTATATTGCAAAATAACGAAATAGCGTGTCGTTTTTTGCAAGTGTTCGGAAAACACGTTTTTTTCGTCATAATTCGGGCGAAAGAATAAGTTAAAATTAATATTTTTTAACAATCCTAGTTCGGGCGGTGGCCATACATATGCTGAATATGCAGTAAAAAATTTAGCCTGATTGGTTAAGCCGGTTTTTCCGAAATCACCAACACCAGGTGACAAAGAGTCGTTTCGAGTTTACTATACCATACAAACCGGTAGAGTGTCGTTTTACTTACACAGCGAAAAGAGAGACTACCGCTATACAGTAAATGTATAGAAGTATTCGTGTATACATGTATACTCGGGTATAAATTAGAAACAGCTGTTCCCAATACCTGCCAGGGACGCGCAGCGGGTAGCCGTACTGGTGGAGCGCGTGCACCGCGCGCTACTACTTTGAAACGCTGTCTGTACTGACAAGGAAAGGTTGCGAGGTCGATCTCTCCGATTTCGATTAAATTTGGCAAGCCTGTAGAATGGGTAAAAATAGGCGACACGTATTTTTTTATATCTGCGGAATCCAATTTTGAAGGGTCGAAACGCCACCTCGCGAATTGGGGTGATTTTCGTTTTTCGTCGATAACGTTTTAACGGTACGAGGTATGAAAAAATGTCAAATTGCAAGAATGTTCATTTTTTCGTGTACGATACATGGGAGATGAGAACGAAAACGTTGTCGACGAAAAGCGAAAAACACCTCTATTATGGAGGGTGCGTTTGCCCCATTAAAAATCGGGTTCCGCAGATATAAAAAAATACGCGTCGTCTATTTCTACTCATTCCACAAGCATGCCAAATTTCGTCGAAATCGGACAGATCGACCTCGCAACCTTTCCTAGAGAGTCGACAAAGTGAAAATTGACATTACCAGCAATTGGATACCAATTCTATGATGGAGTAGCGTTGAAAAATGCAAAGAAAAAAAAATCCGATTTTTTCATCCCGTCACAGTAGAACAGCCCCTTAGGGATGTATTGCCCGGACATTCCCTACCAATCGTGAGTTTCGACGAGAATTTTGAGTATTTATGACGAGATAATTTTTTTTTTATCAACTACATTGAAGATGCTAAGCACATTAATTTCCGGTAATAATAATGCAAAAAAGTTATAAGTAAATGGTTGAAATAAAAAAAATTGTTCAACAAATGTCCGGTGACCACCTTTTTTTTCATATTATAAAATGAATTCGTAGATTTTTCTGAATAGGTGTGATTATTTTTTTTAAATCTTCTTTGCATTTTCATTTTAAAAAATTCAATAAAAAAAAATGGACGAAGAGTCACAAATTTTCAATATGTTTTCGGAGCAATGTGCCATATTAAATCCAAGAATTATCCGGGGTATTGAACGAACAGTGTCATAGGTACAACCTCTGAAAAATTCCAAAAACGAGATTCTCGAAAGAGGGAAAATTCTTTTGAAAATAAAAAAATCAAGTATACCGGAGATTTTTTGAACAAATTTTTGTTTTAACTATTTATTTTTAATTTTTGGTATTCTTATTATTCAAAACTAATGTTCTTAGCATCTACAATACGGTTGATTTTTTTCTTCAGTTTTTAATGTTATCGCAAAGTACTGAAAACTCTCACCGAAACTCACTTTTGGTAGGGAATGTACGGGCAATACATCCTTAGAGTATGGTGCTGCCACCGTTCGCCCAGCCGACTGTTGGAAGCTGAAGCTCATTCAATTTAAGGAATATAGCTAAAAGATGATACTATCGAATAGAAATATTTTTGGAAAACGGATTTTTTTTACCCACCTAGCTAGACGTATCCCCTTAATATTAGAACATTATTCAACAAAGAATCGCGCGAATGTGGGTCCTTTTATTTATTTTTTTCTTTTTTCGAAAGTCTTGCACCACTGTTCTTCCGTCAGGCATGAAAAAATAAACGTTTTTCTCATTGGAATTGCAAGCAGGGACTACATGGACCGTTTTCTGGAGGAGCAAGAGGGCGTTCGCGATCGAAGCAGCTCGCCCAACGTCAATTGTTTGCTCTACGGTGACGCAAAGCGCCATCGCGGTTCGACGAACGCACTGGCGAACAATCACGGCGAAGACGTGAAGTTGGATACGTGGGACGGTGTGATAACGGACGATTCGCTCGGTGATGTGACTAGTATGACGGTGGCAACCGCGATGACGACGACAACAACGAGTACCGCGGCGGTGGGTGGTACGAATGCAGGAAACACCTCGTCAACGGTGGGTTCAGCTTCGATTTCAACGTCGTCCTCATCAACGTTCGTTACCGGAACGACGACAACGGAATCGTCAATCGGGACAGCCACGAATAGTTCGCCACATCGTAAGAACGCCGATGGAATATCGGTCAATCACAGCCACGATATGCCCCGTCACGGTTACTCACCGTCGCCAGAGACCATTCTATCAAATTTGCCACCTTAGCGCTATATTTGTCTGAAATTTCGTTCCTCAAATTTGTCGGATCCAGCAGAGACACAGACGCGCCATTATTCTACCTCCGATACTTGCTACCGTACAAGAGAGACGCGAGATCACGACACGGGCGTCGTTTGCGACCCTACGAGCTCAGCACGTCCGCATCAACCGTCGGGAATGACGATGTAAGGCATAATATTATCGAGCACCTCGAATTATATTTTTCTACTGTACCGTAAAAGAAATGAAAAAAAAAAAAGAAAAAAGAAAAGAAAACGAGAAGGCGAGGAAGAAAGAAAAACGTTAGGATGAGAGAAAAAAACAAATAGTTACATTCATTGACTGAACAAATATTGGAAAACAATATTCAACACTTTTATTGGTTCCTTTTGAAGATGGCGATGATTCTAGCGCCTGCGTTGTACGAGCATAATTACGCTACTGACATACTTTCGGTTTAAGCCATCCCTTTTTTTTCGTCCTGTTCCGCTATATCTTTCATACTTTGATGGTTGGCATTTGAAATTCGATCAAGTCTTACAGATATTTAGGGTTTTTTTACACGCAACCGACAGCCTTCCAGTAGAAACGAGGTTTAGTAGTGGGATATATTTTGCAATGTGAACGAAATTCGGATGGTGATAATTTTCTTTCGACTTAAAAACTATAACGGGTGTCCGAGGAAACTTCGGACAAGCCTATTCTGAAGACTATTAAAGTATGAAAAATATTTCGACATTTTTGAGAAAATTTCATTCGACGAGTCAACATGAATCGAATTAATCATTGGTTCCTTTCGAAAATGAGGCTTCTTTTCCAATGACCAAAGTTTCAGCTGTATTGCGCCGAGTCCAAAGACTCGAGCATCGATTTGAGCATTTTGCCGAGCAGGGGTAAAAAGCGTACGTTTTTATTGGCGGGAGAAGCAAAACATCCGGTAGTCACGATATCCTCGTCGAGGAAAGTTTCCGGCGATCCTCCGGCCGAAGATATATCCTTGGAATCGTGATTCCAGTGACACACCGGCACTTTGTTGATTTTACTGTCACGGGACAATCTTGCATTGAGCCCGTTCGCAGATTGACTCTTGACCCCGACAGTTCTAACGACGTCGTTAAAGCTCGCCTGAAAACCGCTGCCAACGAAAGCGCCCTCGTGGGTCGTTTCTTCGAGGCTGTCGCCGCGCTGTTCGAGAAAATCGAAGAATACGCCGATCTCGTTTGCCGTCTCGCGAGCGATCAATTGGCGATCCCGCAGCGCCAATCGCGGACTCTTGACGCCCTCGAGGGTCTGACAGAGTACGAGGACGAGATTGACCTCGAGGGCAATCCGAGCGTTTTTCTCGTTCATCGAGGCGAACCAAGGATTCGTCTCGGGTCTGTCGCTTCTGGCGAGGCCTATCGAGCTTGCGTTTTGTCCGCTGTTGGACGCGCCAATATTTTGGACCTGTCCGCTCGTTTTCGACGCGTGTCTGGAACCGTGATGACCGAATTGGGTAGCTCGTGACAATATCGTATTTTCGCAGATCAGCGGATCGTACGGACGGGTCAAAAGACGCGGATTGCCGAGCAATGGAACAGTCACGTCGTGGCCCGTGACGAAATTCGAAAATTCGCAGGTCGACGTTGACGGTCTGCCGATCTGCAATATTCGGCGCAAATCCTTCGCGTGTATTCTCCGCGAGTTTTCCGGTGTCGCGCGTTCCCACTCGCGTTTCGCCGAATCCATGGTGTCGGTGCTGGAGTTGGATCTTCGTCCCGTGCCGGGAGCAACGCTCGCCGGTGTACCGCACGTTGGCCGCGAGTACAGAGCTTGCGTGAACAGTTGCGTCGAGCTTATTATCGTGCCGTAAGTGAGCTGAGGCGCCGAGTTCATCGACATTTGCGGTGGTCCGAAATTCATCTCTGCCAAGGGCGTGTACCAAAAGTCTTGCGTGTATATCGTGTCGACGAGGGCGTTGAGCCTCGGTGAAAACCTCACGAAACACTGCGCGCACCACCAATTCACAATGATCAACTTGTTCACGAGCAGCTTCAGTTCCACACTGAGAAGCTTCTCGTCGCAGGACTGCAACTCTTCGGCACTCTCTACGCTCACACCGTCGATTATGAACTTGAGAATTCTCGGACGTAGCAAGAGATTCACCGTGCTGTCGTACACCAGGTACATGCTTTTCTGTGGAAGACAAAAACGTCCTTTCCTTTATATCGATTTGACGTTTAAGGGGGGAGAGATACCGTTAGGCGAGGAACAAATTGCGGAGTTTTATTACTTTTTTTTTATCAAAGATTTCTTCGCCATTTTTCATATTTACTTATGTTTATATTATTATATATTATTTGTATATTATATTGTTTACACCGGATATCCCATTTGAATCTTACACCTGATTTATCGAAAAAATACTGCTCCGATCAAGTATTGAGTATAATGAAACTTTCAGGGCTCAAAGGGGGGACGTTGGGAAAAAACTGTTTTGGTCCAGGAGTTTCACGATTTTTTTTTTTTAAGGAAAGATTTCTTCAGCTTTTTCGAATCTTAGGGTATCATTTATTTCTACTTTTGGCTGTTACGTTTTTTAAAATTAATCTTTCAAAATAGCGACGGTATGGCACGGGCTCCTAAACGGGTCGCGGCGGATGTTGTCAGACGGCGTGAAACTTGGCGCCGGCGGGATAAGTCCGAAAAAAAAAACTTACAAAGATTTTACTTTCCTTAACACGCGTACGCAGAATATGAACCACCAAAAAGTGAGAAATGTTGAAAATCGAGGAAATAGTACGAAATAAACACATTGTATTTTCCGAAAAAAAAATAGCTACATTTTGCAATAAAAAATACGTTTTTTTTTTATTTTCAAAAAATTTGGGGTCACGTCTTGGTCAATAAGGTTAGAAATATTTATACCAAATTTCATCAGAATCAGTCGATTAGTTTTTGAGTTATACGTCACGCCAGTTTTGAAAATGCAGTTTAGAAGAAAAAATATTAAAAATACCATGTAACAGTCTTAAAGTCTCAAAAACGGCGGAGCGATTTTTTCTATAAAAAAATAACCAAAATCAGCAGTTTTTTTTCTCGCTCAAAGGTACGGAGAACGCAGAATATGAACCAAGAAAAAATGCGAAATGTTGAAAATCGACGAAATGCTACGCTTTGCAACAAAAAGATTGAATTTTCCAAAAAAAAGCTAAGTTCTGCAATAAAAAATACCTTTTTTTAATTTTCAAAAACATTTAGGGCCGTGTTTAGGACAATAAAGTTCGAAAGATTTATACGAAATTTAATCAGAATCGGTCGATTAGTTTTTTAACTATACGTCCCGCCAGTGTTGAAAATCCAGTTTGGAAGAAAAAATAAAAAAATACCATGTAACAGCCAAAAGTAGCAATAAAACATACCGCGAGTCGCAAAAATGGTGAAGGGCATTTTCCTTTTAGAAAAAATAAAAATCAGCCATTTTTTTCCTCGCCCAAAGGTATCTCCCCCCTTAAGCGGGAAAACGTGTTTCATTCGATAACAATGTGTGGAAATAACGTTACCATCAAATTGTCGCAAACACTCGGTTGCAACGAATCCCATAGGTTCGGACGAAGGCTGAGCGCCGAAATGAGCGCAACGAGTGATTGCACCAGATCAACAGCCACCGAATCGGCCGTGTGTCTTAGAAGTGTCGCAGCTTGTAGTAGATTGTTTTCGTGCGAGCCGAGAAATAGTATGATCGACTTTACGTGAGCCGGGCAGCACGGCGTCAAATCGCAGTTCGGATCGTCGCTCGTTACGCAAACGCCATTCACCAGACCCGTCACGAACTCTAGTCCGAGAGTATATACGGACCACCAATCACGACAACGCCACGACCCTTGACTCGTGAGGTCCTGGAAAATAAATAATTTATTTTGGTGCATAACGTCACTTTTTAGATCAGCACAAGTATCTCCATACTCTTTTAAGGCAGAACGAGCGCGCGCTCTTGATATCTATAGCTTTTGTTCAAATTTTAACCAGACATTGTTCGTATCATTGTGCATATTTGAGTGAAATTTCAGAACAATCGACTATTTAGATTAGGAGATAATGGGTTTTGAATTTGCAGCTTTCAACACTTCGGTCTGCATTGATCGAAAGTCAGGTCATATAATTTGTCATACCATTCGATTGTGTTCATAAAGTTTGAAGAAAAAAAATATTTCGATAGCAAATTAGTTAGGGAAAGAGTGATAAAAATTTTGGATTACCTTTACTATTCAGTTTTGGTAAAAACGTTCAGTAAAGACAGAATAATTTTCCGTAAAAAATATTCGACCCTATAATGAGAAGACATATGGCAACACCGCAGAACAGTATTGTTCAATATTTCGAGAAAAAATAATTATTATCATGTTCCTGAAGTTAAAAAGTTTTATCATAAAAAAAAATATTTGCGTCATAAATATTAATATTTTACATTGTTTACGTTATCTTCGTCAACAAATAAAAGTGTTGGTTAATTCATAACTAATTAAAAACTTTGTTTTAGTAAAAATTATTTCCAAAATAAAATTTGTGCTGCAGTATTATTTTTCATATGTCGCGCAAACTTACGGCATTGGATACGTGGAACGATGCAGTGTCTTCTTATTATAGGGGACAAATAATTTTTACGGAAAATTATACTGTCTAAATTTCAATGCAAACCCTCGAGTGTTAAGAGTTGCAATTTTAAAACCCATTATCTCCCAAGCTAAATAGTCAACTGTTTTGAAATTTCACTCATACATGCATAATTATATGAACAATGTCCGGTTAAAATTTGAACAAAATCTATAGAAATCAAGAGCGCGCGCTCGTTCTACCTTAAGGGGTAACACCACTGTAGATTTTTCAATAAATTGACTGTTTTTTATATCGGCTCAAGAGATGCTTCGAACCATCTAGAATAAGGGGAAAAAGTTTGGGATATGTGAAACAAAGGTCAGCAGACCCCTGTGGGTCGGCGGTGGCAGTGGCTGTGCGAGACGTCGACCGTTTCTCTCGGAACACAATTTTTCAAAACGGTCCACAGCATTACTCCAACAATTTTCATTATTTTCACTCCAAATGTTGAGCACATATTTAAAATAACATTCCGCAGAGAAATAAGTACGCGATTTTCGATGAGTTAATTATAACATTAGTTATGAACAAACGAATTTCTGTCGAAAATTGAGTTTTTACTTCAAATGCTTGCCAATTACACAAAATTTATATTTTCAAAATCCCCTACGTATTAGCTAGCTATACTCATATAAATGAATAGACCGTTTTTTTCATTTTCTTCCAAATTCAAATTTGCGTCAGTTATACCGCGTGCTGCAGAGCATCTCAAATTCAACATGCCTCGCGAGAATGGCTTCAGCGTCATCATTTTGTATAATGTTCTAATATAATTTTTTTTGTTCACTTGAAGATATGACTAATAACATCCGCGAATATTATTATCTTCTTACTTGTCCTTGCACCCAAAAAAAATACGCGAAAAATCACTTAATTATCGATGTTTACAGTGGTGGAAGCCCTTAGTAATTGAGATACGTCTAGGCGTAGTATTCAGATACAAAAAATGTACTATTTTTATCATACATAGCATGCAGACATTCGAAGGTTTTCTTGCCGAGAATTCTTCAAGTAATGCAATTTTATTTTTACGACGCGGCCAAGTGCGTGTTGTACCGTGTATTAAGGTATTCCTTTCGCGGAGCGCCCCGTATTTTGTGGGGACGTAAGTAGCGCCCTTCTGAAACATTGATAAATGACAGTGGCGCTTGATAAAAATAAGTCACAATCTATTATTATACCCAACGATAAAATGGAAAGAAAAAATTCGCGCAAATTTAGTAGATTTAGACATTCTTACATTTTCTCTGAAAAGTCGCCGGTGCGAAAATTCTTCTGCTAGTTACATTTTTCTAAGTTAAATCATTAATATTTTCTTTAAACATTCGGTGTTTTTATCGTCGTAACGGAATCTTTAGATGTTTCACACGCGTGAGCAGTTTATATCAGGTATCTAGAGATACTCAGTGTGTAAATGATTAGATAGTTTGGGCGGGATTTGACGAAAAAACATTATTTTGAGTAGACATTTTTTTCCGTTAAATTCAGCACAAATAAAAAATAAATCGTTTCAGGCCTGACGAAAGCGAATTGAAAATCACAAAATCATAAATACCATTAATGGACATTAAAATGATAAAGGTCTTTTGAAAAAAATATGGTTAATTCGAAAAAAAATAGAAGAAAAAATGGGCCCAGGATGAGACTAATCTTAAAAATCATAGAATAATGGGTCACTCTATATTAGAGAATTAAACACACAAAGGATTGGAAAGAGGCAATCATCTTTGAAAAAAAATCACTTTAGAAGCAAAAAAAAACGTTGACATTGATAATTGATAATTTTTTTCATATTTTTCAACGAAAGTACGCTTCGTAATTTAAAAAATGATATAGTGACATTTATCGATATCTCAATTAGTTCAGGAGTTATCAGTGTTTAAACGTTTGCAAAACTTCCGAAATCGACCAAGCTAGCGAACTTTTAACGAAAAATTGCGACTAAAAATCGTCCCATTTATACGGCATTTATGGAGCTGGAACGCTGGCCACATTACTATCGAATAATTCATACACTAAATACCTCTGCCTGATATAAACTGCTCAACGCGGGTGAAAAATTCTAAAGATTGCGTAACGACAATAAAAGCATGGGGTCACCGAATGTTTCAATAAAATATTCATGATAAAACTTTGAAAAATGTGACTAGGAGAATTTTCGTAGCCGCGACTATTCAGAGAAAATGTCTAAATCTTGTAAATATGGGCGAAAATTTTCATACCAGTTTATCGTTGGGTGCAATAATTGATCGTGATTTATTTTTATCGATCGCCACTGAAATTTACCAATGGCTCAGAAGAGCCCTGCCTACGCCTCCACAAAGTACGGCCCTGCGAGAAAGGACTACCTCAAATGAAGCGTCATATTGGATTGCCATAAATTATTTCAGATTTCCAACGAAAGCTGCGTATGGAGGACAGATGACCATAACGAGATTATACTTACGAATGAAATATTGACAATTGCAACAAAAGACACAAACTCACGTCATAAAGTGAATCGAGTAGGCTGTTGCGGAGACAATTCGGTGGTACAAGGGCCAACCACAGTTTGGCGATCGATTCCTCATCGTCGATGGGACTCGGGGATGGATTGTAGTATGGCGATCGTGCGACAGCTCCGAGTAATTCGAGTCCAGCATTGCTGATCATGAGAGAGCGATACTTTTGCAGAGTCACGCCGAGATAGGCCATGAGTTGAGGTATCATCTGACGCAATTGAAAGCAGGTAGATCTACGCCCGAGTCTCGAGTTCTGTCTGGGGCTCGCATTAAGATCGCATCTCAACAATTCCGTGACCATGCTTATAGCGAGTGTACCAGCCGCGCATTCGGCATTATCGTCACCTCGTTTTCGTGCTTTCGACAAGTTTTCATTGCTCGTGTCGAAATTCGAAGCTTCTGGCAAAATCTCCGTATCCTCGTGCTCGTCGTTGGTGTCGTTGACGCGGGTGCGCGCGAATTCCTCGAGTTTGCATAGCTCAACGGACGATATATTGCAGGCCTGAGCGAGTAAATACTCGAGGCTGGCGCTGTCGTTTGCGATGGTGGATTTGACGAGTTGAATACAGCCGAGGACGAGGGCCAATAGGCAACGCCGCAGGGCGAAACCGTAAGCCGCGTACGAGTGTATCATATCCTGCATCAACTGAACAACGCGTTCGAGAAAATCCTCGCTCGATTCAACGCAATCGGTCTTCCACGTGGTGACGCAACGAAGAGCGAGAGAAGCAAGGAGCATCGTGATCCGTGCATCGACGATCTCAAAAACGGGCTGTTTGATCCTAGCCGAGAGTGAGTCCAAGGTGAGCCTGGTCATGTCGCGTATCCTCTTCGCTTCGATACGACGTACGAGATCGTTGCTGATCCGAGGATCCGTGAGTGTAACGATCAAGTTGTACCAAGCCTCGATGTTAGCCTCGTAGAGAGGCGTCTCGATCCCTTCGACGTGGCGCTCGGTCGACGACTCGTTGCGATTAACGAGAACGTATTTCGTCACGCGTTCCCAATGATCCGACTTGAGCAACAATTTCTCGAGATTAACAGCGAAATCGTTCTCCTGCATCGAGGGTGGCGACGTCTCGAAGAGTTCCAACGTAATGATGTTGATGAGCTGGGCGTAGCCTCGAGCACGAGCGACCAACGGTCGCAAAAGCGGCGCGAACAGCTGACTCCAAAATTTCTCACGTTTGCGAAAGTAATTGACGAGTATTTCGTTGCGATTGTACCACATGGCTCGCAAGAGGCTCATCGTGCTGTCGTAGAGGCTATCATCGACGATTCTCTCCTCCTCGTCGATGCGACGAAGATAAAGATCGAGGAATCGGCTGCAGCCCTCGGTGAGAAATTCGTCGGCGGACCGGGGGAATATTCGATGCCTCTCGGCCTGGTGCATTATGTTGAAGAGGGCCTCGGTCAAGCCCGGCTGACGTTCGAGGCACACCGCGACGAGATCGAGTATAGCTACTTTGACCTCGGCCGAGCACGTTGGTGACATGAGACGGGAGGCAAAAGTTTCGCGTATCGCAGTGCCATCCATACCCATGCAAACGAGCAGCGACATGGAGAAGCTCTGGGCAAACTTCTTCAAAAGTCTCACGGCCATAGCTTGCAACGCGGGACTGAACCACACGTACAGGTAATCGACTATGGTCGGTACGATGAGGAGACCGTTCGGCACGCAAGGCGAGGCGTAGAGATCGATCTCCAGGGGTGACCTCTCGTCGTGTCCGAGACCCAGGCTGTGACGAAACATGAGTAATCGATTGACCAGCGAGAGCGCGAATTGCACGCTCCTGATGATTCTGAAACCCTTACCGCTCAACCAATCGGTCTCGTGCATCATTTTACACTGCAAATTACGTTCTCCCGTTCTGACGAGTTTCAGAAGTGCGTGGCGCGGCTCGAGATACAAAAGACTGTAAGCTACCACAAGCTGAAGCTCCTTCCGCGGCTCGCCCTTCGGCAAATTCGAGTCGAGAGCTCGATGCAGGCAGGACATACTCTTGAACCAGAGATCGACTCTCTCGGCTTCCGAGGCGAAGTACCAAGAGTCGAGCTTCGGCAGCACCGTCTGCAGAAGAAAAACCATCCCGGGTATTTCCACGTTGTACATAGTTTCCTTGCTGTGCTTCATCGCGAGGTAATTCGAAAGGGTATCGAGATAAGTACTGAGTATCGTGTAACGATGCTCTATCGTCTCGATCCCAGAGAGCCAAGAAGCAACGAGGCCACCGTCGAACGAGACGGCTCGCGCCAGGTCTCTCGTACTCTGATAAGTGTCGTTGAAACGCGGATAAACACCCAGTCGCATTCTCGACAATATTTCCTCGGGATATTTCAGTACGAGCTTCGACGTGACGCGACAGCAGGCCGCTACGACCTTGTAGATCTTGAGCGGTAATACGGGATACGAGAAACGATTTATTACTTCGAGACTTATTTCCGTGGGTATTACCATTCCTGGGGTAATGTCGAGATCGGCTGCGAGCAGCTCGACGAGCAGGCAAAAGCCCTGATACACGAGCTCCGGCAGCGAAGTCTCGAGCTCGCTTACGTTCGTTATACCGCCACCGGCGCGCGAAAACAATTGCTCGATTTTGTAGTGAAAAGCATCACCGTAGCGGGATCTCTTGCGCCACGTGATGACCTCGGTATCCGCGGAGGTTACCTCCACGAGCTGGCGCTCGCAGTCCGCCTCGATCGTGAAATCGTTACGATGCATCGTACATTCCCGCTTATAGGGTCTTAACGGCTGCCGCGTTGTACCGATCATGCCGCTGTTGTTGCCACTGTTGACACGACTTCTCGGCATCTCTAACGTCACCGTTTCCAGCCTCTCCAGCGCGTCTGCGATCTGGGCCAGAGAGTCAAATCGAATTTATATTACAAGTATCGAGCAACTATTATGTGTAGTCGGGGGGGCACGTTTACGAATTATGTCACGCCGAAATATAAAAGTGGATTTCGATAGCGTTTTTTGCGAGGATAACGATTCTGCTTTTAAATCGATATCTAGATTACTTTTCGAGATATTGATAAAGGGGAAAAAACCGTCATTTTGAATACATTTTATTTGATTTCGTATTCAAATAAGTTTCTTTTGAACTAGATGGGCAGCATACTAGTGTGGGCGTGAGGCACTTGGATGTGCGATACTTTCGCCTTTTATTGAAAATTTCCATGAAGACGAACAGCTTGATTTGGTGAGATTCATACCTAAATCCTTTTTTATAACAGCACTAGCACATTACAGTAGATATGGAGTATAATAGGCAAAGCTGGGCAGAAAAACGTTGCTCCGCCAATCGTTAATTATCCAATTTAACATATTGCTTAACGATTTAACTTTAAACCCTCAATCCGTGAACCTGGGTCGTTCGTGTCCTGCGCAAAATCATTTTCTTTGCAGGATGCTTAATGCTTAATGAAAAATAATAATAATAATAATAATAAAGAAAGTGGATAATAAAGGGGATTTGTCGCATCCGGAGAACTACCGCCCGATAACGTGTCTGAATGCGCTCTGTAAGATCTTTACAAAGATTCTTTATGAGCGTGTTCTGCGCGAGATCGAGCCTGCATGGCGGGAGATATACGAACAAAGGGGATCCAAGAGAGGACTGGGAGGTTGTAAGGAGAACCTGCTGGCGGACCGTTGCATTACGCAAGACGCGGTCCAGCACAAGCGTAACCTCTCGGTCGCTTGGATAGACTACCGTAAGGCGTTCGACACTGTCAGTCACAAACTGATTATACACCTACTCGAACGCCTTTCGGTGAGTCCTTACATAGTGAGATGCATTAAGCAGCTCATGCCGCTCTGGAAGACACGCTTCACAGTTAAGACTAGTGAAGGCAACGTGTCGACCGGAGTGGCGGGGTATAGGAGGGGGATTATCCAGGGAGATTCTCTCAGCCCCCTCCTGTTTTGTATCTCGCTATTACCCTTATGAATCGCCTTGCGGGCTGCACGCGGGTACGAAGCGGGGCCCCCCGGGGAGCGTGGGCGAGGGATCACCCATTTATTTTATATGGATGACCTCAAGCTATACGCACCCGGGGAGGCAGGGCTTAAGCTCCTCTTGAACATCGTAGCGACGTACACGCGGGCGGCGGGAATGGATTTCGGATTGGACAAATGCGCTGTTCTTCATCTCAGGAGAGGGAGAGCAGAGGGTGTCGCGGCTGATGTCCGGCTGGTGGACGGGAGCGTCTTCAAACACCTGGACGCCGGGGGGTCTTATCGGTACCTTGGCATCGATCAGCGCTCTCTTCAAGACGCTGAGGGTGTCAAGGGGGCCCTCCGCAGCGAGTATAGGCGGCGTCTCAGACGGATCTGGAAATCAGATCTGTCTGGGAAAAATAAGATCACTGCCACCAATATGCTCGCTGTCCCGGTCCTGCTCTACTCCTTTGGCGTCGTCAAATGGCGCAGAGACGAGCTTAAACAGCTGGACATCGGCACACGCAAAATAATGAACATCCAACGGAGTCTGCACCCTCGATCTTCCACCCCGCGCCTTTATATGCTGCGTCAGAGCGGCGGACGTGGGCTCTTGGGATTGGAGTGTCTTCATGACCGCATGGTCCTCGGAATAGCAAGCGATGTGATAACAAGCTCGGACCCGCTCCTGGAGATTGTGCACCAGCATGAGCTTCATGGGGCGGGTGCTTTTCTTTATAAGGTGGCAGATCGTGGCTTGGAGTTCCGCCGGCGCCGGCGTGGCGCCTTGCCAATAGACTCCGTCGCTCGGTTGCCCAAGTCCCGACGTCGGCGGGCAATCAGGGCTGCCGAGCAGACTGTCCTGACTCGGCAGCACGTGGACAGACCCATGCACGGTGTGTTTTTTCACCACATCGAGGAACAGGGGCTGTCCACCCAGCTGACCTTTTCCTTCTTGCGGTCAGCTGGACTGATGTCCGAGACCGAAGGGTTTATCTGCGCCTGCCAAGACGGAGTCATCAACACCCTGGTCTATCGCAGCCGCGTTTTGGGTCAGCCTCTGCCGACCACTTTGTGTCGTGCATGCAAACAATCGCCGGAGACACTAATGCATCTACTGTCGGCTTGCCCAGTATATGCAGTCTCCGGCTATATCCATCGCCATAACGCGGCCCTAAGAGTGTTGTACTACCATCTATGGCACTCTTATGGGATAGACCGGGAGCCCGTGCCGCCTTATTTACCAGGAGATATTGAGTCCGTTGTCGTGGGCGAGAGGTGCAAGATTTATTGGAACTTCTCATTCGCGACCATCGGGCCGCTACAAGCGACTAAGCCTGATGTTGTCCTCTTCGATTTCGACGACAAGACGATATACGTCATTGAGTTCTCGGCTCCGGCCGAAGTGAACGTGTCGCGAAAGGAAGAGGAGAAACGGCTCAAGTATCAGCCTCTCCTGGCCGAGCTACGTCGTTTGCACCGAGGATTCAGGGTAACTCTCGTTGTCCTCATCATCGGCGCGCTAGGGGGGATGAAGGAGTCTTTTGTATCGGGCCTCGCTGGCAAACCGGTTTGCAAACCCGGTGTCCGGTTGCTAGCAGGTCGGATGCAGAAGGCGGTCATACTTGGGTCCCTCCGTTTACTCCGGCAACACGATTGTGGACTGCGGTAGCCGCTAACCCTCTGGCTTGAGGGAGCGGCTATCGCAGAGCGATTCATTGGACTTTTCGCGCGTTTTTTTTGACTGGGCGGCAGTCGAGGTAGTGTCGGAACCCTCGAGTGTCGCCCAGCGTTATTGTTCCGGTCTAGATTAAGACCGAGCCTAACCCCCGGGGGTAGGTGAATGTTTCCCAGTGCAAACTGAGGAAGTGTGTTGCCCGGAGCAATAAAGTCTAATATTAAAAAAAATTTTTAAAAAAAAAAGAAAAAAACCCTGTATCCCTTGAAAAGTACGGACCATGAATTTTTCAGATTTTTTTTTCATTGACAATTGTTGGTTTTGTAGTGAAACGAAAACGATCCAGGTTCACGGGATTAAGGTGTCTCGAATACCTTCACGGATTGAGGGTTAAGTTAAATTAAAAAACTATTAACGGTCTTATTAACTTCCGTTAATTTAAGTCCGTTACTTCGCCTTCGCGATGCGCGCCACGCTCATGGGACAGCCAGCAAACGAGTGAACTGCGCGGCGCAAATGCGAGTAAGATGAGTAGCTATGCATAGCGTGCGTGTAAGCAAGGAGCCTATACTGCGTTGAATAAGAGAACGACACGCTTCCGACCCCAAATTCGTCCGGTGCGGTCAGATCCCGCTTCTTTTTTACCATCTCTACTTAATTTTTTATTTATCTTCGTTACCTAGCCTACCCTATTATACTCTATATCTACCTACTGTAATACTATGGACCTATGCTGTTACAAAAAAGTATTTATCTATTAATCTGACTATGAAATCCTTATTTGCATGGTTAGTTTCATATAGATTGTCAAATTTAACGGATCCCTTTAACTTGCGTTACATTTTTAGGAAGCTAACACTCTAACGATTAACGAAGTTAACTTTTCGAGTAGCGTAATAACAATTAAAGGAGTTAATTTTTGGATTAACTTTGCCCACCTTTGATGATAGGGTCGAGTAGGGTAGGCTAGGTACCGAAGGTAAATGAAAAACTATGTAGAGAGGGTAAAGAAGAGGCGGGATCTGACCGCACCGGATAAATTTTGGGTTCGGAAGTGTGTCATTCTCTTGTTGAACGCAGTATAAAGTTTCTGCTTATTCGCACGCTATGCATAGCTACTCATCGCACTCGCATTTGCGCCGCGCACTTCATTTGTTCGCCGCCTGCTACATGAGCGTGGCGCGCATCGCGAAGACGAAGTAGCGTACTTAATTAAGGTGTTACGTAAGTTTGAAAATTTCAAAAAATTATTTAAAAAAAATTTTAGTATCTAATAATACAATATGTCTAGAATATTCTCTCAAAGTTTTAAGTCAATCGGAGCAAAAGTCTAGGATAGAGAGAGAGAGAGAGAGAGAGAGAGAGTCTTTGGGAATTCCCCCCGTCGAGAAAGACCGGCCGGAAGCGACGCAGGTAATCTCATTTTTCTTAAAACACTATTTTTGAAGTCGGTAGACACGATTTCTCAAAAACTAATGCACCGATCTTATTGAAATTTTGCACGCTTCTTCAAAATAGCATTGACTAGTGATTGAAAGAAGTTTTTTCTTCGATTGCAACTAATTTTACATGGCTATACGTAGTGTAAATTTTATCAAAAATTGAACTATTTTACATACAACTCGGCCAAAAATTCAAATTTCAATTTTTTTAAATCCCTCGTTCAATCTACCAACAGAAAAAAAATTGGTTTTTAAATTTCAGCTAGAGCTATCATGAGTTATCCTGACCAACACGAGGACACTTTTTTTAGGGCTTCCGGAAACCAGGACCCACCGGCGCTATTTCCCAAATTTTTGGATGAAATTTTTCATTAAATATTGTTGAAATGTTGCACTTTTGTGTGCCTAACATTTTGAATAAAATAATTTATATATTATATTTTTTAAGTAGAGAAAATATGCTTTTTTTGGCTTTGAAACCCACGTAACCCCTTAACGAAAGTTACAAAGACTGTTCATAGTTTTTCAATTTTACTTAAAAGTTGAATCGTTAAACAATATGTTAACTTCATTTATTAACGATAAACTGATTAACGTCTTTCTGTCCAGTTTTAGTTGTAGCATAAGTTTTTCTTATTCACTTGATAAAAGTATAAAAATGCATAATTTTGCCCTTCAATTATATATTTTATGAAAAATTAGTATATCCATAATAAATCTATACCTCGTATGCATTTCTTGAGGTTGATCGAGAAAAAAAAATGTATAAACCGCCATTTGACTCAGCTGCACGGCGCCAACCTCCTTGAATAAAAAACCGTCGTATTTACCTTGGCCGCACTGGATTTGGAGGCGCTGGCGAGTCCCGTAGCGACAACGGTAAGCGGCTCAAATCTATACGGGAAAAGTGCAACGGCTCGATTATAGAAGGGCCACAATCCCGCATCTTGGCCCTTCTCTTTCCAGAACAAATCGGCAATCTCGGGATATCTCAAAGTCGAACCAACCGCTTCGAAAATACAGTTGAAATTGCTGACCCTAGCATCGTCGACGAATGAAGACAGGAGGGTCAAAAGATTGAAAACGGTGTGGCGCACGACCCGCGCATATTTCGTGTCTTCCCGTATCATTTCAGCGTCCATGAGCGTCTGCAATTGACGAAAGACG
This sequence comes from Ophion slaviceki, assembly GCA_944452715.1. Classification (NCBI taxonomy): domain Eukaryota; kingdom Metazoa; phylum Arthropoda; class Insecta; order Hymenoptera; family Ichneumonidae; genus Ophion; species Ophion slaviceki. The sequence goes on along the minus strand of OX101787.1, from coordinate 55,183,973 downwards.
TCCAGTTGAATAGCCCTGACGCCGAATGGTCGAAACTGATTGAGAGTTTCTGGATTGTCCGGCTCGATCGCGTAATTCGCCAGCATCCACGCGAGCAGGAAAGGGCCATCGTGGGTGTTGCTGTCCTTCAGACACTTGTGCTCCAAGGTGTCTTGCATACTGCTACGCAGTTCTTTGACCAATTCGAATGCACTCTCGTGCCTCGTGACGTCCAGACAAACGACAAGCAGTGCCGTTCTGCAGTGATGTATTTCCGCAAGCTTCTTCGCGAGTAGTTCCTTGTCCTCGTGGCTCTTCGTGCTGACGAGACGTCTCGGCTCGCCGCATATGCTCCCGTAGATGGCCTCGAACTCGCTCGCGCTCGGTTGTCGCTCTTCAAGCAGTACCGTCAGTACGTGCAACAGTTCCCTCATCTCCACCAGGCTGCTGTTGTACAATCGATGAAGATGATGATCGCGGAAGTGGACGACGCGACTCGGCGGGCTTATGAACTTTAGGCTCTCGATCTGCTCGCGAACAGATGTCAAAAGTTCATTCCCCGAAAAGGAAGCGAAGAAACGCTCGAATTGCTTGCTATGAGGATGATTGTTGTTGCGATATTCAGCCATCAGCTTCAGACACTTTATCAGTGTCGTCCTCTCGAAATAATAAAAATTCCAGATGTCCTCTATGAGGTTTTGCATCGACGTCGTATCGGCTAGCTGCGATGCGAACGTTTCCGCACAATTTCTATACTCGTAAAGCATGAAATTGCACGTCAGATCCCAAGCTATCGTGGCATCCAGGTTCTTTGGTAAAATGGGTCAGAAAATAGTACGGTTAGGTCTAGGAAATTGCTGGTTTCGAAACACATGGAAAAAGATTGAGTATGGCTCTTTTTCGACCATTTTTAGATGGACCGATTGTTGTACGAATTTTCAGTTACCAAGAGCGGCGCCAGTTTTCCGATGAGGTCGTACATTCGAGGAGGTGGGTTGGTCTTGTAGACTTTCTGAAGAGAGGCTTCTGAGTAATTCTTGAAGTAATTTATTCCCTCTGTGAGTAGCGGCGTCGCATTTTTTATCTCATGTACTATGAGGGCCTTGTCGCAGCGACTCGTAGTGCCGCATATCACAGTCCAAAGACCCTTGCAGTATCTACAATATTTAGATAGTTACACCTCTCCAATTACTCTTCATATTTGCAGGAAAGTGACTGAGGGATCATCTTAGACGAAAAACATTAGAAAATGGTTGTTTGAAATGGTGTTTATTTGTATCGGCTCATGGTTTTCTAATCGTGTGCGTGGGTGTAAAATGTTAACATACGACATATATTTGGAAGTGGTCAGTGCTAAACTCTGTTATAGGTACAAAGCCCGAACCTCGTCAGAATTTGAAGTTGCATTCTTCGACAAGGAAATCAAACAGTTTTCTTGGTTTGTGCATGCAATCCAGAACGCGTTTATCAACTTAGCCAAAAGTTAGTTTTAGAATCATTTAATGTGTTCAGCAATCGTACGGTTTTATTCCTTTTATTTATGTATTTTATTCACTTTAAAAAAAAGAAATACCTTCCATAAAAGGTATTCCTTTAGAGGAGAGCCGTATTTTATGGGGGCATAAGGACCTCTGTGAACTTGGCAACCGGCTATCTCCGATCTCAATTTTATTTGGTGATTCCCAAGGTTTTCGTTTGTGGTTGATTGTAGTAAACTTAAATTCGTTTGTAGTAGCGCAGAAAAAAATTTAGACCACCAAAAAACGGCATCCCTCGGTATAAAAATAACGAACTTTAAGATTTTTTTTCCATTCAGAACCGTTTGTAGTTGATTGTAGTAAACTTATTTTCGTTCGTAGTTGAAGGGGGGTTTTTGTTTTTTAAATTTTGCACAAAAATTAATATCGAAAAATGAACCGGCCGGCAACAGTTTTTAAAGTGAGTCCTAAATGCTAATCAACATATATCTGACATAAAAAAACATGAACTAAAACAACGGCAGTACTGAAATACAATATTTTACTATTTTTATTATTATTACGCTTCTGAAACGATTGTAGTTCCGTATTGATCGAATGTAGTAATAACGTAACTACAAACGACACCCGCGCGTCTAATACGTTTCTAGTTGTTTGTAGTTCCGTATTGATAGTTAGAAGGTGCAGAGAAAGTAACTACAAACGAGGAAATCACCTGAAAACGATTTTTCCACGATTTTGGAAGAATATGTTCGTTTGCAGTAGTAAACTAGGTAACTACAAACGATGCCTGGACTTCTCAAACGTTTGTAGTTTCGCGTACTTCCGTTTTAATCGTTTTGAGTTGCACCGAATGAAACTACAAACGAGGAAATCACCTGAAAATGTGTTTTCAGCTATTTGGAAGAAACAGCTCGTTTGTAGTAATAAAGTAAGCAACTACAAATAACGTCCGTGCCTCTAAAATGTTTGTAGTTTTTTTGTAGTTCCGTATTTATCGTTTGTAGTTGTAGGGAAAGTAGCTACAAACGAGAAAATCACCTGAAAAATAATTGTTCAGAAATTTGAGAAGGAAACGATCGTTTGAGTAATAAAGTGAGTTACTACAAACGATGCCCGCACTTCTCAAACGTTTGTAGTCATTTGGAGTTGAGTATTTATCGTTCGTAGTTGCAAAGAAAGTAACTACAAACGAGAAAATCACCTGAAAATGATTTTTCCACGATTTTGGAAGGATATGTTCGTTCTTAGTAAAAAAAGATGTAACTACAAACGGCGCCCGTACTTCTAAAACATTTGGAGTCGTTTGTAGATCCGTATTTATCGTTGGTAATTGTAGAAAAAGTAACTACAATCGAGGAAATCACCTGAAAATAATTTTTCAGCACATTCAGCAGGAAATGTTCGCATATAATAATAAAATAAGTACCCACAAACGACGCCCGCGCGTCTAAAACGTTTATAGTTGTTTGTAGTTATATATGTATCGTTAGTAGTTTCACAGACAGTAACTACAAACAAGGAAATCATGTGAAAATGATTTGTCCACGATTTTACACCCGTGCAGAAGCCCGGGCGTCGTTTGTAGTTACCTAGTTTACTACTACAAAAGAACATATCTTTCCAAAATCGTGGAAAGATCATGTTCAGGTGTTCTCCACGTATGTCGTTACTTTCTCTGCAACTACAATCGATAAATACGGAACTACAAACGTTTTAGAAGCGCGGGCGTCGCTTGTAGTTACCTACTATAATATCACAAACGAAGATTTTCTTCTCAAATTGCTGAAAAATTATTTTCACATCATTTCCTCATTTGTAGTTACTTTCTCTGCAACTAAAAACGATTAAAACGGAAGTACAAATAACTACAAACGTTTTAGACGCCTGGCCGTCGTTTGTAGTTACCTCGTAGGTATCGTTTGTAGTTACAAACGAACATATCCTTCCCAAATCGTGGAAAAATCATTTTGAGATGATTTCCTTGTTCGTAGTTACTTTCTCTGCAACTACAAATGATAAATACGGAACTACAAAAAACTACGAACGTGTCAAAAGCGCCGTCGTTGTTTGTAGTTACTTAGTTTACTACTCCAAACGACCATATCCTTCCAAAATCGTGGATAAATCATTTTCAGGCGATTATCTCGTTCGTAGTTACTTTCTCTGCAACTGCAACCGATAAAAACGGAAGTACACATAACTACAAACGTTTTAGAAGCGCGAGCGTCGTTGATAGTTACCTACTTTATTGCTACAAACGATGATTTCCTTCTTAAATTGCTGAAAACTTATTTTCAGGTGACTTCCTCGTTTGATGTTATGTTCTCTGCAATTACAAATGACTAAAACGGAAGTACACACAACTACAAACGTTTTAAAAGCACGAGCCTCTCTTGTAGTTACTTACTCCATTACTACAAACGAACATTTTCTTGTCAAATTGCTGAACAATTATTTTCAGGTGACATCCTTGTTTGTAGTTGCTTTCTCTACAACTACAACCGATCAAAACGGAAGTACACACAATTTCAAACGGTTTAAAAGACCGGGCCTCGTTTGTAGTTTCCTACTTTTTTTTTACTGCAAACGAACATTTTCTTCTCAAATTGCTGAAAATTATTTTCAGGTGATCTCCTCATTTGTAGTTACTTTCTCTGTAACTACAAACGATAAATACTGAACTACAAAAAACTACGATCGTTTTAGAAGCGCGGGCATCGTTTGTAGTTCCCTAGATTAGGTCTACAAACTATTTATCCTACCGTACGATAGGATAGATCATTTTCCTGCCTCTGCAATCATTGCAAAGGAAAATTCGCTTATAAAAATATTGAAATATTGCATTTCAGCAATGCCGTTGTTTTAGTTTATGTTTTTTTATTTCCAACATATGTTAATTAGCATTTAGGACTCACTCCAAAAACTGTTACCGGCCGGTTCATTTTTCGATGTTGATTTTTGTGGAAAATAAATAAAACCCTATTGCGCTAAACCTAATTGTGCTATAAATGATGATATTCAGTCGGGGGAAGTTGAACGTTGTCATTAACAATTTTGTCAAAGCAAGAAATTGTTAACAATCATTTCAAATTTTTCAAAAGCTAAAACAAATCCAAACAAATCCAATATAGTCATCGAAATGTTCAAAAATGCCCTATGTTAGCACGTGTTCATCTGTGGGTGAATTTCAACTTCCCCCGACTGAATATCATCATTTATAACCCAATAAATGAGAAAATAGCACAAATAGGACATTGTGTAGCAACGAGACGAAGTGGGTATTTTACACCGAGCGCGATGTTCATTTCAGTACGAGTCGTAGACGAGCGCGCGAGGCGAAGAAGCCCCTGTCTCCATGGTGCACACGATTATTTATATAACAAAACCATGTTTTCAGAGCTTTTGTATCGTTAAATAGATATGGCTGCAAGTACGTGCAGAAGGTAAATCTTTCTTTTAAAAAAAAATTATGAAAATCAGGTATTTTTCTATCCCCCCTCTTAAGGCTTAGAATGTACCACATGATATATGGACTGCGAGAGAGGTAGCTGACATTTTCTAACAGAGACTTCTCAGAGATGAATAATCGTTAGGGCAAAAGAAAATCGTCAAGCACTGCGCCGGAGAATTCTACAATGCCTCACGTTTCGGTTTTTCAGGAAAAACGTAACCATCTTTCAGAAAACTGTTTAGAAAATTATGAGGTTATGTTGATCATGTACATGTCCCTAACCGGCACATTGAGCATTTGCAGTAAATTTTTCTTGCTTTAATTCAACTACGACGATTTCTAACCTACAACGTGTGTATAAAGATTACTTTCTGTATATTCGCGTGCAAATAAGCGTAGGTAAGCGATAATGGTGATATATTTTACACAAGAGATCAAGAAAAATAAATGATATTTAAGGTTATTTAAAGAAATTTTATAGAAATTACTTACGGTAATTCACCGATCGCTTCGACTTGCTGCATTTTCTGTCCTTTTTGTACGACTATTTGATTGTTTCACATACCAAAGAGGGCAACCTAACATTTATATTTACACAACACTATAAACATGTATTTTGAGTTTAAAAAAAAAAGTTTATACGATAAGAGGTTAACATAAACAATGTGAGCAGATTATCGGATATATTGTATCAACGAAGTCGAACTTGTACCTATGAGGATGGAGTGCTATAGAAAAACACGGCTTACCGGCGAATTGAAGCCCAACAAGGTGGGGTGGGGAATGAACGTTAACACTAATGGCCAGGTGTCACTAGCGTCTTATTTGCTTGTGCCATGGAGACCAGATACAGGAGTTCAATCTCGTCTTTCGAAAGTAATTTGCTATATATATATTTCGTATGATATCACATATCTGATCCGATATCACTGACCAATGTAACCTTAAGGAGTTTCGGTACAAAAGTCAAAATGATAAGAAATTGATCAAATTTGGTGATAATGTTCTTCAATATTAAGTGCGAAAACATACATTTTTTCAAAATTTTCTTCTACTTAGTTATCGAGTAATTAAGCATTAAAGCAGATTTCTTATGCCCGCAATGTATACCTACATATATGGAAACGCTATGCTTATACACGTGAACTTTAGTGTTAACTTACTCGATAACTGTGCAGAAGAAAAATCTAAAAAAAATTTTATTTTCAAATTTGGCACTAAAGAATATGTTTATCAAATTTTATAAAATTCTGAACTTTTTGAAATTTTTTGTTTTTAACATGGCAAAATTGTAGGAGTGTGCGGGTAGCAGAATTGGTCGGGTCGGGTCGGGTCGGGTAATTAGACTATGACCCGATCGGGTACCCGAGTTTTTCGGGTACCCGACTTTCTTCGGGTACTCGTCTCACAATCGGGTACTCAATGAGTCGTGTTGCCGGAACAAAATTTTGTTTCATAGTATAAATAGCGCCACGGAAACGTACCAAAACGAACGAAATAGACTCCAGCTTTATGTTCTCTACCCTTCGCCGATAGGTTGGAGTTCATAAGAAGAACAAGTAATTTATTTAATAATTTTAGTATTTTTGTTATATATATATATATATATATATATATATATATATATATATATATATATATATATATATATATATATATATATATATATTCACAATTTCTTCCGGCAAACTTCTTTTAAAACACTCGCATTTCAGGAAATATCGAAATATTTTAATGTCGAAAAACTGAATAAAAGCAAGAATCTTCGTCGAATTTTCATTAATTCTGTCTAGTGATAACTGGTAATTTCGGCGATTCACTCTTAATTTAATTTTGTGTCATTTTTTTATTTTTTTCCAGGTAAAGCGTGTTCTTTAAACGCTTATATCTCTGAAACTAATTAAGATATTTTCACACACACACACGTGTGTGTGTGTGTGTGTGTGTGTGTGTGTGTGTGTGTGTGTGTGTGTGTGTGTGCGCGCGTGTGCGTGTGTATGTAGATATAACTTGGGTTATTGCAGAGCACTCGTCGCAGGCAATATGTAAAATAGAATTCAATCGCATTCGGATACAATTTAAATTGTCGACAAGATGTTGTAAATCCACGATCCGACGTCCTTCGACAGCGAATTTTGGTTGCTGATCGTTGAGGTTATAGTTATTCTCATCGCGTTTAGCCGCATTTGCTTGACACATGGCTACCACAGCTTTCAGTCTTTTAGCGAGCACCTTTTTTCTTGTAAACTTTCCTTTGTATCGCATTTGGGTTGAAATTTTCACGCTTTTTAAATTTTTATAAAATATTTCGCGAAAGACGGATCGTAGGAAGTTCAACGCTATGAACTGCAGGAAAATTGTGCTGTTTCCACGATTACAGCGCCGCTCTCTATACGAGTATGAGACCTACCTTAGAATGAGGTGCGAATGTGTTGGACATATAGAGGGTACAAGCTCTATCAAAAAATTACAACCAACAGCATCATATAGGCATTGGATGTTCCTATACGCTTCGACCGAAACTTTTGGCTCATACGTGTACCTACAGAACTACCTTAAAGTGCCAATAATTATAAAGTGCAATAATAGGGCACCTTACCCTATTACAAAACCTGAGTCTGCACATATGATTAAATTTCCAAAGCCGTTCACTTTTTTGCTTTTGAAATACATTTCCTCGTAAGGTAGTACGAGCGCGAAATCTTGATTTCTATAGATTTTGTTCAAATTCTAACCAGACATTGCTCATATCATTATGCATGTTTGATGGCAATTTCAGAATAGTCGACTATTTAGATTGGGAGATAATGGGTTTTAAAATGGCAACTTTTAACACTGCAGGGTCTGCATTGAAATTTAGACAGAATTATTTTCCGTAAAAAACATTTGTCCCCTATGACAAGAAGACATATGGCAACACCGCAGAACAGTATTGTTCAATATTCCGAGAAAAAAAAATGATCGTGTTCCTAAAGTAAAAAATTTGGCCATAAAAAATATTTGCGTTATAAATATTAATATTATAAATTGTTTATGTTATCTTCGTTAACAAATTAAAGAGTTGGTTCATTCATAACTAATTAAAAACTTTGTGCGATTAAAAATTACTCTCACGACTGATCTGTTGTGAGACAAGAAGCTCGTCCGATCACGCTCATCTCGTCAATCGATAAATTATTATTATATATATATATGGATCTGTTCAATCGACGCGCCACCCCTGTTATTCGCATGGGCATCCCATGGGAAAGTGAACATCTCCTGTATTTAGTTTCCAAGGCTTATGCCATGGGGAGCTAGAGAGGGGATCTCTGGGAAATTGGCCCGCCTAAATCGACATCATGAAAATTTATTTCCATAAATCGTTTGTCGGCCCCGTATCGGTGATGGGTGGATTGATCTCAACGTTTGTCAGATAATTGTTTATACAGAAAATCAAAATAAAATGTTCTCCGAAGTTAGCCGATTTTTTCCAATTGTATCTTATTTTGAACGTTTCCCAAGAAGCAATTTCCGGAAAGTTGTCCAAAAGTAGGCTGAATGGGTACCAAACATCCGCCCAAAGGTTACCTTGTACAATTATCCAAAAAGATAACGTTTGGAGACATAATTCTTACAGGTAACTTCCAAGCGGACATTTGGTAGCCATTTAGAAAATGTCTGGATAACCGTTTGGAAATTTTGTTATTCGGATTGATAGCTTAATTGAAGCGCTATCGTTCGTCGGTTAGGATTTTCATGATTGGAACCAGCCCCCTGACACTAGTAGATAAATGCTGTTCGCAAAATGTCCCTGCCGCACTGTGGCGCTAGTAGTCGTGTGACAGACACGCATATATATGTATGTTGCGCCGGTGTTTCGAATATTTTACATGAATAAAAGTCTATTGACATATTTGGAATGATTTGCCGTTTCAATGATTTTCCGTTCGAACACAATAAATAACGTCGCAATAACGATAACAGGACGTAAGCCACGATAGTATCGAATCGTTCAGCTGATTGGAGTATTTAGAGCCGAAGGCTGTCACATAACAGCCAACGCCAGGTAGTGGCGATTTTAAGAACTAAAAAGCCGGGCCAAAACGCGTTTTCGTTTATCGTATAGGAAGAGTGTCAGGGGGCTTATTGGATCGTTTGTCGGTTCTTGGATCGTATAATATTAAGGTTAGAGCGTTAGCCACGATCCAAGATTTAAAAAAAGACCAAATGTTATTGTCCAGAGTTTCAACTATACTGAGTCGTTACGAATTTCTTGGATTTTTTTCACCACGAAACACCAGAGATAAAAATAGTTTAATGTGTGGAATTAAACGTGCGTTTAGATGGGCAAGATGTTCACCCTACGAGCGATGTAAATTTTGGCCATATAGCACCAAGATTAACCATTTCTAACAACGGATAAACGCAAACTAAACCTTTGAAAACATTTAGAAGAAAAAAAACTCATCTTGCCCATTCCCAGGTAGCAATTTTCAAAAAGTTGTCCAAAAGTCGGCTAAAAGGGTGCCAAATGTCCGCCCGGAAGTTATCTTAAAGTCAACAACCATCCAAAAAGATAACTGTTAGACACATGATATCTTATAGCAGGTAACTTACAAGCGGACATTTGGTACCCATTTGGACAACTAATAGACAACTATTTTGAAATTGCTACCTGGGTTGCTGCCAACAGCAATGCTCTTCATTTGCCAATTAAAATTCGCGGCCTTATTGGTTTGCTAAAAGATTCGCCAATCAAGATTCTCGGCCAAGGTTTGATAAAAGATTACGAATCTTTATTCGCTTAAATTACAGTGGCGCTTAATAAAAATAAGTTACAATCAATTATCATACCCAACGATAAACTGGAATAAAAAATCTCGCGCAAATTAAGTGGGTTTAGACAATTTAACATTTTTTTTTTAAAAGTCGCGGCTGCGAAAATTCGACTGCTAGTCGCATTTTTCTTCTCCTTCTTATCATTAAAATGTTCTTCATACACATTCTTTGACCCCCTGTTGTCATTGACGTTGCGGAATTTTCGGATTTTTTCACACGCGTCGGCAGTTGATATCTCGCATCTAAAGTTATTTTGTGTATAAATCATTAGATAGAAATGTGGCCAGCGTGTCATCTCCGCATAAAGCGCCGTATAAATGAGACGATTTTTAGAGTCGCAATTTTTCATTAAAAGATCGATCCTTGGCTGGAAATTTTACCAGTATACTGGGATGTATTTTTACTTGATTATAGACGAAAATCAGTTAATCGTTAAATATTCGGGTTCGTGAAAGGAATACCTCAAAGCAATTGTATGCGAACGTTAAAAAATCGAGAGACTAATCGCGCGGTGTATTTCATATAGCTTTATAGTATATGTGACCGCCAGGCGCTGTACCGCGAATCACAACGAAGCAACGTTATCTTTAAATTGTAAATAATCTGGTCGAGGGAACGCATAGTGAACAATTGTATACGCAGTAAGTAAAACAGTAATCTGTTTCGATACAGCAAATATTCGTTCTCGCTATCTTACAGTGTTATCTGTTCACATCATAACCTCACTTTTTTTGTACGTAGATTGTGGCTTTCCGTGCATTGCCCAACGCTGACTAATAGTGATCGACCATTAACGTGACAGCACTCTCCATCAAAATATTGGAGATAACTTTTTTAATTTAAACAAATAAATAAACATCCAAAGTATTCAAGATGTGCGCGAAAATGGCATTCCAGCATCAAGCTGGCACGGTTATGGAGTGCCTGAGTGTAAGTTTTACTGCTTTTTGAATCATACTGTTATCACTAAGCCTAGAAATGGAAATTAATTGTATTTCTTATGTCTTATCTCATCTTGGCTTTGGCAGTACTCTATGATCAATGCCAGGCTATTTTGCATGACATTGACATCCGCATAGTTGGAATGCCACGATTTTTCCTTCTTCTCTTTATTATCATTATTATCCAAAGCCTTTGTCGCTGTATCATGGCCATAAATCTCTAATGAGAATATGTGAAAATGTTTGAGAACTTTTTACAGCTCAAATTGGCAAAACAACCTGAGAGGTTAAAAAGAATAAATTTTCATTGCATTCCAACTATGCAAGCTTCAACGTCATCATTTTGCAATTGCAATGCTTTAATGATAGAATACTTAGATGGACGTTACAAAACCTGATATGCACAATTTTTAGTATTGAATTTTGAAACTAATTTAAAGTACTTTTACCTTTTATTCACAAGGGGGGACAACATAATGAAGTTTGAAACGTCAGTTTTTCCACAACGAACAGCATTTAAAAACATTTATAATATGTATAATTGTTGAAACTGATTGCCAGGAATTATCTGTATACATACATTTGAATTTGAAAGAAAAAAGAAAGTTTCCATCAGTGTAATTAAAAGGAGGGACACGCTTATGAAGCAGAGAGCATAATGGCTGCGCCATGTGCTCCTTGAAATTTTCTTAACGTAGAAAGTATTTGAACGCAATGGAATATTTCAATGCCGATTTTCTCGACAATGGCTAAGGAGTGCATGTAACTGCTCTGCCACATAAATCCTCTGGCCATGAGCTTTTATTACACGCAGTATGAATCAAATCTGAATTTGGCAATCGACAGCCTCCCCTTGTCAGATTATGGTCATAAAACCTTAATAAGAATATGTGAAAACATTTGAGACATATTCACAGCGCTTATATAGGAAAAAAAAAAACCTGAGCAATTATGGAGAAACAATTTTTGTTGCATTCCTATTCTGCAAATTTCAACGTCATCGTTTTCAGTTGAAATACTTTAATGGGGGAGATACCTTTAGGCGAGTGAACACATAGTATATGTTTTTTTTACTACTTTTGGCTGTTACGTGGTATATTTTTTATTAATCTTTAAAAATGGCGAAGGTATAGCATGGTTGTCTATGCAGGTTGCAGCAGATGTCAGACAGCGTGACACGTAGCATCAATGGAATTAATCTGAAAAAAAACCAACCAAGATTTTTCTTTCATTAACACTCATACGCAGAATATGAACCAAGGAAAAGTGAAAAATGTTGAAAATCGATGAAATGGTACGCCTTGAAACAAAAAGAATGAATTTTCCGAACATGAACGGCTACATTTTGCAATAAAAAATACTTCCTTTTTTCAAATTTTAAAAATATTTAGGGTCATGTTTTAGCCAATACGGTTAAAAAAATGTATACCAAATGACTTCACAATCGGTCAATTAGTTTTGTAGATATACGTCGCACCAGCATTGAAAATGCAGTTCAAAAGACTGTGCCATACCACCACCATATACGAAACTTGATAAAAAATGAGAAATACAATGTAACAGTCAAAATAGTAATGAAACATGAAAATAGTGAAGAAATCTTGGCATTTAAAGAAAAAATGTCATGACAATCAGCAATTTTTTTCTTGCCTAAAAGAACCTCCCCCTTAATCATAGAATACGAACGACGCTACTAAACCTGAGATGCAATACAATTTTCAGTATTGAAACTTGAAACTAATTCAAAGTATTTTTACCTTTTACTGCAAATTGTGGTAACGAATCTCTAATGAGAATATTTCAAAACGTTTGAGTGATTTTTACAGCCGAAATCGGCAAAAAAACCTGGCTGATTGAAAAAAATCAATTTTCGTTGCATTCCAACTATGCGAACTTGAACGCCATAATTTTGCAGTTGAAATACTTCAATGGCAGAATACTTAGATGGACGTCACAAAACAATTTTCAGTATTGAACTTTGAAACTACTTCATAGTATCTTCCTATCAAGTGTATAGTGTAAAATTCAATGAATTTATAATTGCTTGTGATAATATATTGTCTATAAACATTTTGGACACCTACATCTATACTGGCGTTATATGGAAGAAGGCGGCATGTACAAAAAAAAAAGCGAAAATGCGTATGTGGTACCGTTGGAATCAGTGCAAAATTTCCCATCGTTCTGTATAGTAAAAAACGCATTTTCGGTTTTTTGAAGATGCCGCAGTTTTCCATATGACGGCAGTAGAGAAGCAGCTAACATACTAAACGGAATTTTCCAAAACCACAGTATTCTAATACAATAGCTAACTTTCGAAGATCGCCCGCCTAATAATTAAATTATTTCATATTATTGGTCAGTTAATATTGATATACGCATATTAGTTTATTTATCGACGAATCAAAAATCTCCTGAAAATTATGGTAGCATTTAGATATTCATTTAAATAAACCTTAAATTTCTACTCGTTGTTATGGAATCGGCTTCGATTCGGCCAATGAAGAGTTCTAAGGTCAGGATGGAAATAAACGTTTTTATGTTTTACGTTTCGATCCTTGATTCGGATCCTCTCCAGAATTCTATTTATTTTATAAATTATGAATTACAACTTATATAGATGGAGTTATATGCATAGTTTCTCTCGAACTCTCTCGATAGTTTCTCTCAAACTCTCAGAGACTTCACTACTCGACATGTAGAACATTGAAAATTTCTAGTTTTCCTCCTTGTGCTTGCGAAGATATAGTTATTTTTATTTTAAAAAAATTTAAATTCAATGGGTAAATATCACATTCACAAGACATTTCGAAATAAAAAAAAAAAAATTCATACATCAAACCAAAATTTTTCTTATAATATTAAATCTTCACAGATGATAGAAATCGCCAATAAACGATAAATCTCTCAATCGATTGAAAATAAAGGTTTCGAATCAATCCTTCGATTCACCTTCATAAGACAGTATCGCACCAGCATCAATACTGTCTATTTTAATCATCTTCCAAGCACAAACATAAAACTGGCAATATCAACAATATTCTGGTTAGCTATTTGACATATTTCTTAACCTAAAAATCTATAATCGATAATATCACACTTTCACACACCACTCTTGTCACGCAATAAATCGAATAAATTAACATATTACAATAAATTACTCATACAATACCACTATTATTCAAATTAGAACAAAACTAACATATAAATTACACAAATCATTATAACACATCTATAACTCGTTTATAACACATAGCACAATTATATAAAATCTTGTTAACTCTATCTATATAAGTTGTAATTCATAATTTATAGAATGAATAAAATTCTGAAGAGGATCCGAATAAAGGATCGAAACGTAAAACATAAAAACGTTTATTTCCATCGCGACCTTGGAAACCTTCATTGGCCGAATCGAAGCCGATTCCATAACAACAAGTATTCATCAACACGGCCGCACACAACTCGTACTGAACTTAAATCTCTGCATAGTTATTTTTATTTCATGAGTCTGCTAGAAACATCTGCTTTTGTTTCTCTCAAAGATATGATTATGTAAGGACAGTGATAGTGATAATTAAGCAATCCACAACTTTTCATATTGGATAGCATTTTAAATTGCCAGATAATTTTTAAAGAACAAGTTCCAATGCACATATGCATTTCATATACAAAAACAGCTGCATATAACTTAAGAGCCGTCTGAGTTATCGAGCTGAAATCTTGCACATACCTGGAGTGGAGAAATAGTTTGTAGACTACATATCAGAATAGACATTTTGTTGGGATGTAACAATAGCAGTATGTTACACAACAACATGTTATATCAAAAATACAATATTTGTTGTCTTTTGCTCTAAACTTTAATCTGAAAATATTTTATCGAGCTACAATGTGGAAAAAGAAGCAGAACTATTTTGGCTCAATTCTCCACGGTAGTAGCTATAAGATTAAGGTCGTATTTTAGTTTTAATACTCATTTTCAAGGTGATTTTTTGAGAATTAAATCTAGAGTAACAGTTAAATCTACAGTGTACTTCACAGTTACATGCGTGAAGAAACATTCAAACAAATTTCAAAGCATTTTATTCGAAATTGTACATGATATTTGTGGTTGCGCAGGTCGTGTCGCGAATTTTTTTTATCGTCGGGCGTTTTGATTTCGGCCGTTCTTGTCATACGAAAGGAGCGATTTTTCAAAATTCTATTCTTTACGAATGTGGTTATCGGTCGGCCCTCTAATAATTATTTTAAGGAAAAGTGTACGGAATGGTGGCGTTTGAAAAAGAGTACTCTCATTTTTACAATAAAATATTTCACTTCTCGCGGCCCCGAAAAATAGTAATTATGAAGCAATTTAAAAAATGGAGAACCGAACGATAACCACGTTTGTAAAGAATAGAATTTAAAAAATCGTTTGTTTCAGATGACACAGGGGGCGGCAATCGAAAGGCCCGTCTTGTAATTGTCGCGAAAATTTTCGCGACATGACCTGAGCAACATCAAATATCATGTACCTACAATTTCGAATAAAGTGCTTTGAAAAAATTAAAGATGTAACTTCAAACATGTATAAATATAACTGTGAAATACTGCCACTGTGGATGTAACCGGTTCTCTGAATTGAATTCCCAAAAAAACACCGTGAAAATGGGTGTTCACAATAGAATATGGCCTTAAGGCCTGTTTCTAGAACTCTCGGTTAACCAAGCTAACGCGAGTTTAGTGTGTTAAGCGCGGCTCCGATTGGTCCAGCCACCCTGACACTTGTAAAAGCCTTGTGAAACCGGGCCTAAGCAAAGCACGTTGACAAAATATTGAAAGCACACAGTGCTGTCATGTTGTGGACAACATGAAATCGCATTATTCACAAATGAGGTGAATTTTATAATGCACCGGATGCAAGATAGTAAGATTGCTGTTATGAAAGAGACAGCAATGTGTCGCGCTGGTATGCAATATCATCATTAAATGTGTGACTTAAAGAAACAACACATGTACGTGGGTTTTTTTTTTTTTTATAAAATGCGAAACTTCCACTTATCTCTAGGACTTAATTTCAAAGAAAATAAAATACGTATTTATTTGGAACTTTTATAATATATGTAGGCATTCTTGTATTACATGCTAAACTTGTTACACCTTAAAATATTGATTAGGTTCGCCAATAAACGGGCATATAGAGCCTTGGCAACAGAGTTAGCAATCAATGTGCAGGCTAGCAGTAGTCGTACTTTACGCTTCATTTGCCGAAATGAATGGCTTAATTGGTGAAATCGAACCAAACTTGAGGTTTGCAGATGAAGAAAAATATCACCTTGGAGGACCTGAAAATTTCAACATCGGATGAATAGTCTCCAAAGTACATTGCAAGCCAATTTGGAAAACAAATCTTTCAAAAACAATGCACCAGAAGTTCCACGTACCGAAAATCTATACTTCTTGGATATTCACAGCTGTTCGAGGTTAATATGCTATTCCAAGGCCAGCTTTTGCTTTCGCGTAAATGTCCTGCTGGGCTTTTTGAGCCTGCTTCCGAGTTGTCCGAGTCTCTTTTGACCTGAATGCCAGTTCGAGCATGTGACTCGGTGCACATCCTGTGCTTCGGCTAAGACTTAGTATTGCGCGCCTACTCTGATTTCCAGTGTGTTTATTATTATTGAGACGGCAAATAGCCTTCTTAAAGAATACCAGCAGCGATCAAAGCGGTGATTTTTATAATGTTTAGTCGTAATGCAGATCTTCCGGCACTAAACACCTCGCCGTTGCATTGATGCTTTCATTTGCGTTCTGTGTGTGTTTATCGAAGCACTTTGTTCAGAGATCCTTATAAATAGGAAATACGTGCTTTCGTACACCCTCGTGGAGTGGAAGTGGATGATCAAATTTGTTCAATGTAACGGTAGCCTTAGCGACAGGCGACTTACACCAACTGTCGTCTCGTACCAAACAGTTATCAGACTCAGAATATTCATCCATTGATGTTGAGGGGCTACATCTACCTAGAGATCTGAAAAAAATGTCCAAATACCGATTTTTTTCTGGGTAACGGCTCGTGATAAAGAAACCCATTTTTTTAATCCAAAGGTACATATATTGACAGCCTTTAAAAAATGATCACGATAAAATACAGAAAGACAACAAAAACATGGTCGACGGCAGATGATGCATTTTTTTGCGACGTTTGGCGGTGGCCTCTCCAGCTTAAGCGGTCCATCTAAAATCTAAAAAACAAACGAGTTATTCAAGTTAACAATAAATACGAATCGTTGACAATGGTCGATGTTTGTAATCATTTTTTGTAAACAACGTGGCGACGAATTGAAACTCGAGCATACAAAATTTATGACAACAGTCGTTATTTTTACGTAACTATTGAAAAATGAAGATCGATTTAAAAAAAAAGTGACATCGTCAAGGCCCTTTGAATGTTTCTCGTCGTATCTCCTGTAAATTTGGAAACAATCTAGCAAGTGGTTCTCGAGATATCATGTCCACCGACTTTGAAAACTGTGTTTTGAGAAAAACGCGTTTAAAGTTTTAAGTGTGGTGCTACAACCGCTCGCCCAGCCGACTGTTAGAAGCTGTAACTCATTCAATTTTAGGAATATTTCAATGAATTTTTCAGGGAATATAGCTAAAAGGTGATACTATAGGATAAAAATATTTTTGGAAAATGCAATTTTTTGACCCACCTAGGTAGATGTAGCCCGATAAAGTTCGAAAGTTTCCATAATGGCTTTATTGATATCTTTGACGGAATCTTTTTATTATTCAGTAATCCATGATATGCCCTTCATTTTTTATCAGCGCATCAGTAGGTTTTCCATTTCCACCATGTTTCTCTTCATGTTTCTTCCTCAAAGAAACGCGCCTATTCTCTTTTGCATCTGCCCAATACACTCACTTTTACGACAACTTATCCATGTGGTTCAGTATCTGATATTCCCTTATAAGTTTGAGAATCTCCATTGCCAACATCATTGGCGTCTTTTACTCCACATGCCTTAGCACCATGGTTATGCATTTTAGCGCGCTCAATGCGAAGGTAGGACATTCATCGCAGCTCTGGGAATATTTGGAGTTTCGACCTGTAACTTTGAGGGTACGTTCTTAAGGTGTTTGTCTGACAATTTGTGAAAAAAAAATCGATTGTTTTTCACCCGCTAGAGCATAAACCCCTTCCCCGTAACCTTTGACTTAAAGCCGTGGCCGTTACCTGCTATCAATAAAATTATATATACACACTCTACCTTGAGGTTTGGCACAGAAAATGTAGTTCCGTTTTCTGTAGTACATGCGGCGATGTAGCAGTGTGCTCTACATGCTTGAAGGGTCATAAGCCAAGCCTCTTCGGTCATCTCGTTCTCGCAAGTGCTTTTGGATCAGTCACGCTCTCCCGCCTGCTCCAATGCTACGCGTTGTGCTTGAGACTGTCGTGAGAATCGCCCTCCTTGCTCACTCGCACTTACGCCTTCATTAGAGATCTGGAGATCTCCAGTAACTGCTGAAAATCGATTAAAATCATCTGTTCTAATTTTCGTATATATTTTCATCTAATATTACACATGATATGATTTTTAGTTGAAAACAGTGCGTCAATATAATAAATAACGGGAGAAATGCTTCAGAAGACAGCGCATTACTCGTCTATTTTTCAATTTAAAAAAATACATTTCAGAAATGGTTATTGAATATACGCTGTAAACACATTGGAATTGGAAATATTGTATTTAACAGTCGGGTAATAAAAAATTATTTTCTTTCAATGTTATTTTCCAGCGTCTCAGGGTGCCGTAACCCCTTGTTAGTTCATGATCGTGCAAGCTGGTAATATCAAAGTTTTTATATTAGAGCGTTCATTTGATTTCAGATACCCATAACTTTACACAAAGAAAGCGAATTAAACACCAACGGCGAAGAAGTCATGAAATGCGGTTTCAAAATAGGTGGAGGAATCGACCAAGATTTCAGAAAGAGCCCACAAGGATACACGGATAATGTATTATGATTTTTTAATATATGTATGTATATATGTTAGAACCCCGAAAAAACGGGATCAAATAGAAGCAATCCGATAAAACGCGTGGCATGCCTGAGACGGGATGCGAACCTAGGACTTTTCAATTGCCGATCGACTGCTCCGACCACTGCGCTACACCAGCGGTCGGAGCAGTCGCAGGCGAATGCGCGCGCGCGCGCGTGTCTGCTGTGTGTGTGTGTGTGTGTGTGTGTGTGTGTGTGTGTGTGTGTGTGTGTGTGGGTGTGTGTGTGTGTGGGTGTGTGTGTGTGTGTGTGTGTGTGTGTGTGTGTAACTCTCTAAAAGTAATGCTATTCGCGATCTCCAAAAGCCTTGGCGCCTCTCGCGGCCTAGGGCAGTACTAGTATAATAAACTTAATCAAAATCACGGGTCAAAATACATTGGTAACAATGGACAAACCTGAAGTTTAAGTCTGTTAAACAAATGGTTGTTCGCTCTGAAAATGACTCTCTTTAGGCCATCAAGGCGAATATGTAGTCACCCTACAAGATTTTTCTTTCCAAGTTTGTATCTTTATAACTAATAAATCGAGCAATGTTAAAAGTAATTTCTGTTATATACGATGTATGAATCTAATTTCAGAAGACCCTTGTAAAAAGTATGCTCTGAAAAATATAATTACGCCTTCTCGAAATCTGCGAGTGACTCTCGTAACCTCAAAAAATCTAAATGCAGAGCTGACAGAGCTGAAAAAGAGCGGGAAGCAAAATTATTCACTGCAGTAGCATCTTTACAATCTACCATGGAGGGCAATCCAATAGCCAACTGGCCAGAAATCAAGAACGAAGTATTTTTTTACGTTTGAGGTTATACTTTGAGCGGCCATATTCGAATATCGCTGCGCCACTTCTAGGACGTGATAATAGCGAATCGTTTTGAGATGAAGGAGTAGTTGTACCACGTGATATATGAGTCAAGCTCTGCGTCAATGACAGACACTGATGCTTTGTTTTTCCTTAAAAACTTAACCATTTATGTAAACGTTTTGTTAAAAAATCTTCGAGGCCTCACCTTATACAATGGCCTTAAATTGAGTCTATTTAGAACCAGGTCAACGCGACTATGAAAACATAGTAGACAATACAATTAGTTTCAGTATGATTTCACATAAGGGAATTTATGATACAAAAACGATTTTTATTGAAACGTGAATAGTTAACGAAGTCATCTATTTAAACTTAAATAGTTAACGAAGTTAACCGGTGTGCCGGTCTAGCGTGCTTGCCTCAAAATCAAAAGATTGGAAGGGGGCGGGTTCGGGCCTCGGAGAAAAATGAGTACGGGCGCGACGTAGCTCCAGTTGTATAGGAATGTCGCACAGGCGCATCGGTACGTGTGTTTATACAACCTGTGACCCATGATTCATTTCTCGACAAAACGCGACGTTACTCCGAAACTGGGAAATGAACCTGGGACCGACTAAAACCAATAAAGTGGGGAAAGAGTGCTCGTAGTATTCATTTTCCATAGGACCCAATCGGAAATAATCCAATAACTGAAACTATATACATGAGGTAGTGAAAAGAGATTTCATCGAAATAGTGATAGTATCGATTTAATAAGATGGGCGCAACTGCTAGCATACGTTGAATGAAATTAAATAAGGTATTCAGGACATATACGCAAAGGTAGGCAAAGTTAATCTAGAAATTAACTTCGTTTATCGTTATTGTTATTGCGCTACTCAAAAGGTTATCTTCGTTAATCGTTGAAGCGTTAGTTTCTCGAAAATTTCACGCAAGTTAAAGTTATTCTTATGCTTATGTTTTACCTAATACATCTTTTTCAAATTAATCAGTCAAATAAGGATTTCATAGTCAGATTAACAAATAAATACTTTTTTATAACACCATGGGTACATAGTACCACAGTAGGTAGATATAGAGTATAGTAGGTTCTAGTAGGGTAGGCTAGGTAAGGAAGGTAAATAAAAAACTAAGTAGAGAGGGTAAAGAGGAGGCGAGATCTGACCGCACCGGACGAATTTAGGTTCGGAAGTGTATCGTTCTCTCGTTAAGGGGCTATACCAGTGTGAACGCTGAAAATTTGGGTGATTTTCGGGAATTTTTTAAAAGAAAAGTACTCAATTAAATGTTTTGGAAAATTAAGAATATATTTGGCTATATTTGACCTATTACATAATTTTTTCATAGAAAAATATTGAGATCCAAGCAACTTATGCGCTGCCTTCGGAGGCGCCAAAAAAAAATTCCTCCACTGCTGACATGATTCCGGCCGATTGAGTAGCTGAAAGCAAAAAAGGAAAAAAAAAATGTCGTTAAACTGGAAGGTATTTCCTGTACATTGATGTAGGATTTTCGAAAAAAAATATCGAAATCTATCAACATGGCGCAGTTATGAAATAAAAGTCTGCTTTCTTGTCTATAAAATGGCCGTTTTTTCAATGCCAAATCGTCAATTTTCGTCCAATCAAAAGTATCCTACGTCATTGTAGAGTAAATATATTCAAGAGTACTCAGTTCAAATTTCAAGTCAATCGGATAATTGCTCTCTGACTCACAATATCAGCAAATTTGAAAAATCTCATTTCGAGAAAAACGCGTTTGAAGATTTAACTATCGATTTTTGCAAGATAAAATGATATTTGAAATGAAATGAAATTTTTACAGGACATTATTGAAAGTATAAACGGTCGAAAAAGGCACAAAAAAATCGATTTTTTTTTAAGTGTCACACTGGTATAGCCCCTTAAATGCAGTACAGCGTTCCTGCTTACACCCAAGCTATGCATAGCTACTAATCGAACTCGCGCTTGCGCCGCGCACTTAATTTGTTCAGCGCCCGCCACATGAGCGTGGCGCGCATCGCGAAGAAGAAGTAACGGACTTAAATTAACGCAAGTAAATAATACAGTTAATGGCTTTTAAATTTAACTTAAAAGTCGAATCGTTGAGCAATATGTGAACTTCGTTAATTAACGATTAACGAATAAACGTTTTTCTGCCCAGCTTTGCACATACGGCCCATTGTTTTATTAGCTTTTCTGAATTATTATATGAATCAGATTATTCGATAAGTTATCATTGAAATTATGTTGATAGTTCCGAAAGAAACAATCGATAGGTAATATTAAAATCGCATGTGCATTAAGTCGACTTTTTTTTGTAATTGTTTATCCAGGGACGCGGCACACGAAGTTGATCCACTTTTATTTACATTTACCGCCGCTACGGGGCATTGCTCTTAGCGGATGTGCAACAAGGACAGAATAGCTTCTGTCTCTCTCACTCTCCGGAACAAGGCGCATGAGTCGTCGACCTTGCCCCCCTAGTTTATCGTATATTCGATAGGGAAAACCAAATGAACAAATAATAAGCTTACTGAAGACCAAAATGATTGATAGACACCATCGTAAATGAGGTCATCTGCGTGTCATATGAGAATTTCCGTTCGACATCCGGCACCCGGTGTGACACTTGGGTATCGCGCACGGCTTAGTCATGTTGACGAATTTTCTGCAAACCCACTCAAACATCAAATCCCCTTTACCTCTAGAGTATTATTCCTTAAGGCGGAATGACACCTCATCGCGGTCGGTAGATCGTAGAGATCGTAGATCGGCTTATGATAAGCCAATCTACGTTTTTTTCTTCAAATTCAGAAAATTTGAGGGGCAGACAGCTGTTCGTCTATTTATTTGACGTCGTTTGGCAAAGATTCGACGGGATCTGAAGAGCCGTTTCAGAGATTTTTGGGTATCTATAATTGTTCTACCATACCGACCGCGATGAGGTGTCATTCCGTCTTAAAGAATCCCACTGGATTCAGTATTCGTTCAGTATACAATTGAAAATAAATAACGAATCGTACTGGATTCAGTATTCATTTCAAAATGAATAATAAATCCAACTGAATTCAATATTCATTTCAACATAAGTAATGAATCCAACTCGATTCAGTATACATTCCGTATTCGGATATCATCAAATTGAATAATCTCGAAAAATGGACAATGAACATGGGACCAATATAATGTCCCATTTCTACCCCCATGTCTTCAGTTACTAGATACTAAGAGAGCGATTTCCCTTGGGTAAATATAATGTAATAGGACGATAATGTTTCAATAGAATAAACATGTTTTCTGTCAATTTTTCCAGATTAATCAATTTGATGATATCCAAATACGAAATGAATACTGAATCGAATTGGACTCATTACTTATGTTGAAATGAATACTGTATTCAGTAGGATTCATTATTGATTTTCGGAACGAATACTGAATCCAACTGTATTCATTATTTATTCTCAGAACGAATACTGAATCGAGGAGGATTCATTATCGAAAAAAATGAATATCCATCTGACATGTATTCGGTATTATTTTCCTACTCGAATACTAAAAGTATTCGAGTATGCCTATCTCTGTCTGCAATAATACTATAATCTAAACAGATTTATGTAACTCGGTAACACGATCTTGAAAGCATGAAATTATACTCGGACCGAGGTTATGTTTCACACCACGCGGAAAATAATAAGCGGCAAGGGGGGAAGGGTGGGAGCACAGACAACCGTGGGTGGGGGACATCCTTCGACAGCAGTGACGCATGTGGCGGCTAGCGGAAAGAAACGAGAAGCTCTCTATGGCGCATCACGGCATCATTGAAGTCTGGCTTCGTTTCTGTGCGGCGATTTCGGTGATAAAAATGAGGTACGATTAATCATGTTAGCGGATGCTTAGCGGGAAGAATTGTCGGAAGTCGTGGGTTGTACGATATGTCTGTTTCGAAGAGACAGTCTGACTGCGAAGCTTCTCGAGGGAAGTCATAATTTAGTTGGAAGTGCTCTTCGCAGGTGAGTCCTTTCTCGAATAATTCCTGACTCGGTTGTATTTCTTCAACCTGCCAAAATCGTTTCCATTGATCCTGGAGTTCATCGACGTTGGAGAAACCACCGAATTCTCGGATTGGCATTGGTTACCTTTTCACAACGTACGGCCCACCAATGATCTATTCTATAGTTACGTTTCTTGAATTACCAGTTGGTTCTTGCTGCTTCTAATTTGCTCTGCGCATAGCTAATCTTAAAACACGCCGGCTCCCATTAACAAATCAGTATTTCTTGGTACGATGTATACAGCATTCGCCATTAAGACAAGCGACGGATTTTTTAAATGATTTTAAGTCGAAAGTTATGAGTGGAATGTGGTGTATGATTTTATCGAGTGTAGAGAACAATAGTTCAACTGAATACCCATTGAATTGGTATTTGAGAGTCGCATTTGTCGCAGTTGAAAAGTGCGCCACTGCTTGAGGAATGGCGCCCACAATTGTATTTTTCTCATTGCAAGGTATTAGTCGCTCAGTTCTCGAGTCATCAATTTTCTGTGTGTGAACCACTCTCCAGCAGCGCTCTTGCTTCGATTTCTCGACCGGAGCTATTTTCTGGCCCCTCTCGAAACAATTCAGACTCAGATTGAGGCGTTTGATTGGAGTGGCATGGAGTGTTGAATGCCTTGATTTTTGCTTCGAATTTGATCTCAATTGGGATGATTTTGCACTGATTTCTTCTTCGCCGTTTTTCTGCTGAATTACCTCGGAAATTCGACACATATTAACGAAAAATTATTTAAGACGGAATGACACCTCATCGCGGACGGTATGGTAGAGCAATTGTAGATACCCAAAAATCTCTGAAACGGCTCTTCAGATCCCGTCGAAACTTTGCCAAACGACGTCAAATAGATAGACGAACAGCTGTCTGCCCCTCAAATTTTCTGAATTTGAGAAGAAAAAAAACGTAGATCGGGTTATCATAAGCCAATCTACGGTTTTTTTCTCAAATTCAGAAAATTTGAGGGGCAGACAGCTGTTCGTCTATCTATTTGACGTCGTTTGGCAAAGTTTCGACGGGATCTGAAGAGCCGTTTCAGAGATTTTTGGGTATCTACAATTGCTCTACCATACCGACCGCAATGAGGTGTCATTCCGTCTTAAGACATCCTGAGCTAGTCTAAAGGTCAAATTTTACACTAGAAAGGATCCCAACCCTCGCAATGTTGCGAATGTTTTAAGGTAGTTCTGTAGGTACACGTATGAGCCGAAAGTTTCGGTCGAAGTGTATAGTAACATCCGATGCCTATACGATGCTGTTAGTTGTACATTTTTGAAAGAGCTTGTACCCTCTACATGTCCCACATATTGGCACCTCATGCATAGATGATAGGTCTCATACTCGTATAGAGAGCGGCGCTGTAATCGTGGCAACAGCGCGATTTCCCTGCAGTCATAGCATTGAGCTTCCTACGATCCGTCTTTCGCGAAATATTTTATATAAATAAGAAAAGCGTGAAAATGTCAACCCAAATGCGATACAAAGGAAAGTTTACAAGAAAAAAGGCGCTTGCCAAACGACTGAAAGCTGTGGCAGCCATGTGTCAAGCAAATGCGGCTAAACGCGATGACAATAACCATAACCTCAACGATCAGCAACAAAAATTCGCTGTCGAAGGACGTCAGATCGTGAATTTACAATATCTTGCCGACAGTTTAAATTGTATTCGCTGTAACAGAGATAAATACATGCATAAATTGAACAAATTAAATTTGTTTGCAGAATAAATTTATTTCACATCCGTCTCAGAATTACTAGAACTCGGGAAAAAAACACGCTTCGAGATCCCAGACCACGCGCCGTTTAGCTGGCTGCAGCGCACACTGTTGCCATTCCGTTACAGATGGTTCGGCCCGAGTTCGGTGTGGAATAAAATTACCACTTTTCATAAGTCGATATCTCCTAAACTGAACGGTCAAAGTTTGTCATTTTTTTAAAATCAATCCCACAATAGTACTGCGTACAGGTGTGTTTTTATTTTGAAATTCTGAGATCCGTTTAGAACCTATATTGAAAAATGCGAGCAAACTCCTATCGGTTTATGTGTTAGGTATAGGGATCGCGTACAAAAATACCCATATTCAATTGCAATTATCTCATGAACTAAACGGTGAATCGAAATGAATTTTCGGGCATCAGTCCACGAAGGTCATATCTACACCATACTTAGATTTCAGCCAATTCCTAAGATTTGACCAAAACTACAGAACTACCTTAATCAGGCCACCGGCATTACAAAGATTAATCAATTTTTAATTCAAAACATGAATTTGGGAGTTAGATGAAAGTGGAAAATTATGGCGTATTACAAAATGTATTGTGATCACTTTGGGGGAATCAAGAACTAAACGATTTGTTTGAAAATGAATGTGAACTGCAACGGAAAAGTTTTAAAAAACGCGAAGAATATTTTATGAGTTCTGTAGAGTTCTGCGATCAAAGCTATTGTATGTGTCAACGTAACTATTATTTAATGAAAACAACTGCTACCAGCTGTTACCCTGCTATTGGTGCAACTGTTTTTTTTTTTGTAATAATAATCATTTTTCTGAATGTCAACCAGAAAAGACGCAAAATATGGAAAAAGTGTTTCTGATAAATGTGGCAGGACTTAAAAATAGCTATTCAGAGGCTTATGAGAAAAGATTTTTAAGGGGTGAAACGCACCCTCAAAAAGGGGTGTTTTTCGTCGATAACATTATCATTCTCATCCCCAATGTATAGTACACAAAAAAAATAAACATTGTTGCAATTTGAATTTTTTTTTTCATATCTCGTACCGTTAAAACGTTATCGACGAAAATCGAAAAAACCCAATTTTCGCGGGCGCGTTTCAGCCCTTAAAGATCGGGTTCCGCAGGTAGAAAAAAAAACGAGTCGCCTATTTTTGCCCATGCTACAAGCATGCCAAATTTCATTGAAATCGGATAGATCGACCTCGCAACCTTTCGTTGTAAGAAGTTAATTTGATATTGGCACATTGTGTTCATAATTTAGTAATATTCAAAAGCTAATAAACTTACCGGACGATCACAAAAGACTAGAATGGTCAGAGGTAATTAACAAAATTAGTTTCCCCTAATCAAAAAATTAGTTTGACCTCGGAACTATAATCTCGACTATACAGAATAACTGCGATTCCTGCGCAATAGAATTTTCCTTAAAATCACATAAAAATTATGAGAACCCTATACGGTTTCGTGATAAGGATACGAAATTATGAACAGCGAATTTTTACTATTTAATATTACATCTAGAGAAATGTTTGGAAATTAGTATCAGAACTTAAACTTGTGAAGGCAGCTTAAAATGTGTCATTTGTATCGATTTACTGGATTGAATGTACCGCTACAAAATGCTTATGTTCTCAATTTTTCAGGGGATATATGTGACCGAAGTACACGAAGGATCTCCAGCAGCAAAGAGTGGATTGAGAATGCACGACAAGATTTTGCAATGTAATGGATACGATTTTACCATGGTCACCCATAAAAAGGCTGTCGGTTATATACGGAAGCATCCTGTATTAAACCTACTAGTCGCACGCAAGGGCGTTACCAGTACTTGAGAAAATCACTTATAGGCCACTGTATCGTCCAATTGACTGTATAAAGACTCTATCCCGTGAATTCTCAACTGACAGTTGATAAAGAAACACAACGCATAGAATATTTTTTTCGAAGTAATGCATATAGTACTTATCAGCCAATGTGGTGTACTTGTCTTTTAACAGTTTTGCAACGATTATATACGGGAAATCCATAGTTACCTTTAAGCATAAACCATTAATCGTACTG
Source organism: Ophion slaviceki (assembly GCA_944452715.1). Taxonomy (NCBI): domain Eukaryota; kingdom Metazoa; phylum Arthropoda; class Insecta; order Hymenoptera; family Ichneumonidae; genus Ophion; species Ophion slaviceki. Next base: position 55,156,604 of record OX101787.1, on the reverse strand, counting down.
TTTAAAATTCGCTGCACAATACTACATGATATTGTACGTGTCCCGTTTTTTTAGAGTTTTATCTTCAATAGGACCCAAACAATTAAAGTGCTGCCAAAAAGTGATCTTTCATATGTTATCGCCGTGAATTGGCATGTAAGTTTAGACTCGGATGTGAAGGAACATAATCCAAATATATTTATTCGATACTATACAGCGAATTACAACTGTATTATAATAATCAGTAGTCTTCGAAATAATAAATTTATCCATGTTGTCGTAAAGTATATTGTTATGTCCTTGAAATAAGGTAAGTTACTCAACCGATCCAGACACAAGTTTTTTTTTCCACAGTATGATGATTGTGTACCATGAAAATAACCTGGACCCGACGACGCTTGAGCGATAGTTAGTCGTGGCAATGGCAGGAATGGCCGCTATTGCTAAGTCTATGGGTTTTTTTCTTGAATAAAATTAAAACACGTTCATGTTCAATAGCAGGAATGATGAATATTAATATCATTTATCGACTGAGAAATATTTTTCAACAATATTATGAGTTGGATATTTATTTTCTACCAATAGGTGGCATTAGATTACGGGGGGAAAATTCATCAGCTGTAGCGTCTATAAAACCATTTACTTCAAACACGTTTGTCGCAAAACCATGTTTTTTAAATCGGCACGCAGCAGAACTCGAACAATTTTTGTCCTCCGGACTTAAAATTTTAACTGTAGCTTCTCAGATTGCTTCGACAGTCAACTACGAGCGCTTTTTTCGATTAATTGAAAATGGTCAAATGTCACTTATGATATGAAAATTATGGTCGAAGAAACGAACTTTTTTCAAACCCGTCTCTATTTTCTCTTTTTCAGTTTTTTCTTCCCCCCGTACTTGACTGCTAAAACTAATATAATTAACGAAAATATTTTACTCATAGTTCCAGCGTTAAATTTACGACAGTTCTACTGTCGTAAATTAGAGCCTGAGCGGGAGGGGGCTTTTAGAGCCCTCCAACGCAGGTATAGCATGGAAATAGTCTCAGGGAAGAGGAAAAGCTGGCGGGAGTTCTGTGCGAGTGAGGAAGGTGCCCCGGAGGCATCCAGACTCGGCAAAATTCTCAGTCAGGACAGCACGCTGATACTAGGCTGCCTCAAAAGAGCAAACGGGTCATACACGGAAAGCATAGAGGAGTCTCTATGTCCTAAAACCGTGGTTTTCGAGTCCGTGGTGAGCGCGAAATGGGCTTGCCGGAAGCAGAAGGGAGGGGCGAGTACCCACCTCGCGAATGGTCCCTGGCGGCGCAGGTCGTGCATCCCGGGGGAACGGAATGGGCTGTTAAGCCCTTTCAACCATTCAAATCGCCGGGGCCTGATAGCATCTTCCCGGCACTTCTTCAGGAGGGCCTGGAAACAATTAACAGATAGCCCATAGTCTTTATCCCCAAGCCCGGCAGAAAAGGGCACGTCCTGGCAAAAGACTTTAGACCTATTAGCCTCACATCCTTCGTGTTGAAAACACTGGAACGTTTGGTAGATAGATATGTGAAGAGCATACCGCTGAGCGTATGAACACTGGACGACTCTCAGTATGTCTGTCAGGTCAGACGGACTGCCCTCCCTCAGGAAGGGCAGGTCAATCGACACTGCCCTGCATCACGTTGTAAACAAGACCGAGAGTCCGCTGGCAAACAAAGGGTATGCGCTGAGGGTGTTTCTAGATATTGAGGGGACTTTCGACAGCACCACATACACGGTAATTGAAGAAGCTATGGCAAGTCACGGAGTGCCTAGAGCGCTAATTGAGTGGACACATGATATGCTGGCAGGCAGAACACTGACTGCCAAGCAGTCGCCGGTGAGGGGCTGTCCGCAGGGAGGAGTGCTCTCCCCCCTGTTGTGGTTAACTTTGAAGTTTTCTCGTATAATCAACAACAAAATGATTGCCTATTGAGAAAAAAGATTTGGCAACTTTGATTTTCAAATAAACTGCACATTGAATGTGACAAATGTTGTAGAGTAACACTAAGGTAAAATCATCAACTTAAGCACATCGCTTGACTTTGCAAATATATATAGCTCAACTTGGAAAGTAAGTAGATGTTACTTTACCTTATTCTCAATAAGTTTTTCATTACGAAGAAATACGTCGTTGTGAAATTCTCTCGCCCGGTACAGTTTTCGAGAAAATATTTCGTAAAGGTTATAAGACGCTATTGTACGGGTCATCGTCATGCCGCCATGGCCGTTGGTCCAGTAATCGCCATGTGAACGTCCCACTAATCGTCGCATGCGGTCAAACTGCTGTAACGGGCTACATCTACCAAGGTGGATAAACAATTTGGATTTCCCAAAAATATAGTTTTATTCTATAGTACTACCTTTCAGCTATATTCCTTGAAAATTTAATTCAAATATTCCAAAATTGCACTTTTCTCGAAACACTGTTTTCAAAGTCGGTGGGCGTGATATCCCGAGAACCACTTGATGGATTGTTTCCAAATTCACAGGAGATACGATGAGAAACATTTAAAGGTCGCTGACAATCTTACTTTCGTTTAAATCGATCTTAATTTTTTAATAGTTACGTAAAAACAAGCACTTTTTGCATAGACTTTGTATCCTCGCGTATCAATTCGGCGCCACCTTGTTAAAAAAAAAACGTTTTTAAAAATCGACTATTGTAAACGACTCGTATTTATTGTTAACTTGAATAACCCGTTCGGTTTTTAGATTTCGGATGGACCGTTTAAGCTAGTGTCCACCGCCAAACGTCGCGAAAAAATGTCATCCTCCTGATTTTTTAAAAAGCTCTCGATGTATGTACCTTTGTGCTTATAAAATGCGTTTCTTTTTTACCAACCGTTTCCCAGAAAAAATATTCGGAATGTGGCCATTTCTTGTGGCCTCTAGGTAGATGTCCCTAGGCAGTTAGCCCCTTAACCAATACTCACTGACAACGTGAATAAAAGTCACGTGTACAAACACATCCATAGACCAAAGTCGTCTTCAGGAATTTTTTGCTGTCTCGTTTCCTTTTTTTGCTTTTGGTATATTCCATCAATGATAAGCACTATATTCCATACTTGATAGCAGCCCGAAAATGTATAGATCCCTTAGCAGTCGAAAATCTCACACGAATATTCTTTTACGTAAATGGTTTATTGTGCAATGACAGAACAGCCAATATAATACGTCAATATAACTTAAACCCATAGAATAAGTAATTCACCGATGTTAACCGTATGAATTTCATTTCGCAGCACCGATAAAAAGCATTCAAAAAGGTACAAGGATCACAACGATACTGTCATCCGAATATGACATTTTGGTAGCACCCCTCGTTTTTGTGGAGATCCAATATTTCTGGGTAGACATCTCGGAAGTTGTTGGTGAGTTCAGCAGACTCTAGTTCCCTCTCGCCATGAGGAGATGATTGTCCTCGGATTTGTCTACCCGTTTAAATCGTTCTTGACTCACGATGTATACGGTGAGCGCTCCAAAAATCACAAAAACGAGACCGATAATATTTATAAGAACTCCTTCGTTGGATAGTTCAGAATATGTGCCCCTGATGGAAAAAACATGGAAGTGATTGAACCGATTAGTATGGAGCGTTTCATGTGATACAAGTGCATAAAGAAAGTAGAAATCATCTGCATTTTTTATTATTTTCGCGTAATTTATTACGTACTGAAGCGCAAATATGGCTTTTTCATTAAGACCGATCAGACATGAGGCAATAACACCGACAAATCCTGCTGTGCCAAAGTATACATGAACCGGCAGGTAAGAGGCTCGAAGGGTAGTTTGAATTCCCGGCCACAGGAACGAAGTGAAACCAGCCAACCACTAAAGAGCGAAAGTAGAAAAAGATTTATGGCATGGCAAGGTAGTCATCACATGTGACAGGTCTAAAAAATCGAAAAAAAAAATTATTGCACGAATTGAAAAAAATCTGGGCGTGGTATATGAACTTGGCATAGCAGACCAACGGTGAGTCAACATTTTCTTTGTATAAATCGTACGTGAACTTTTGAAGGCGTTTTTCTCAAACATATGTTTTTCAAATTGGCTTCCATGATATCTCAAAAACTATTGCACCGATTTCGTTCAAATTGTAATGGTATAGTCAGGACATCTATAGCTCTAACCCCAACTAAAATATTTCTGATATCTGCCATACCTTTTTTTAAGCTGTCAAAGTCGAAAAAATGACGAAATATGGAACTTAGCTTTCAAAACCGAGCCCAAAATACAATTTTCGATATTTTTACTTTACTCTACTTCCGGCGATAGCCTCAGGTTTACAAATTAAAATGCCGTTTGACTTTTTAATTTAAATTGGGCGAAACCTCCGAAATCATAGTAGCTGTCAAACAACTTTTTTTACACATGAGTGTCTTCCGAACGGTGTAAAATCGATTCAAGTCGTTATTTTGATTTGATAACATTCTGAAGGACTGTAAAAAGTTAATAATGTATGTTATTGTATAAAGTATTACAATATAATACAATATAATATAATAATATACAATATTACAATACAATACAATATTTTTATACATATAACATATGTATGTTATATGTATAAAAATGTTAATAAATGTGAAAATTCAAAGATCGTGCCTTTTAATGGTTTATAAAAAAAAAAATCGAAAAAATAGCTCTCACTGATCGTTAAAGCGGGCTATACATTTACAACGATCAAAAAATCGATTTCTCTTTTTCTTTAAACGATGGGACTATATATGTAGAACATTTTCCCAAAGTTTCAAAGCGAAATTCGAAAAACTTTAAACGTTACAGCTTGTCAACACTGTGCCTCTCTGCTCAGATTCAGAGTGTGTGCTGCAGGTAGAAGCGAGAGTGCGGAGGGGCAGGCAGAGGTGGGCAAAAAGTAATTAAAATAACAACTAACAATTACAATTACTACAGTAATTGATAATTTAATTACTTAGTAACAGATTACTTAAGTAATTATCTACCACAAGTACCTAGTGCAATTTAATTCAATTTCAATTTAAGCTGGAAACGCATTTTTCTCAAAACTGTATTTTCGAAATTGGCGTGCAGAATTACTCAAAAACTATTGAGTCGATCGAGTTGAAACTTGGTAGTAATATACCTTTTACTTGGCGAGAATTGTTTTTGAAAAATTATTTAAAAAACGACTTTTTTAACCCAAATTTTGCGTGAAATGTTTATTTTTTTGTAAATGCGTTCCATTCTGTAAAATTTGCATTTTCTTCATTTTAATTACTGTCGAATAATAACTATACATGTTACAACTGAACATTTAAAAAAAATTTTTACACAGCACCATCAATTTTATGATAAATAAGTGTAAAAAAATTCTTTTGTATACTCAAATGTACTATTAAAGTATGGCTACAGTTTGAAAAGTGTAGAATAATTACTCTCTAGTTAAAAAAATTACTCCTTAGTTTAAAAAAATCCCTCAAAATTACTTAATTTTTTCCCCCCTAAATGTGTATCCCGCCGTAAGATAAGATAGTTAAGCTGAGTCGACTCACCTGGCAACAAAATAAAATAACACTCGATAATCCGACCCAACTATGGAGAGTGTACATGTTTGGCACCGGAACGGGTCGCAAATTGTGGCTATTGAACACAGCTACCAGAGCAATCACAGTCAAGAGAACGACAAATATCATAATGCCGCCGTGGATCAATTTCAGACTTCTCTTCCGCATATTTCTTCTGGTCCGATAAATAAGCATTCCTGCAAAAAGTGGCAAGCGTTGTTTCAATCGAATGTTAGCAAAACTGTATACAATACGACCAGGTTATTTTCCCACTGACCATTCGCGTAAAGAAATACAAGGCCGATAGTCATGAGCAGAGGGTGCCAGTTGAAATGATGGTCCAGGTCGTCCGACCATGCAAAACCACCACGAAAACATTTCAACCAGACTAGTACAAGTACTATAAGTACTCCGCCAAAAAATTCAGTTGTCCCAAGCAGCAAGTCGAAACCTTGAAGGTTTTCAGGATTCGCCGGTACTCCAATCTGATCCATATCTGAACGAGTGTGACGGTTCTGCTTTCACATCCCCTAGTTGCTAAAAACAGGTTATGTTGAAACGATACCATTGACATTACCGCTATGAGCCCAGCATAACGATTGAGAAAAATGTTTAACAATATTTTCGTCGTGACAATCACTAGTCCCATTCCTGAAAAATAAATGTTTATAAACCTTCGGAAAAATTAAGTTTCTTAAAAATATGCAAAGTATCGGCATCGTAAAATAATATCGCAAACAGTCTTAAACGATCGCTACAAGTTTCGACATTTTTTTATATTACGGAACATATGTTTGCGAACTGATACATGTATTATTGGTTAAGATGGGAGACTTGAACTACGCATTGTCGTTATAGCGTGTAATGCTAGTAAAATGAAATAAGACGGCCGTGTAAATGTACTCACTGTTAATATAATTGCGAGATTAATTCTGATTGCCAATTCAACGTAATTCCCGAATCGTAACAAAAACAGGTACAATCAATACTTGATTGTAGATGTCAAGTGACGAATTAAAAAAATGTCGTTTTTATCATTTACTCATTGTGTACATTCGATGCAGCTCGGAAGAAAGGCATCGTACGGCCTTAAGTTATTCCTTTCGCGGAGGGCCGTATTTTGTGGGGGCATAAGCAGGGCCCTGCTGAATCATCGGCAAATTACAATGGCGCTTAATAAAAAATAAGTTACAATCGAGTATTAAACACAACGATAAACTGGAATTAAAAAATCGCGCTCAAATTTAGTATATTTGGACATTTTTACAATTTATCTGAAAAGTCGCGGCTACGAAAATTCTTCTGCTAGCCGCATTTTTCGAAGTTTTATCATTAATATTTTCTTCAAACATTTGGTTACCCCCTTTTTTCATTGTCGTTACTGAATCTTTAGAATTTTTTTACACGCGTAGGCAGTTTGTATCAGGCACCTAGAGTTCGTGTATGAATTATCTAACATAAAACGCTCCTACCGCGCTGTTGAGGAAGTGTCAAGTTATACTTAAGGGCATGTAGAAGATCAACATAACCTCACAAATTTTCCAAACCAATTTTCTCATAGACGGTTACATTTTTTAGGAAAAGCAAAGCATTAGGCTCTGGAGAATTTCCTGACGCAGAGCGTGATGATTTCCTTTTGCCCTAAATATTATTCATCTCTGAGGAATCTCTTTTCGAAAATTTCAGCTATCTCTCTCGCACTCATATGTCACGTGGGACATCTTCTACTTCGCCTTAAGGTAGTAGTCCGTGCACGAACCTCCTCATTAGAAAAAAAAATCATTTTTTTGTATGCTGTAGTGGACATGAAAAATGATGCCCGCGAAAACTCTGCAGTACTTACCGGCTAAATACAATGGTGATTAACTCACGAAATCAATGCATTTAATCCGCACCATATAGGGGATCCGTGCGGATCGAACTTTGGAACGGAAATCATAATAGTTCCCGATTATATCAGAGCTATGCGAAAAGCGACGAATAACAAGAAAACTGTCGCGGTCACGTATGTTCCATAAAAAATATAGGTTACGGGACATTTCGAGCGAATATCATCGATTCAATCGACTCATTTTTGCGTTCGCTAGCCGCGTCTGCCATTTCTTTTGTTACAATATGCATATTACACATACACTATAACACACGATTAAACATACGGTAAACAAATACGTGCTTGACATATATTGAAAGCACCTGAATACACCGTTGCCACCGATATTGCCAGAATTATGAAATGGCGGCCTGTGACAACTCAAGTCAAATCTAATTGCGATTTTACTTCACTTACCAAACTATAATACAAACAGTTATCACATGCACGTCTCAAATTTCTGTATCATGTTTATTATTATACCCAAATACATTATATTTTCAGATTCGATAATTTATAGATTTTATAAATTCTTGAATTCAAACAATACAAAGAGTCGCGAGAGGAACAATAAAAACCTCAAAACACGCCGAATTGTGAGCGTTGATTACTTACTATAATACTTTTCTTGTATTGGATATTGTTTTTTTTTCCAAGAAAATTAAGGTATTTCTCTCGCGGAGTGCCGTATTTTGTGGGGGCATAAGCAGGGCCCTTCTGAATCATTGGTACATTAGCGCTTGATAAAAATAAGTAAAAATCTATTGTTATACTCAACGATAAACTGGAATAAAAAGTTTTGCGCAAATTTATTAGATTTAGACATTTTTACATTTTCTCTGAAAAGTCGCGATTACGAAAATTCTTCAGCTAGTCGCATTTTTCTAAGTTTCATCATTAATATTTTCTTTAAACATTTGGTGACCCCCTGTTTTTATCATCGTTACGGAATCTTCAATTTTTTTACACGTGTGAGCAATTTATGTCAGGCATCTACAGTGAGTAAAAAGTATTTGTACATCTCACTTGAAACTGTTGTTAATTTGGATTTATTTTTTCCCAAGATTTTTGTTAATTTATGTATGTTTATTGTATATTTAGGATACGCTATGGAACACAGAAACTTATTAATAGAGCATTTTTCTTTTTCGAAGGATAATTTGAAAAAGACCAAGAGTACAAATACTTTTTTACTCACTGTAAGTTATTCAGTAATCGTACTTTAGAATAACTACTTTAGAATTTCAGTAATCGTAATTTTTCGTTAAAAGTTCGGTAACTTAGCTTGAAATTTTTCCAGTATACTAGAATGTATTTTTACTTGATTATAGACGAAAATCACTTAATCGTTAAATATTCGGTTTCGTGAAAGGAATACCTTAAGGATACTTCGCGTTAGTTCGAATGGTCCGGTTCTTAACTATTTATTTATTATTTACCTTTTCTGTGTGTTTAAACAATGGTTTTTGATAATGTATTTCTTCAACTTTGTTTCAACAAAGAACTCTTGTAAAATTAAAAAATTATTATATTCTTTTACTTATTATTATGATTTCCAATGTTCCTTCGTAATCTGAATTCGCTTGATCCTATACCTTTCACTTTTATCTAACACTTGTTGGTTCAGTATTTTGTTTTCTGAAGACCTCTTGCCTCTTTCCCTCGGAGCTCGCCAAATAATTGAGAAGAAAAGTTAGGTAGGGGCGGTAACTTGGATGCGATTCTTCGTTATTGATTTCACGGAACACAGGATACTACTTAACGGTTTCCTGCACTGCCATATCTTGTTGAACGATTGATCCGAAAAAGTTTAAAAATTCAAGTGGGGGTATTAACTGTGGGTACGTGTCACAGCGTGGGGTGCGACAGAAACTCGCAACACCGCTTAACGAGAATTACGATACAAAGGACGAATTCTATGGAAACACGGGACCTGTACTTTTGCTTAAAGTCTAAAAACATGGAGATTAGATACATGAGACCAAGCTCAGCATTTCAACTCGTCCCCAAAATCGCGAATATTAAGGGTGGCGCTGTGGTCTTTTGAGGCTAATATGCTATATATATATTTCGTATGTATATAAAATATCGGCTCCTATTGTAGGACAGATGGCTAACAAGGAACATCACTTAAGGTAATCCTATCGCCAGGCTTCATTCCACAGGATTTTCATTTTTTTTTAGCTTCGCTAAATATATTAATAATTGTCACTGTAAAATTTCAGGGTCGGTTATCGACCTAATTACAGCAAAAAAACTATTAAAATTCCGTATTCTTGTGAATGAATTCCGAGACGACATGCAAAAACCCAATTTCCGGTTGCTACAAAAGTGTACATAATAGTGGGAATCCGTAAGATTCTTAAAAATAATCAGATTTACATATATAACACTTGTAGAAATCCAATGCTCTTAGAAAAAATGACGCTTATTGACCTAATGTTTATGTAATATCAAGTTTAATTTAAACTTTCGGTATTGTATTTATTACCACTTGCTACGATAGAGACGTGACAGCAAGGCAACAGCTGACTGTAAGCCTAACCTCATCTTACTGATTCGAACTCATTCGAATTTCCACACATATTTCATTTTTAACCGACATATTTCGCCGACACAAATTTTCAACGCTCTCTACCAGTCGTCGCCCGAATACAATGCTTCATATTTCCTGCGCCTGACATAGTTTTGACAGATCGACGTTGAAAAGCATGGAGGATAAATAAACCTGGTTGAGCAAAAAGAAACGGGCATAGAACCAATGTTGCCAAATATCAAACTTAGAAATAATACCCGAATCGGTGGATTAACTTTTTTTTCATTTTTATCATTAAATGTGAACATTCATTCAACAGTTTACACATGGAAAATTTCAGTTATTACAGATTTTTTTTTGCATATGTTAAAAATATTAATTGTACAAGTCTCAAGTATGATCAGTGGTATGACTAGTGTGAAGCGATAGGATTGACCATGGAGCCTAGATACCAGGAGGTTCCGCGAGGCTTTTCAACTCGTCCCCAAAACGAGAACAAGAAATGATAGCGCTGGGGTGCTCCGGCACCTATATGTATATAGATATACGCTAAACATGGGTGCGATCTAAGACAGATCACAGATCATGTACCTAACCCTCATTAGTGTCAAGGGATAACACCACTCTAGGATTTTGGAAAGACGTTTTCTTTCCTAAAAATACTTTGGTGTCATAAAAACAATATGCAATTGGTCCTGTGGCATTTTTTTAATTTAAAGGTTCAATTACCGATTTGGCCGCAGCGCCTTGGAACGCGCGCTGAGTTGCTCGTACAACTTTAAACGCGTTTTTCTCGAAACCACTTTTTTCGATCTCGGAAGACGGATTACTCGACCACCTTTGCCTGCATCGATTTGAAATTTTGATAGCAGCTTCACAATTATATTCTTTATGGGAGTACGTAGCCGTTTTTTGATTAAATGTAAACTTCTTTTTATAAACAATTTACTGCTTTTTTGGCAAAAAATCGATTTATTTCCTTCAAAGTGCGCTATTTTTGCAGAATTTGAAAGCAAATTTCTAGGTAGTCTCATAGCTAGTAGTATATAAATTATCATTTTTTTGGTTTTTGTTTCAGGTCTTATATTTTACGAGAAAACCGTTCTCCCGTGCAGCTATATGTAAAAAAAAACACGTTTTTCTAGATGGGCTGTATCGCCGCCATTCTGAGTTTGAGTTTGAGATCTTTTCTCGCTTTTGCGTTTTTTTTCCGAACCGTCATGAGGAAATTATGAATCCGCAGATATTTCGACGTTGATGTCACGATCGGTCTGTCGTGAGGTTAGAAACTCATCCGATCACTTTCACCTCGTTGACCAATATATTACTATATATGTAGGTGCCGCTGCACCCCAGCGCCATCACTTCGGGACATTTTCGGGGACGCTTTTTTCAGCGCCTTTGCATTGCCGCTGAACCTCCTGGTATCTAGGCTCCATGGGATTGACTTAAAGTATTCCTTTCGCGAAGGGCCGTATTTTTGGGGGGCATCAGGAGAGCCCTTCTGAATCATTGGTTAAAAATCACTGACGCTTAAGGAGGTACCACGGAGGTACCAGGTGATGACCACGCTAGTAAACTTAGAGTCTATTTTGCGTCGTAATACCGCCATGTTTTAGACATATGTATATGGCTTATATTTCGGGAAATAATTTTTAAGCATTGAATTTCGAGTTACCTATTATTTTTGCAATATGGAAACAAACGTAACAATCTACTACTCGACTTCAGTAGTACGCCATAGCGTCGACGTTTAGCATCCTCGCATTTTCGATGGCAGTCATCGGTCCCACGCGCCCGACTTATTATTTTTTGTAACTGCTATACATAGAGAATGAAAATACCGAGAAGTTTATCGAGAGAGTAACGACGGTATTGTACCTGAAGTCCAGTTTAGACACAAAGGTAGATTCTGTCGGACACGAATTAGAAAATGGTAACACGATATTGCGATTGCAAATAAAAAACGTCGCACTGAGGTTAACCTCAATGCCTAATGTCCAATATGTCCAAAGTCAAAACATATTTCATCGATTGTTATGTTGTTTCTCTTTTCCGATTTTTACAATATTTGCAGATATAAAAAGCAGCGTTCATTTTATATGACGGTTCTTCCATGCTGAATTTATATATGGATACGTTGTATACATGTCGCCAGAAAAATTCACATGCCTTGGCTACACATAAAAGAACTTATATAAGTAAATATTGACGAAAGGCCCATTATAATCCATAAAAAAATGTACGACTTCGCACAATCATATTTTTAATTCGCGTTGAAAATATCCGCTGGACGAATCAAATTTGCGCGAGTATCCGGCGTTGCCATACCTCGAGTAAGATGGCTGCTGTTACGTCACGAGAAGTCTTGCTCTCCAAACACTTGGGTTTTTCGCGACGTTATTTCTAAATGTATAACTTATTTCTGCGGTGAACTTTCCAATTCAAGGTGCCTTATTGATCACAAAGATTCAACGAACGCAACCGTCCGTTTTTTTACGTGTGTCTTGGATCCAAGTAACACAACAAAATTGATATATGAGAGGACAGGCACATTTTGTCGTCTACGTGTGACTATTTCACCAACTTTAACAATTAATAACTCGGAAACTGTACGGTAAATCTAGTGGAAACTTCGAAGGTCTCGACAATGCTATGAAAATTCGGGCTTTTATCTTGGACTCGCTCCAATCACCGAACCTCCTTAATATAAATAAGTCGCAATCAATTATTATATCCAACTATATACTGGAATTAAAAAAGATACACTTCCCAAAAGCGGAATTTCGATCTGAAATTTGGCATACACCTTCCTTTTAATATTTTAAGAGATCCCTAAAAGGATTTTTGAGGACGCGCCATAGTTTTCGAGATATCGATTGTTGAAAGTTGTTTTTTTTGCGTGCTCCTACTATATATATAACTGACGGGCCCAGCTCTGGTTATCCCTATATATGTTATTGCGCTCAGTTTTGTGGGAATGGTGGGGTCCGTGAAACACTGGTGTAGGCGCAGGACACCTCGGATGTGCCTACGGAATAGTGGGGTGCGTGAAACACTAGCCTGGGCGCGGTCACCTCGAATGTGCGTGAAATATTGAGATCGACACAGCGCGTCGTTGATTCATCTTTTGCAGTTGTAATAGACCTTTGTTTTTCCACAGTATTTTTTTGCAGGTGTAATGTAGCGTTTATTTATCAACTTCAAATCGTTTTAGGATTTTTTATATTTTCTTTTTGCTTCTCGTTTCCGGTTTTTTTTTCTTTTTCGCCAGTGTTTAGTTTTTGGGATTGTCCGCAGTTATAATTTTGTTTTGTTGTTTTCCATTTTTAAATGTTACCTGGTACTTCCTTATAATGCTTGGTAACTGGCCGCTGCAGCGATGGGCGGCTTTCTACCTATAACCTATAACATATATAGGCATCGCTTGAGTCCTGCGACATAGTAGGAGAGCGGTAAAAAAATAACTTTCAATAACCGATATCTCGGAAACTATGGCGCGTCGCCAAGAATCGTTTTAGTCGGGGTCTCCAAAAATATTAAAAGAAAGGTGTATGCCAAATTTCGGATCGAAATTAGGTTTTCGCTTTTCGGAAGTTTAGCCGCTCACTTTTTTTTATAGAACTCTCCAACCAGAAGTGATATTGCCAAACTTTCGCAGATTCACTCCGTATTATATTCAAAGATACGCTTGCTGAAAAATTAAGATGTAAATCACGTTTCTATTAAAGCGTTTGTTTGATTGAAAAAATTCTTAAATTCATGTTTGACACCTCAGTTGGCGAAAACATATCTGCACGCTAAGATTACAGCGAAGTATGGAATATTAAATTCTGAACTATAAGATTCTCTAAACCGGGTTCAACAAAAGTACAGGTGAAAGTTGATCGGAATATTATTTTCTTGTGGTAGGCACACCGAAGGATTGAGGGACTCGTGGAAAGCCACATACACGAATATTCAAGTGCTTTTCTCCATTATCTAAATAATCATGTCTTACAAAAATATTCTAGTATTAAAATGATCTCGGAATAATTTGTCCTATATTATTCAAGGATGTTTTATTTCATCTCTCAAGATTAAGGTACAATGAAAGGCTGTAAATAGCGCTTTATTTTTCTTCAGGCTTATCGAAGACGAGTGTGTATCCGCATTTGCCACAATAATGACGATCCTCCATAGCAGCCATGAATACTCCAGCGCCACATTGTTCCGATGGACATTCTCGCCGCAAACGATGGATCTTTCCATTTTCGTCAACCTAAAACAAATTTAAAGTTCAGGTTTATAGAATCTGTTGGATATTTTCACGAATACGTATGTAAATATCGTAGTACATTTGAACATTTTATTAAAATAAAAAAAATTGTTGATGCCCATGCGTAGCTTCAGTGGTCGTCCATGTCTTGCAGCATCTGGCAAATACTCAAATATCGGGTTAAGAAGGTTAGGGAAATTCCGAGAATAAATTTAAAAACTATATTTCAATGTCTAGACTACATTGTCTTTATGATTTAAAAAAAAATCGTTTAATGTATGTAATTTTACGTGCGGATAAATGGGCAGGTCGTTCACGCTACGGGTGATGTAATTTTTTTTTATTTTTAGCACCAAGATAAACCATTTCTAAGAACGGATTAACGCAAACTAAATCTTTGTTAACATTTAGAACAAAAAAATCCATCTTGCCCATCATAAACTATCTACACTGCCGGCCAAAAGTTTGGGTACACTAGTCGAAATTTCTTACCGCACTAAAAGTTTGATACCGGCCTCAAAAATAAAGATAATTGAATTTCCCAAGTGGCGTTTTAAACAAAACAGATTTACCTTTATTGTACTTTTTTTTAAAGAAAATTCTATACGATTTTTCTTGCCCTGGTACGCACTTTTGAACGTGGCTATTTTTTGGCCGTCGAAAATTAACTGAAAAGTTTGTGAACATTTTTTTCCTCGTTTTTTCCCATGTTAAACTTAAAAAGGATATCAAAACCGACATTTTGGTTTTTCAGAAAGTCTGGGTCCATTTTTTTCGCCGCAGTATTGCATTTTCAGCTTAAAAAAAAAAACGTTTAAAAAAAGGCGTCGTCGAAGGACTATAGGGTTTCAGGGTTCATACTGGAGTAACTCAAATTTTTTTAAACATTTTTTTTACCTTTTTTGGTTGGAACTTTGATGAGTGTAGCGGCTCCACTTGACAATTATGGGGTCTGGGACAATATATTAAAAAAGGAAATTGCTTAACATTTTCATTTGCAATTAACTACAATTTTTAGATTTTTTAGTTCTGGTGAAACTCGGAGAATCTTTTTTCGACGAAAAACTCGTATAGAGGAAGTAAAAGACTTGATTGACTATTTTTTTTGCGTTAAAAAGCAAGTCCAAAAGTTTAAAGCTGTGTGGTGCTGAATTTGTGATGAAGGGTAAAAGAAAGCACCCTATTGTTTGGGAAAAAAATCACGGCAAAAAAGTTTTGGAAAATAAATCTGAAAAAATGTCAGCGAATCTAAAATAAAAAATTACAACTTTTTTCTTTTTAATATTTTGTCTTAATTCCGATAGTTCTCGAGGCACAACAACCAACTGACAAGGATTCTTCGAGCTCCATCGATTTTTTTATTATCTAAAAAATTGTAGTTAATTAAATAAAAATAAAAATGTAAACAAATTTCCTTTCTTATATTTGGTTCTAGACCCCATAATTACCAAGTGGAGCCTTATGAGGGGACTCATCGAAGTTCCAACCAAAAATGGTAAAAAATGAAGTTCTGAAATGAAAAATTCTGAAGTTCTAGTCACTCCAATGTGAACCCATGTAACTTTTTACCCTCTTGACATTTCCTCTGAAACCCTATAGTTCTTCGATGACGCCTTTTTTTCTGAAACATGTCTTTCTTCAGCTAAAAATGCAATACTGGGGCGAAAAAAAAACGCACGAGACTTCCTATAAAACAAAAATGTCTGTTTTGATATTCTTTTTAAGTTTAGCGTGGAAAAAAACGGACGAAATTTTTTTCCACAAACTTTGCACTTTATTTTCGACGGTCAAAAAATAGCCGAAAAATGGCCACGCTTAAAAGTGCGCAACGGAACAAAAAAAAATGTAGAGAATTTTCTAAAAAAGCAAAATAAAGGTAAATTCGTCC
The DNA here is from genome assembly GCA_944452715.1 of Ophion slaviceki. Classification (NCBI taxonomy): domain Eukaryota; kingdom Metazoa; phylum Arthropoda; class Insecta; order Hymenoptera; family Ichneumonidae; genus Ophion; species Ophion slaviceki. Next base: position 55,140,524 of record OX101787.1, on the reverse strand, counting down.
TCTTTAACACGCAGCTTGGGAAATTCAATTATCTCTATTTTTGAGACCGCTATCTACCGCTTTTTAGTGCGGTAAGAAATTTCGACTAGTGTACCCAAACTTTTGGCCGGCAGTGTATATTCAATATTGAACCATCAAGGTTTGATGAGAGATTACGAATCTTGGCATCGCGAACGAAGAGCATTGCTGCCAACCTCAATGTCCGCGAAGTTGCCGTATTTTCCGGCAACACTTAATATTAATTAATGGTAATAATAAATAATCTCGCGACATAAATATAAATCGGCATAATTGTAAGTGACTCCAATTTTCGTTCTAAGTTTTAAAAAACATTCGCTGACGCAGTTTTTTCATAATAATCATCGATAATGTTATACTTTTACAAGTTCGTAGTAACACGAAAGTTTTTCTTATTTACGTAATAAAAAAATCATAAACCGTAATTTTATCAACTGGACCGCTCCAACTTCCTTAAGTAGGCCGAGCACAAAAGACTAAACCTACAATGCCGAAGTGAGATGCGTTAGCCGGTATACCCGTACCTACCGTCGGTGGAGAGAGTTTTATTTCTATGAAACTTTTTTGCAATTGTCCAATGTAATTTTCAGAATGTACCTTAATATGGAAAAATAGCGTATACGAAAAATAGCCGGGAGTATGTAGATGAATGTGTCTACGGATTTTTTTGTTAATGCAAACGTTCCTCTGTTCAAGATATTAGGCTGAAATAATTAAATTTTACAAAAATCAATGGAGACAGTAAGATGTTACAAAATTTTCATTTTCATAAATGCGAGTTCAAGCTCTTGCAGATTTTCATATAAAAATAGAATATCGTCGAAAGATGTCCTCAGCTCTACATTTTGTTACATCTTGTAGGTCGTTTTTTGCATTTTTTTAAATTACTACGAATTGGCGCCCAATTTTGTTTCGAATCGGCAATGTGCAAACACAAATGAGGGGGTTGTTATATGAAGTTAAATTTTAAATATATTTTACATATCATCCCAAATACTATGTCCGAAAAATTCAAACAATTTCGCAAATTTAAATACCGATTATACCCATCCAGCGAAAAAATCTTGACGGTATCCATTACAACTACATTTGAATGAAAAATTTGTTTGACGATGATATCGTTTAACGATAGTTTTTAAACGAACCTTGTAGAACTTCAACACAGCGAGCTTGACCTTCTTCTTCTTGTGCTTGATCTTTTTGGGGGTAGAATAATTCTTCTTCTTGCGTTTTTTGGCTCCACCACGCAGCCTCAATACGAGATGCAACGTAGATTCTTTTTGAATATTATAATCGGATAACGTTCTACCATCCTCGAGTTGTTTGCCGGCGAAGATCAATCTCTGTTGGTCGGGTGGAATTCCTAGAAATGGAATTTGGAAATTAAGTGAAATTTCGAAAATCAATAGGGTATTACACCCTTTTTTGAAAGGTGTCTCAATTGGATCCTTTGGTGGTAATAAACTACTGGAATTTTTATTTCTATTTTATGAAATCGATAAGTGCCATGAAAATGCATTTAAATTTTACATTTCCAATTTCCGCGCGAAAATGCTAGCCGCCACGCTGCTTCGGTTCGTGACGTCACTTGCATAGTAAATCGATGCTGCGCCAATTGTGAATACGTAAATTTTCTTTTGGTTAAACGTGAGTTACAATCCCTATCATTGGTGTGTTGTTCCCAAATGTAAGAATACTAGTGTAAAAACACCGGGAAAGTTGTGGATTAAAATGCCAAATGATATAAATATGAGGAAGACTTGGTTAAAACTTGCGAGAAGAGATTCAAAGTCATAGTCCGAAAAAAAAACTCATTTGTTCTTTTTTCCAGTACAGATAACTATTTGAAAATTTTCAAGTAACTCTGACAAACGAGAATGTATAGTTGTTGACGCTTTCTTTCACAGGTTAGAGAGTCTCCACGTCTACTGCTTTCTTTGTTAACTATGTCAATGACGTCACGTCGGAATCCATTGTGGCGGCTACCGCTTCGCCAGTTGGTTGAACAGATAGAAAAACTTTTTTTTTAATTATAAAATTTATTTTGTGTTTTTATAAATCAAAACCAACATTATTCGATTGCTTATTGCGAAAAATACCTTGTTTATGCGCTTTTAGTATTTTTCTTACACTGAGTATAATACCCTATTATTCCTAATAAATGCTAACCATTCTACGGGCTACTGTTTCCGTGTAGAAAATTCCATTTCAGTGTCTCAAAACTTAAGGGGGGAAATACCTTTAGGCAAGGAAACAATTTGCTGATTTTCGTATTTTTTTTCGTTCCAAAAAGGCAAGATATCTTCACCATTTTTGACTTTTTATACATTATTAAACGGCATTATGCCACTTAATGATTAATGAAAAAAAAACTTGCCTTCCTTGTCTTGAATTTTAGCCTTCACATTTTCGATGGTATCAGACGCCTCAACCTCGAGAGTGATGGTCTTGCCCGTAAGGGTTTTGACAAAAATCTGCATGTCGGGACCGTGCCGTCAGCAATTCACTGTAAGAACCATTGAGACATTAAAAAAACTAACTCTACGGATCGATTGCAGAAAAAGGAAAAATCACGAGGCACGTTATTATTTGATTTTTGTTGCAGCCACAGTTTTATTAAAGTCAAGCGTGTTACAAAACGTAATGTACTCATATTAACAATACAGCATTGATGCAACCATCGTTTTCTGGATTGTTGGTAACTTGGGCATATTTGCCCCACACAACTTTTCCGGTTTGCGTTACGAGACCTAATTCGGAAATATTGACTTCGATAATCGTTCCCTTCGTGATAACGCCGAGTGTAGTGTAAACAGAGGAATTCGGATTTTTTTTCACGCCTATAATCGGCAAATGAAACGTAGCTTTGAGTTCGGGATGGGTTACATGAGCTTTACGAAACCGAAGTGCCATAGGTCTTATGAATCTTTCGAATTTCGGCGGTTTTCTTGTGAAATTTTCCCCAACGTAAGTGACTTTGGTGACCATCCTTTTCCACGAGTTTCGTTTGGATTTTCCCGTTCGTATGACCTTGAAAACCTCCGACTCGGACTGCGCCTTGACTTTCGGTATAGGTACGTCCCATTTAGCGGTTTTCTCTTTGCGCTTTTGTTTGATCATATTCGAAAGAACTTTCGAACGCGACGAGATATCACGATCCAAAAGATAAACCGGCAACGCTCCTTCGGGTGCGGTGTCCATCTTGCATTTGTCTTTTTTTTCCTCGTGCGATTTGATCTTTTTCTTCATCTGAATTTTTTCGTTGCGTCTCTCTTTGTTGAATATCTTAGCCTTGATGCCTCGAAGATTACGCGCCTGTGCGGCCCGTTTGTGCGGAAGTCGAGCATCTCTCTTCCGTTTTCTTTCTTCGTAATCCAACCTTCGACCGTACAACTTTCTGTGGCGCTCGATGTACTCGTTTTGCGGCATTTTTCGGGCTTTTTCAAATGTACTAGTTCGTCACAATTGCGAAGGTTATCTGGAACAGAAAAAAGCACAACGTCCATAAATTCAGCACGGAAATAAAAAAATTATCGATATTTATGAGTGGCTGTAATTGTATGAAGATTCTTGTCCATCCTGAGAACTTACCTCTTTTTAAAAACGTTTTAGGTAATCCGCGTAAATCTTCCTACGATGATTATTTAACTTTATTCAGACTAGAAAGTATATTATGTAAAGAGTATAATGCTATTGATAAAGAATACGTATTAGACATCCAGATAGTTTGTGCAAAAATCGCTCCTTAAGCTTTTTTCCATCTTTCATGGATGTGTAGTATGAAACCGATGCTATTAGCTCATTGGAAGCTTCTTCTATATTAGCAAGTTATAGGAAGTGAATGAAGTTTGCAGAAACATCTCCTTCATCATTAACGACATATGCAGTAGTATGTTTTCATTGCTATTTTTTTGGACAATTATCCTCATACGAAGTTTCGTAACAAGCTGAGATAACGAAGCGTCAAATGAGCAACCAACTTGGCCACCCGACACCTATCTACTCTGATAGTTATTTTTTAGTCCAATGTTCGAAACTCAATAAACAGAATGGAAATAAATCATTTGAATTGTTGGTTAAGGGAAATATAAAATCGAATAGTTTGTTCTTTAATCTGACCATGTTTTTAAGATTGAAAAATCTTGAATAAACGTTATTGAATTTCGCAGACACATTATCTTTCCTTGGTGGGTCCACTTTTAACAGATTTACAAATCAATTATTAAAAATTGATTATTGCAGCTTGCCTGAATTTGTGACCATGAGAGTACCGTTTTTAAATAAACAAAATAAATGATCGTTGATATATATTTTCCTGACATCCAGAGACTGAATGGACCAAATTTTTCTAACCACTCAACAGAATTTTGTCGACAATCTTTAATTAATCTAACTTGCCCGCATTTTTGTCCAACTAGATTAAACGTTTTTGCTCAAATGGTTTCAAATATGGCTAGGTTCACGCATTGTAATTGCGAATACAAGACAAGTGTATTCAAACTTTAACTTCCAAATTATTAGCATAAAAAGAATCAAAAGGCTTCTCCGAAAATGTATAAACTTGAATAAATTGGCCAAAATGATAAACGCAAAAGTTGCAGTATTTAGGTGCATATTTTCTTCTTTTAATAATGCTACTTCTTCATATAAAGGGGTAAAGAAAAATGTGTCATATGTATGTTTTTCCTCGTCAGTGTCACGTATGCCAAGTTGAGCTAAGCAATTACGAAATTATACAGGGAAGATTGAAAGATATCGACAATAAAATTGGCACAACGGAACTGCTTTTACACATCCGTATGAAAAATAAATTGCACTTGGAATACCAAATGGTACATTTTAATACAAATCAAATTTCAAAAATATCTAATAGAACAGCTTTAAATAGTCTTCAAAGTCTTCAACGCAACAGTGTTAAAGACTTTTTCAGCCTTATTATATTTATGCCATCAAATAACCATCTTTAAGTAGATCGTTTTATTCAGCAGAGATCTGAAATTGAAAAAAAAAAAAAAAAACACTTCCACAACTCCAAAACCCTTAGGACTTTTTTTTGCACACGAGTTATTACTGAATTATGATTGCTATCGAAATTTCCCCAAGTTGACAGTGTGTTTTGAATATCAGGGCTCTGAACTTAACTGTCCCTGTGTTTAATAAATCTGTTTGTTAATGTAAATTTACGTTTTTTCAATTTACGATTAAATAGTTCGTAAATGTAAATGTAAATCCATGCAAGTTCAACTTGCATAAATTTATCTTTCTCCTTTGGCGCAGCGCGCATAAACTGACTGGCTCAAAGCACCTAAAATGATATATGTTCTTGCTACCCCAAATGTAATATCACCTATAAAATGGCCCAATCGAGCATAAAAATATACTTATCTAAGTCCCTTTACCCCTAAGCCTTTACCAATAAATAAGCAGTAAAATGACAGCAATTTGTGTCAATGCATGTCACTGTTACATTTTCATACTACTTTTATAATGTATTAAGAGAAAAAAAACCTAGTGCAAGGTTTATAACTTCAACTCGAACCCACCGCTGCACGGAATACATTGTGTCGGATGAAGAATAAGCTTAGAACAATGATGACTTGATATCACTATCCGATTAAAATAAAACACTATGGCTGTAGCAGAATTCACACTCAAATAATTTGGTCGATGACTTTGTCATACCATGGATAGGTATTTTTTCGGATCTCGACATAACTGCTGTGGTCTAATTTGTCCAAATGTCTTACGATGGATTTGCAAATCCTAGAAATTCGAATTCATTTTTCTTAAGTTTCTTCAAAATACCATTATTTCTAAGAATTAGAAGGTCCGAAAAATCGTTTTTTTTTTTAAATTGCTTAAATGGATAGATAAACTATTCAAGAATATATTTAGAAAGTTACAGCGGCGAATTGTAAATATTTTCGAATATACACGGCCAAAAGCAGAGAAGTGATTGATATTTGATATTGATATTTCCTCCTATTGAAAACTTTGAAGCGCGTTTTCTCCAGTTTTCATTTTCACGATTTTTCCAAGATGACGGGCGGGATGGCAGAAAAACTAAACAACCAATTGAATCAAACCAAAGTTTATTTCCTTCAGTATGAAAATCTCTTCTGAGTGAATTAAAAGAGTCGTTGAAAAAGTCTTTTTAAATCATTTTTATAGCACGTTAAAGTGTTTTTTAAACACGATTTTTTTCAAACCGGAAAAAAGTTGAAATTTCTCGATTTTTTAAACCTTTTTCTTAATTCACCCAGAATAAAAATAGGACAATTGAAAATTGTATTAGTTTATTTAGTTCAGTCAAGAATTTCGAGCGGCATCTTTCCTGCCAATTGGGGACTGCAGTGGCAAGACTCACACGGAATAGGCTAATAAATCTGCAGTCACTTATTGTATCATGTTGAAATTTTTTTTATACATGAAAAGATACCTTAATGTTTACTCGGCTCACTTGTTTTTTATTTCTTTAAAAAATCCCTTCTTTTTTTAATCTTCAGGTGCCCGCCTTGATGCCATCCATAGACTCCGATCATAACAAACTGCGGCTAACATTCTCTACGGTAACATGTTTAGGCAATCTGCTATTTTTCAATGGAAATATGACTATTTACCTGAAATTTGACATGTAGCCTTGGTGTTGGTACAAGAATAACCTGAATTTCTATACAGCTTTGCTGAAAATCGAATTAGCTATGGGTAGATGTATCGTTCCGTCTTAGTCCGATAAATTATATAGAGAAGGAACAATGCCTTTTACCACAACCACAACATAAACTAAGGCAACCCGTGTATTCCAACCGTAGCTAATAAACTTTGCGTGCGTTGCTGGCCTATCATGATACTCAATTCCTTGTCTATTACCATTGCCGAAAGAACGAGCATTTGTAATAATAATTATATCCCAAATTGACTCTACAATATGGCCGCATTTATTTTTTAACAGTGCAAAGGATAGAACAAAAAATCTTTCTGCATTCTTAGACAATTGTTTCAAGAACAAGTTGAATGACGAACTGACGGTTATTTACATTCCTTCTTAGTACGGTATTTGATACTATAGAGGCAAAAAAAAATAACAGGCATCCCGCCACATGAAGAACACTTTTCTCATGCCTGGTATGAAGAAACACGGAAGGCCAACTTAGGGAGTTTCGGGACAAAGGACAATATGTTGCCATTTGATTGAAATTAATACAGTAAATTCTTTGTCACATACTGAACGCACACTCCAAATTTTAAATCGACCATTTACACCGTTTCTACAAAATTTATAATTGAAGAAACACATTTTAACATAGGGAGATGTCTACGCGCGACGCTGAATGGCAGTTTTACACACGAAATAGTGTGAAAAAATGTTTGAAATATTATGAAAAACTGTCAAATCGCTCAGTACATTATGGCACCGATGACGAAATTGTCATGATGTACTGAGTAAAAACTGTCAAATCACTTGATACATTATGACAATTTGGTCTCCCGTTACATTATGACGATTAGGCATCTCCCTATGTTGAAAAGCGTTTATGCAATTGTAAATCTTATCGAAACAGTGTAGACGATCTATTTCAAATTCAGCAAATTTATTCATATGACAAAAAATTTACTCTATACATTTGAATCTAATGGTAACATATCGTCAATTGTCCCGAAACTCGTCAAAAGCGAAGCAGAAGACGTTCCACGTGACGAGTGAGTGCAAGAGAGATAGCTGACATTTTTTAACGGCAATTTCTCGAAGATGAACGATATTTCGGGAAAAATAATATCGTCAAGCTCTGCGAGGGAATTCTCCAGAGCCTGACGCTTCGTTTTTCGTAAAAACATCAACCGACATGATAAAAGTCGGGTAAAAGAATTGTAGGGTTACGTTGACCTTGTGCATGCTCTCAAGAGCGAGGCGTTTGTAGACGAAGCGGCAACAAGTGCGAGGGAGATAGTTGATTAACCGATTTTCAGTGTTCTCAGAAATGGCCGATATTCAGGAAAAAAGAAGAAAGGCTTTTTGCTCTGTTGAAAGACGCACAAAGTATATCTCTTCGTTTGCCCGAAATGTAATCCGTCTATGAGAAAACTTGACGGTTGAATTATTACTGGTCAGGCGGGTGACACATGGCCTTAACCTAACCACGTCGCATGAATCGGTGGTTTGAGACCGTAAATGCATCGTAGGAAAAAATCCGAGTATAATATCGAAAGATTAGCGGAGTTTTTCAATTGCACGAATCGAGCATGTAAACGATGTCCAGGTGAACTAAAGATTTTCTTTCGACGAGAAAAGAAACGTCGAAAACGTGGTCGCCCCCCCCGCTGCGAGAACATTTTCATACTCGTACGAATAAGTTGTAAATAAACTTTGTTGGACGCTACGTGACGATATTTGAGAGCGAAACAAAATGCAATGGCTTATTCGTCAGAGAAAATTATTCACAAAGAATATGAAATATAATACTCCACTTCTTTAACTGAACATACCTTCGGCTAAGTCGCGTTACACGGAAAGGAACGTCGTTGGTTAGACACAGTTACGTGAGAAGACTATCGTGACAAAGATGGTTCTTCCGGCTACTATCCATTGTATGATTCAGCGCACAACTCATAGATGGCGCCGTCATAACATTTGTGGCGTCCCTGTTGTACCGACGGAGCCACTGCCAAATCGACAAGTCCAAACCCCTAGCCTTTGCTAGGAATAAAATCTAAAACGGCATAGTAGAAAGAATTCACGTATTCCGCTTTATAGTTCTAGTTTTTGGCTCCTTCTTGCACGGTTGTATCATTAGATTCAGGGGGGTTGATGCGGTCCGGTTGAGTCAAAAGATGGTTTATGAATATTTTGTTTCAATTAGCCTAAAAAAATCTATACAAGGTATAGATTTATTCCATAAATGCCAATTTTTCATGAAATGTATAATTAAAAGGCAAAATTATGCATTTTAATATTTTTGTTACGTGTAAAAGATTTTTTTGTGTCTCTACCAACTTGAAAAAAGTATGCCGTTATCGATAATTATTATTAAAAAAAACCGCGCCAGTGAATGTTTTATACAACCCAGAATGAAATGCTGCGTCATCTATAATTATGACTATATTTATGTTACGAGATTATGTCTTATTACCATTAATTAATATTAAGTGTTACCGATAAACCATAGAGGCTAAAGTGGGAGGAGTCCGACCCTGTTGCAAAGGACCGATAGGATCCTGTAGCCAACGATAAAAATCCGATCCATTGCTGTTTGGTCTATTGGCAGCACAGATAGCGGATTTTTGTAATTTATCTGGACTCATTGGGATGTTCGCATATACGGTTTCTATTTGGATAAACCGATATGGAATGTATCAGATTCTATTGTTTTTATGAGCAAGATGGAATCTATAGGGAATAACGTATGTGCGATCTACTGCATCAAATCTGCATTTTACACTGATCGACAAGTTGCATGCATTTATCAGCAGCTACGGATTTGATTTGAATATTTTTCTAATTGTATTTCCACAAGTTATAAATTTATAAGTTTCAAATGGACTTGACCGTTTGGAAGCGAATGTGCATAAAACGGGAAAGTCCACGATTTTTTGCTATCAGATCTCGAATGGAAAAACTAATACGTATGAAACTGTACTTATTTCGCCTTATGAGAAATGACAGATATATTAGGACCAAGTTTTGTATGGGACAGAATTTGTGATTCCATGGACAAAAACGCATCATTTTCCGATAAAAATGTACGTTTTCAATATGAATGAATCAGATATTTCAGATAAGTCACTTCATCAGCAGTAATTGGTATTGACTGATTAACATTTAATGGGGATATACAGATTCAACGATCTTATTGATAAATATTGGTTTAACCTGTATATGTTTTAATGAGAGTTTCCAAACATTCAGATAAGTCACTTCATCAGAAGTAATTGGTATTGACTGATTAACATTTAATGGGGATACACAGATTCAACGATCTTATTGATAAATATTGGTTTAACCTGTATATGTTTTAATGAGAGTTTCCAAACTTATCCAGGGTGAAGAGAGAATATTTCAGATAGGGCTCTATATGGATTGTCTAATGCAAAACTGACCTTCAAGTCTATGTGAATGCATATGTTGATGCAGATTATAATGTATCTGCCCATCTCGGCATTTATTCGTACAGTCAAAGATCGAGCTTAATAATGAAGCTCGGGTGCTTGTATGCAAATATGAGTCAAACTTATACCCGTTCGAATCCTGTATCTGTTTTAAATTGGTGTTTTCCAACCTAGTCAGACTTGAGTGATAATGCTTCGGTCGGTCTATATATGGATATCCAATAAAAAAAATGGCATCTGCGTCTATGGTAATGTATACGTAAGTACAAAACTAGTCTATTTGTGCATATATGTATTTATTGGTATTGTAAAAGATTCAGCCTCAGAATCGGGTCTGCTTTACGTGAAATAGCCTCTTTGTTACACAAAACACAGAAAGCGTTTACGGTTTTCATTATTTTGTTTACATTTTTTGCATTTTGAAAAATGTAAAAAAAATAGAAAGAGACGGCAGTTCACACTAGTACGTGGGTATACTTTCGAAAAGCCAATACCCTTTGTCTATCTAAAATTTTGTACAGATTTTTGTTGCTACATTTCACGGTCAAGATTTTTACCGTAACATTTTGTTTCTTCTGAATATCCAGTGCATGCTAGGAAATACAATAAAAAATTCAAAGACTAGACTAATCCGAAGAGTAATACAAAAACTAAAAAAAATCACAATACTGCCTCTACAGTGTAACTGAGTGTTACATTGTTTCTCTCCCTCTGCTTTAGTACTTCAGAGGACTTGTCCCAGGGCGCAAAATAAATGTCGCGTTCTCTCTCTCTCTCTCTCTTCCTCCCGTCCTCCCTCCCGCCAACTGTTTCGATAGAATCCGATAGGTGTGCGGACAAAGACATCAAATTTTTATAGCGAAGTCTCGGAATGAATGAGATTCGATCGGTTTCTATCGGTCTTTTTCAACAGATCGTGTGCTTGGATCTGTCCGCATCTGCATGGTTTTATCTGTAGTTAACAAGGGGATTCTGTCAGATGACAACCGAGTTTAGCGATGTGCTTTTACAGGATGTTAGGTAGGTACTGATGTTCTTTGAAACAGATCAGCTTTCAACTCGGCCTTAATTTCGAGGTCAGCCGCCGTAACTACCGCGCGAAGGTCTCGAGTTCGAGTCTCCTTAACGGTACTTTTTTTCGATTTTGTATAGGTCGTTAATTTTTTAACCTTTTTTATGCTATGTACATTTTGCAAAATGTCTTCGCTTGGGTTAAATTATTTTTAAGGGGCCAGTCCACTTTGGAGCCACGAAAAACAAAAAAATCAAAGTTCATTAGATTCCGTATGACACCAGCTACAAAATGACCCTCAGATATAAAGTTTTATCAAAAAATAAAAAAATGGCAGATGAAAAACGAACAAAGTTTAAAAAAACGCGTTTTTTGCAGTTTTTCGCAACAACAAAAAAGAGTAAAAATCAACATTTTAAAACCATCGAGGGTAATCTTGTTGCGAATCATGTTTACAATATTTGGTTCAAATTTGAAGAGAATCGGTTTATTAGTTTTAGAGATACGATAGAGCTAGATTTTGAAAACGTTGTTTCGAGAATAACGCGTTTGAAGTTTATGCTATGACAAACTCTTACCTGGGTTATGGGTCGGCCGAGCGCGCTATACGCTCAGATAGACGAAATGAGGTCCTGACGTTCAGGTGAAAAAAAAAATACTTAGAGAGCTCGGATTTTCATAAAATTTTGACACAATATTTCTGAATGTATGTACTTTCGAAAACAGTAAAAAAAACGATTTTTTGAAATTTTCAACTTGCACTTGCCCCTTAAATAATGAAATTATACGTGGGTAAACAGGACTTTCATTGTTTGTTGCTAAACGTTATTCTCTTTTTAAATGGTTAATTAATATAAAAAATCACAAATTATTTAACAAAATAATTTTCTACTGTCGATATTATCTGGTTATCATCCGATTTTGATATAAAAACAAAATCATGGCTCATCCATCATTTGAAAATAATTTAACCCAAGCAAACACATTCTAAAAGATGTACCTAGCATAGAAAAGGTTAAAAAAATTATCGAACGTATTAAAAATTGAAAAAAAAAAAAACCTCGAGGGATCTCGAACTTGAGACCTCCGCGCGGTAGTTAGAGCCGCTAACCGCTCGGCTAACAGCTATTAGTATCAATCTTATACTCGCATAGGACATAAAGATCTTTCACAAAAAATTGTAAATACAAAAAAAAATCATAAAATAAGTTGTGCATTTTTTTCGTATTTAAGACAAATTAAAATCAAATTCACAATTATTAAATTGAATGTTACACCAAAAGTGAGTTCTTACGTATTTTGAGAGAACACATTGCGTCGAGGCAAAGAAATTTTTGCAAAAAAAGTTGGTGAGACCCTCGACACAACGTTCTCTCTCAAAATACGTAAGAACTCGCTTGTGTGAATTTTAATATAATTGTCGTGAATTCGATTTCATTTTCTTCAACTTGAGGAAATTCCCAACTCATTTTGTGATTTTTTTCATATTTATAATGTAATATTTGAAACTCACAATTTTTTTTGTAAAAATTTCTTTGCCTCGACGCAAAGTTTTCTCTTCAAATACGTAAAAACTCACTTTTGGTGTAAATTTTAATCTAATCATTGTGAATTTGATTTTAATTTGTCTTAAATACGAAAAAATTCTCAACTTATTTTGTGATTTTTTTTGGTATTTACAATTTTTTGTGCATACATTTGCGTTCACAGATTTTGATGTGAATTTTTTACAATTCACAGGATTTTTTGTAAATATTCACATTTTTTGTGAATATTTACATTTTTATCTGTAAATTTATTTGTATGTCAGAATATTTGTGAATACAATTGTATTTGTATGCATGCATGTGAATACAAATGAGTGAAGGATGAAAAAATTTGTATGTACATTCAGATGAAAATCACGATGTGAATAAATTCGTATTCGTATTTATAAAAAGAATTACGCCCAACTCTGTATTGAGGGATATTGAGGGAAGAAATTGAAATGATTTATCATGTATGCTAAATTATTTACATTTCTTCCTTCAATATGTGGTGTTATGAAAAATACACATAGCCACAGATAAAAGAAATTTTATGTCTTTATCCCTATTCTATCGCATTCTATCGAAAGAGTGGGAGGGGCGAGAGAGAGAGAGAGAGAGAGAGAGAGAGAGAGAGAGAGAGAGAGAGAGAGAGAGAGAGCGGGTGGGGAAAACAATGTAACACTCTGTTCTCTCTAAGCGTTCTTGCGTCCTTTTCCGAACTTATTTGCAATCCATATACAAACCATCACACAGCACTGTAGTATTTACCACTTCGCTGGTATAGATATACTACAATACTACCAAATGACTTTTCGAAGGATAAAATAATCTGTTGCTTTTCGCGACACGCGTGTATTACCCGCTTTGCGAGGAGACGAAGCGGGGAAAGAGGTTTATACGCTCTACGCGTTCTTCGCTTTGTCTGCAATAGCGTTCGGTGGGGGAACGAGATACGCCCTTTGCTTGCCGGCACTGTACGCGCGGCTACCAGCGACCAGCGACCGGCATCGGCTAGTCAGTCCTTCTCGATCACTCGGCACGACCTGGTGTTGTCAAAAGTTCCGTACAACCCGAAGTGGAAAAATCAAACGGGTGAGAATTGTGGTAAATGTGTGGTTCAAAACACGGCTGTGCCATACCGGTGGATTGTTCATAGTAAGTACATTTTTCCAAGATCGAGATGCGTTCAGATTAATACTTCGTCTGTAATCGTTCTTCTATCCAGTTGATACATCCGAAAATTTTTGAAAAAATTAATTTCAGTCTTCGAAACATTCACTTCAGTATATGAATCATAAAATTATAGAAAAATATATATTGTTCTTTCATTTATTGTTTGTTAAATAAATGAAGCAACTCATTAGGGAAGTAGTTTTGTCTCGGATACGAAAGACCCAGGTTTACAGACGAAATGTTAATAGTTTTTTCTTTTATTATTGTTGGGGATGAAAGTCTCTAGTTTTTGAAAGTTACTCCTTGAAACGCATTAAGATTGCTTTTACCGTGTGTGTGTGAACGTGACATTTTCATTATATTCAGTCGTCGCGTACATTATTCACTGAAGTATATATAAAAGAAACCGATAGAAACAGATAGAGGGTGGAAACCGATCGAATCCCATACATTCCGATACATCTCTATAGAAATTGGATGTGTTGTCCCTACACCTATCGGATTCTATCGGATTTCAGGAGGTCTATCGAAATTTCGCTACGAGAGATTATTTTTGAGATGATAAAATAGAAAATTAATTTTTCTCAATAACACTTGTTTACGGTTAAGAGGCAAATTTCCTTATGAAATAATACTTTAGAGACTATTATATAATTTATTTCAAAAACACTTCTTCCATTACTACAACGTTGTGATAAATATGAACCATAATTTTAGATTTACTCTTCTCACACGTAAGTTATTTTTGTTATATATTAGTCTCAAAAATATTCTGCTCTCTACGAATTTATTTCGCTTAACATGAAACAATATTTACAGACTTTAGAACAAACATTGTTCCTTGATAATCATTTCATCGTGTCACTTTAGGAGCTATTTCACTGTGATGACTCAAAAAATTAGCTATTTCTTAATAGTTTTTTTTTAACTTTCATGTATCAGTATAAACTTTTTTTTGCTCAAAGGTGCACTTTGTGTGTGTACGCTCAAAGGTACACTTATAATATAGAAAACATTTTTTGTTGTTGCATATGAATGTATGTTTATTTAACAATTTATAATCGTGTAGTCATGAAAAAACGTATGTGGGTAATTCTTTTACAAACCGGACAGATTGAGGCAAAATCTGACCGACACATTTTTTATTTGGCTGAATTTTTTTTTAGGAGTTCTATATCGAAAAAAATAATATACCTATTTGAGGATTTTTTTTTTTTTTTAGATAGAGGGGGTTGAAAATTAGAGATTTTCGTGATTTTTGCCTCGGAGACTCATTTTCAAACACTCATAACTCCGGTTCTTTTTAAGCTAGAGTAAACTTTTTTTTTTATTTTGAAGATAATAAAGTAAATTTTAAGAAAAAAATATATACAAACAAAATTATAAACAATTTCATATTGTTATTAACAATTTAAATGTTTAAATCAATTTTTAACTATGGTCCCCAAAATTTAATGATTATTTAATACAACCATCGTATTCTACGTCAAATTTTCTATAAAAAACATGTTTTTAATTGACGGAGAATCTATTATTTCTGGGAGAGATACATTAATTTATGTAGCGCGGCACGTCGTATCGGCGCGCGGGCACCTTTGCACGCCTCTCCTTCTAACCCTACATCGTTTTTCTCAATAACATTAATGGTTATCAAAATAATAACATGTTAGTAAATGAAAAAACATATTTATTTTTATTTTTAAACAAGACTTATAATCAACTTAATGTCTATTTAAAGACTTTTACAATTGTTGTTTTATCATTTAATGAAAATATTTTTGCTTCTAGTCTCTGAAGAGAGATCGGTATCATACAATGGAATTGTAAAGTGCCTTTTATTGTTAAAGCTTTTTGAAATCGTTCTGACAATATTTGTTCTTCCTTATCATACTCATCATTAGTTGAATAACGACACGTTATGCTTTGCAAAGCTTCTGTTGCCCAAGTGAATAATTCAGAGACTAGAAGCAAAAATATTTTCATTAAATGATAAAACAACAATTGTAAAGGTCTTTAAATAGACATTAAGTTGATTATAAGTCTTGTTTAAAAATAAAAATAAATATGTTTTTTCATTTACTAACATGTTATTATTTTGATAACCATTAATGTTATTGCGAAAAACGATGTAGGGTTAGAAGGAGAGGCGTGCAGAGGTGCCCGCGCGCCGATACGACGTGCCGCGCTACATAAATTAATGTATCTCTCCCAGTAATAATAGATTGTCCGTTAATTAAAAACATGTTTTTTATAGAAAATTTGACGTAGAATACGATGGTTGTATTAAATAATCGTTAAATTTTGGGGACCATAGTTAAAAATTGATTTAAACATTTAAATTGTTAATAACAATATGAAAGTCTTTATAATTTTGTTTGTATTTTTTTTTTCTTAAAATTTACTTTATTATCTTCAAAATGAAAAAAAAGTTTACTCTAGCTTAAAAAGAACCGGAGTTATGAGTGTTTGAAAATGAGTCTCCAAGGCAAAAATCACGAAACTCTCAAATTTTCAACCCCCTCTATCTAAAAAAAAAAAAAAAAAAAAAAAAAATCCTCGAATAGGTATATTATTTTTTTCGATATAGAATCCATAAAAATAATTTCAGCCAAATAAAAAATATGACGGTCAGAAAGGTGTTCGGTTTGTAAAAGAATTACTCATGTCGCTGGCGTTGATGATTATCGCTCTCCAGATAATTAGAAACAAATTTTTTTTAAAGATTCGTAATCTGTATAACTGTTATCGCCCGCAAAAGAATTATAAAAAATGTATACGTACATTTTTTTAACACGCTTTTTTTAATGTACTAAGTAGAAATTTTTTTTTTACCCAGTCACTTACATGCGACTATAAATAACAGTTTGGGGCGCTCATCTTTTTAAATGTTTAACACATTCTATGAATTCAGTTTCATTAACCGTATTTTATTTGGCACAATGGTAATTAGAGAAATTATTGTCACACGTTGATATTCGGTTACAGGATTTGTATTTAAAAAATCCAAGGTTGTTCTACTGTAAATTAAATACAGTCGATATGTTAACGGATTTGTGCGAATTAAACATTATATGTCTAAATTTCGAGCGCTCCAAGGTTTTATTTATAGACAGATATAGACGACGTAGGAATTTTTTTTTAATACTTTTTAGTACATTATATACAAGCTTGTTCTTCAAAAATATTTCTAACATAGAAATTATTTTCTACTTTTTAGTCTTTAATTGATTTCACGAGAGCTCTGACATTTTTGCAAAGAAGGATCAATCCGTCAAAACGAACTCATATTATTATTGGTAGATTGCTCTAAGTAGTCGGAAGTGGGTGAAATATCGATTTTGGTGGTGGGTGGGGCCTTAACAGTGGTCGGGGCCTTAACAGGTGAAAGCTGAAATTGATTTGCCTCGGAAACGAACGACCCCCATTTACAGACGAAGTCTTAAAAGCTCATAAAAAATATTCACTTTATTTATACTTTGGCCCGATTACGACAATAAAAAACGTGTTTTTTGAACACTTTCGCAAAAAACGACGCTATTTTGTTATTTTTAGATATAAAATAATCATTCTAATTCGGGTGATATCGACAATCATACAGACTAAGAAACTTTTTGAATTTTTTGTTTCGGATTACCTGGAGAGCGCAATTCTACAACGCCCGCGACATACTTTTTTATGCCTTTACACGATTATCAATTGTTAAATAAATATATATTCATTTGCAACATAAAACAATTGTTTTCTATCCTGTAAGAGTGTACTTTTAAGCGTAAAAAAGTTTGTACTGCCTCATGCACCCGATTTTAAAATAAGTTATCAAAAAACCCCTATTTTTTGAGCCATCACAGCACAATAGCCCCTTCATTTTCGTATATATTTATTAAATTACATTCAGTTTGTACGTAATTCATGAAACCCGTGATTTTCAGTTACGTGAGCTTCAGAAATGTATTGTTACGTGAGATATTCGGATGTAAAAGAGTACGGCATCATAGAGAGCGAAAAAATACATCACTTCAAAGTACCTGTACAAAAAAATAAATTGTACAAAATTCTTTCGGGGCAAGGATACCGGGATGCAGCTATAATCTGGGTTGAAGGTACTGAATTTGAGGAAATTAGAGCCACCACAAACATGTTTCCAGTAAATAATAATATCATAAGCTATAAGGGGACGTCCATTAATTACGTGAGATGTGTCTTCTTTAATTTGGGCGCCCCCTCCCGCACCTGAGATTTTTCCATAATTTTCAATTGATCACATTTGTTCGATATCTTCATGTATTTTGCTTCATAGCACTAAAAGAGACGCACTGATAGCGTGTTCTATCAAATACTTTTTTTTCGGTGACAGAAGAAGAGAGAATTGATACTACGTTTAAGGTGTACTATAATGGCTCTCATTTAGTGTTATTTAGTTAAAAAAAAATACGTCAGGTTAGCGCTCCGACATCACTTTCCCTACTCGATCCATGGGCAACTTTTCTCCAAAAAATATATTATGGTGAATAGAAAAAATATTTGATTAAAAAGAATGAAGTAAATAATGAAGCAATAACTTAATTAATGCCTAAGAATAGAATAAGAATATTAATAAGAACATTTGTTTATTTTTATTTCATAAATAGCAATCGTTCGAAAACTCAATATATATTGGGCTTTGGGGCAATTATTAATAATAATAATATGACCTGCTAAACGTATTAATTAAATTAAAAGTGGAGAATTTTTTTGTTGGACTGTTGAAACAGATGTACAGCCACTGACAAAATCCCAGTCAAGCACACGTTATTACGGACGAAATTGACTTTTATTATTATTAAAAGAGGTAAATTAGAATGTCTAATTGTCGATGTATTATTATTGAACTATTTGTAAGGCTAAACATTCGTCCATTTTGGACTAACTGCTTGTCCCACGGTTCATCCATTAATACCCTAATAAGTCTGTTCTTAAGAAATTTAAGAAATTTTCATAAATTTCTTAAGTGTTCTTTGAAGCGCTGTATCTGTGGGAAAAATGGTCGTATAGAGATTTGACAAAAAGCATTTTTAAGCTTAAAGTTTTCGGTCTTGAATTTTTGGGCAAAGTATGTTTGTGATCTACGGTTATCGCGTAATCATAAGAAATAGCGCGCAAGACAAAAATTTTCCAAATTTTTTTGTTTTTTTCTCAAGAGTCCACGGGCTTAGGAATTTTTTCTCAGTTAAATTAATACATTGTTCAGTTAGCTTCTATATTGAGCTTTATTTTGATTTTTTGTTGGTCTCTCTACGTCAATTTTTTGCTGAGATATCCTACTTTGTAGGAAAGAGGATCCTTTTGCCTTTGATCATCGATATCTCGGCAAGCAATGATTGTACAGGAAATTACAGAGCAGTTTTGAAAACTTTAATAAATTTCCTACAAGGCCCTTTCATTGATTTTTATAAATTTTTTCCATCCTCAGTATTGATTTGAAAAAAGTATAAAAACCATATAGAGTTTCTTCAAATACTTTTTTTGAATAGATGTGAAGGTGAAAAAAAGTCTCAAGAATCAATGAAAGAGTCTTGTAAGAAATTTATTCAAGTTTTCAAAACTTCCCTTTCACGCCCTGTGCGATATTGGTTGCTGAGATATCGATGATCAAAGACAAAAGGATCCTTTTCCATTCGAAGTCGGATATCTCAGCAAAAAACGGACGTAGAGAGACCAATAAAAAACCAAATAAACTAACTGACCTACGAATAAACAAAATAGAGCTGAATGAACAGACTAACTGACCTATGCATTGATTGAACTGAGAAAAATGTCCTCGAGCCCGTGGATCCTACGAAAAAAAAACTAAAAATTCGGAGAATTCTGGTCTCACTATTTTTTATGATTGCGCGATAACCGTATCTCACAAAAAATATTTGTGGTGTACGGTAATCTCACAAAACATCTCAGAACTAAAAAATGTCAAGACTAGAATGTTGAGGCTTGACAATGCTTTTGTTCTTTCATCTCGATACGACCATTTTTCACACAGTACAGCACTTAAAAAACTACTTTAAAAAATGAAGAAACTTTCTGTTCCTTTAATCCTTTGGAGTAGTGTAGAACGATTGCAGATATTTCACAGAAAATTCAGACGTGTTATTACATCTGTGCACACTCACACACACACACAATCATTTTATCCACAAGATTTATATCAAAATATGTTTACAGAATCGTTGGAGGACCTACTAAAAAGAATTGAAAAGGAGCGTCCGAAAGTTCGGCCACCGGCACTCCTGTTTTCCGCGTCGGAGATAACCGACAACGACGAAAAATTGAAGCAAGTACGAAAGATAGAGAACAAAACCGCGCTCTTAAAAGCCAAGTTAATGAGAATGAAAGCGGGTGCAGAAACGGAGGTGAGGATACTTCTACAGATATTCATTTTAACGTTAATTTTGAAATATGTTAATATAAATATACGATAGCAGTTATTATGACCACTATTGGCCACCGTCTCAGAGCAATGAAAAAAGGATACTTCTACAGATATTCATTTTAACGTTAATTTTGAAATATGTTAATATAAATATACGATAGCAGTTATTATGACCACTATTGGCCACCGTCTCAGAGCAATGAAAAAAGGATATTCAAGCTTGAAGTCTCTAGTTTCGAGTTTCGGAGGTCAAATATTTTTGTCGTTAATCGTTTCTGAATGACCTTAAAGAGATCAGCGGAACCAAAAATGCAACATTTTTGTTTGCTTTTCAAAAGGTTCACGGGCTTGAATAAAAAATTTCCACCAATTTCACCTCAAAGATTTTTTTGTTTCATTCTTACTCTTTAATTTGAGTGGCTCATGAGCTTTGTAGGGTGATTTTTTGCTGAGTTATCGTCGTTCAAAGCAAAAATGACATTTTCGGCTTTGATAATTAATTACTCGGGAACTTCGAATGAAAATAACGTTGAATATTTTTATATCATTTCGTCCATCCACGATACTAACTTATTGAAAAGCAGTTATAAGAATGTTCGGTATTTGGAGCGATTGTATTTCAGTTTGCATTTGTGACTCGTAGGACCGCTTAATCATGCCGGTTCGTGGGGCACTGGTGCGGCATTGCCAGGTCGTTTTTTCAGCCAATCTACGGGAAAATGGAAAAATTTCAAAATATACACAGTTTATGAGAAATTTTCGATACTAAGTTGTTGTTAGGTATAATTATTCATTATAACTCATGATTATTAAGAGCCAGTGTAATCTAGGAACCATTAAGAAGGGCCCTACTTATGCGCCCAGAAAATACGGCCGTCTGCAAAAGGAATACCTTAAGTAAGCGTTGAAGCCAAATGAGTGCCCGAGCCGAATGACGATCATATTATGATATAGCTTTAGCCAAATAAAAACTATGAGAACTGTGCACGAAGTGCTCGAGCATGTCAATCGCTCAAATACAGGGTGTCCCAGAAGTAACGTACGTACCCTTCTAGCATCGGGTAGGAAAAAAAATCTGAGATGAAAAGTGCTCAGTCATTTTTGGATCAGACGCATAGATAATTAATTATGAATTAAAATAAATAGCCAATCAGGTGCGCGCTACAGCGAAAAGGCAGCGTAGAGGGGAGGGATAGGGGAATGCGTTGTAATTGCGTGCGCCTGAAAATGTGTGCGGAGGGAAAATTCCGAAAGCATGTGTGCAAGTGCATACACACACACACACGCGTGTGCGCACGTACACCCACACTAGGGTACACACACTTGCACACACACACACACACACACACACACACATACACGCACACACGCGTACACACACTCTCAGTTACACGTACGTATGCAGGCACACACACACACGACACAATCTCACACACACCCTTGCACACATGCTTTCGGAATTTTCCCTCCGCACACATTTTCAGGCGCACGCAATTACAACGCATTCCCCTATCCCTCCCCTCTACGCTGCCTTTCGGCTGTAGCGCGCGCCTGATTGGCTATTCATTTTAATTCATAATTAATTATCTATGCGTCTCATCCAAAAATGACTGAGGACTTTTCGTCTCACAATTTTTTTTCATACCAGATGCTAGAAGGGCGTACGTTACTTCTGGGACACCCTGTATATACTAAGTGGATATGAGTTCGAGCTTCGGAGTAGAAAACGATGCATCATTCGGATACGTCATGCTAACAATACAAATAAGTAAACAGAATATCATCTGTAGAAAATTTTTAGGGGTGCATTGCATCACATTACATATTGTTATATTAGGTGAAATAAAAAGTTCTGAGCGTATTTTCGCTTTATTTCGACGATAAAATCAACATAGGATTATCCGAATTAGATGAAATATGCACCGTTTTGTTCGATAACTTTTGTCCATTTTGAAGGCAATTCCGTAATTCCGCGATTGAAGAAGTCCTCGTGCCTATTGGGAAAAAACTTCACCAGCTCATTTCCACATGCCTCTCTTGAGGCCAGTTTTGTACCATCAAGAAAATGTTGCAAATGTTTGCAAAGGTGATAATCGCTTGGTGCCAGGTCTGGACTATACGGCGGGCGCGATGGAACCTGCTATCCTACATCTCGGTGCTTCTGGCGCATCGTTAAAGATGTGTGCGGGCTGGCGTTGTCTTGCTGGAACACAACATCCTTCCTATTGGCCAATTATGGCCGCTTTTGGTCGATCGCCTGTTTCAATCTGGTCAGTTGTTGGCAGTAGAGGTACGAATTGAGTGTTTGGTCCGATGGGAGCAGCTCATAGCGGATGCTTCCCTTCCAATCCCACCAAACACACAGCAAAACCTTTTTGGCCGTTAATCCGGGCTTGGCGATCGTTTGGGCCGGCTCACCGCGATTGGACTACGATCTTTTTCGGCTGTTGTTCTCGTATGTGACCCATTTTTTATCGTGAGTCACCATAGGCTTAAAAAATGAGTCGATTTCGTTACGTTTCGGTAAAGAATCGCAGGCATCAATTGGGTCCAAAAGACTCTTTTGCGTCAATTCATGTGATACCCATACATCGAGCTTCTTCTTGAGACCAGCATTATGAAATGGTTCCAAACAGTTTTCTGGCTAATCATCAGTTCCTGGGCAATAGAATAAGTGCTCACATGCTGGTCCGACTCAACGATTGCCATGATTTTATCGACGTTTTCGACGATTGGCCTACCAGAGCGTGCCTCATCTTCGACGTCTATATTACCAGAACGGAATCGTTAGAACCACCGCTTTGCTGTTACATTCGATACTGTATTCGGTCCATAAACAGCACAATTCTTTTGAGCGCCCGCTCGGCCTTTTCACCGCGGTTGTAGTAGTACTGAAGAATGTATCGAATTTTCTCTTCTTTTTCTTCCATTTTGGAACGCAGTAACACAACTGGCTCCTGCAAACACAAAACTGCCAAAGAACTTTTTTTGAAGCGTAATGTCACCTGTAAATCGCGGTATAGTATGACCCGATGCGATGTATACATCGTGAGACATGGCTTACTAAAGGCATCTATCGGAAAACGCTAAAATTCTTTACTTGACCTGAATAATAACAATGATGTGATGCAAAATGAAATTACTGGACTATAAATAAAAAGAAGAATAATTTACTACGATTTCGAAATCCTCATAATTGGTTAAGAAAGATTCTAAGTAACTCGATCTAAATTGGGTGAACATTTATTTGCTAGTATGTAGTTTGGGAATAGAACCGGTGCGATGGTCTAGTGGTTAGCATGTTTGCCACTAATCCTGCGGACCGGGAGGTCCCGGGTTCGAAACCCAGTCGCCTACATTTCGTCGTCAAATGTTTTTCTTCGGCATTTCGCAGCGAAATAAGACTAGTTCCACGACTGGGGGGCGAACTTGATGACCGGCTGTATTGGTATAGTTTGGCATAAAAAAATAGTTTGGAAATATAAATATCTGTATAATGAAGAAAATGGTATCATTTCGGCATTGACAAATTAATATAAACATTTAACTGAAGACATAACCATGTATTTACGATTCATCATCTTAAGTTTAGACATATTTCATACTCTTTATAAACAGATTTTTTTCAATGTCGAATATTTGAAACTGATTATAATTTCTTTCTTATGTATCTATACTTATGTTAGCCCTGGGGGTTGCTGTCAGTTTGAGCTCCGAGTTGTTTAGTTCTAGCGGGCTGATTTTATGGGTTGTTAGTAGTATCTGCGTCTTTTTCTTCCTTTCCATTTTCGGGGAGGTCTTGTTTTTTTCGTACGCGATTCTATTTCGTAATTCGTTAAAATGTCTGGCTTGGGGATCTAGCCAAAAATATTTTTCGCTGTCGAGTCTGTGATTGTCGAGTCTGTCAGTGAGGGGGGAGCGATGTATCGTATAGGAAATTATGCTCGTGGGCTAGCATGTGGTTTAAATTCGGTGGCAATTTTTTATTAGTAGCATGTCTCTTCCAATGCATGAAGATTGCTTCATCCAATGCATGAAGATTGTCTCTTCCAATGCACGTTGTTTTGGTCTTGAAGTATTCCAGCTCTGTCATGGAGTAAGAATGCTTGTGGCTCAATGTATCCGATATGTGAGATGGCGTGTATTATGACTGGGTCTGGATGAGAAAATGTGCAGATTATTTCGTTCGTGGAATCTAATGTGTGGGCGAAGTAGTCGCGTGTGAGTCTACGCAGGAAATTGTCGATACGAGGGATATCTGCCGTGTTGTATATTATGGAATTTTTTACCCTGTGTTGGAATTGAGATTCACCGGAGCGATGGAGGAATAAGGCGTTGCGTAAGCAGATTCTTTCGAATCTTTTTAAGTTTTCGACTTGCGTGGCTCCAAGATTCCATAGGACAGGGGCAGCATATGTGAGGATCGGTTGAATGAGGATTTGATAGATTATTGTCTTTGCTTTTGGAGTGAGGAGTTGGTTGTGCATCAACCGCGTAAGAGATAGAGATCTCCGAGTCGCTTTATCGATTTGGATCTTCCAGTGTTTGTGTCCTCTCATTAGGTGGTCAATGTGCACTCCTAGGTATTTTACTATATTTTTGTGGGGATTCTAATCGGTTCTCTAGTGTCTGGATTGTGTGTGGCTATGTGAAAATTATTTTTTGCAATTCTGTCTGAGGATTTGAGATGGCCATAAGTCGTCGGAATAGTATTGACTCGCATTTGGAGGGATTCATCCTAAGGTTCCATGTGGCATACCAGTTGTTTGTTTTATTTGCGAGGGTTTGGAGGGTTTCTTGGACCTTTGGGATGTCTTGTTCTGCTGTGTAAATAATAAGGTCGTCGGCATATGCTATTGAGCGGGTGTGTTATTACTGTTGAGGTTAAATGCATTCAAGATATCGCTGGTAAACATGTTGAAAAGGAGAGGTGACGTGACTGTTCCTTGCTGAAGGCCTTCTTTGATTGTGTTTTCATTTGTCGAAGTGTGTGTTCCGTTCCATATTGTGAATATTCTTTTTTGCCCCAGATTTTACCCCATGACCCAGATAAGGTTGCAGAGATGCTGCGGGAATGTTATCTTAATGAGCTTATATAAGAGACCGTTCAGCCACACAGAGTCGAAAGCTTTTTCTAAGTCTAAGTCTACGAGTGCCTACTGAGTGTCCTGTGGCAAGATGAAGGTTTGTGTCAGAAAATAATTTGTTAATGGCGTGTGCAGTGGATTGGAAAAATTTGAATCCAAATGGATTATCCGGGATGATTTTGTTTGCATTGCAGTGATGTAGGATATTTCTTTGAATAATAACTTCATATACCTTGCTTATTGCTGGTGGCAAACTGATCGGTCTATAACTACCAGGTTCTGTGGGGTTTTTGTCTTTTTTGAGGACTGGATATATTTTTTATTTTTTCCACGTTTTGGGGAAGTACTGTAGATTTAATGCGTTATTGAAGAGTATTGTATAATCTCTGATTATTTTGAGGGGGATGTGTTTGAGGATAATTGGAGGTATGTTGTCTAGCCCACTTGATGTTTTGTTGGGAAGTTTATTGATTATTTTATGTACTTCGGTGATCGTTGTAAAATAGGACATAAGGTGTGTTGGTCGAGAGGGAGCATATGCTTTGTTGTCGTTCTCGAATACGGCTAGTCTTGTCTCGTGTTGTCTGTCTTGTATAAAGTCGTTTTTCAATTGGTTTACTCTGTCGTCTATTATTTTGCGTAATCTTGCCAATTGGGATTAACGATTTAATGCCTTCCACGCTATTAGGTGTATTGGGGGTGCTTTACCTACACGATCTGTCTGGTTGGCGGGTAGGCTGTCGATGTGCTCGGGCGTTTTGAGGTTATGTTTCCTCCTGCGGCATTGGGGTTAGGTACGACCACGTGCTTACTCGCGGTCGTTTTATTCCCGTGTTCTTTTAAGAATTCTCGGTATTCTTTGTTTAATACCTAGATATTAGTTATCTTTGGCTTACTGCCTTTGCAAAGTATTTTGTTGACGTTCGCCATATCTTGGGGAGTTGATTCGTGTTTTCTTTTATTCGGCATCATGGTGAGGTTATGCGTTGCCGGGTCCCCGCAGGGGGGGGGGGGCTTCTCCCGCACTTTCTTTAAGAATATTTATTTGTGTTTTATGTTATGCTAGCTTGGATTTTGTTGTACTGCTTAACTTAATTGTTTGTCGAAGGAGATTGTTATGACTGTATACACAGAAAGAACAGAGAGAGGTATATGTATGAATCTTGATATAGGGCATCCATCCCTCTTCTACACGCTAACCAGCACGCTTAGCACGCTAACCACTAGACCAACGCACCGGGTTGATTTACAAACTATTTATTTTTATTGTATCTGCTACGGCGAACGCTTCGCTAATTGTAGCTTCCATGTATAGGGATTTCCCCTTTTTACATTTCCCACCATTTTCTCCAATCCACATCCCTAATCGATCCCCACCTTGCGGCGGCAGCCGACTTCCCCCTCTGTATCGCATTCACCATAACATTTTCTGTCATGGGTATAGGGAAACTGCCGAAAACCTATACCAATACAGCCGGACACGAGTGCGCTTCCCAGCCTCGGAGCTAGTCGCGTTTCGTGGAGAAATAGCTCACAGGCTACAGCCATACACACCCGACACACGCACGTACCGGTCCGTGTGCGCGACATCTGTGTAGAACTGGAGCTACGTCGCCTGTGTTTTTATTTCTCTCCGAAACTACGAGACGGTCATTCGAGCCCCCGACCTCCCGATGTGTTGATTTCAGAGGCAAGCACGCTCACCACTAGACCAACACATCGGTTATAAACTATTTACGATGAATTTTGTTTTGAATATCTTGAATTATTGCTAATTTTGGTTCCTCGTAGAAACAAACTCTGAGACGGTGAAAACATTTTTCTCCAGTTTTCAGTGTCAACGTGTTCAAGATATCCGAAAACTCCAAAAATCATATTTCGAAAAAATGTTTGGGTGTGTGTGGGTTCTGGCCCTGTAAAGTTAAAACGTCTACAACTCGAGAACGATTTGAGCTACAGCGCTCCCGTTTTGCACTGATGTCAATCTCTACAATCAGTCAACTACAGTCCCAATGGTTGAATCAGAGCTTCTATTAGGAACAGCCGATGATCCACGGCTTCATAGGCAAACTTGTATCCAGTTAGTCTATATATATCAGCCGGAGTTAGGCATAATTATATTTATAAATACGAATACGAATTTATTCACATCGTGATTTTCATGTGAATATAAATTTATTCATACTCCACTTATTGTAAATACGAATACAAATAAATTCGTATTCACAAGTGTGAATACGAATTTATTTATATTCACATGCATGCACGTAAATACAATTCGTATTCACGTATTCACAAATATTCTGAACATACAAATAAAGTCACAGAAAAAATTGTGAATATTCACAAAAAAACCTGTAAATTAAAAAAAAATTACATCAAAATCTGTGAATGCAAATGTATTCACCGAAAATTGTAAAGGCCAAAAAAATGCACAAAATAAGTTGTGAATTTTTTTCGTATTCAAGACAAATTAAAATCAAATTCACAATGATTAGATTAAAATTTACGCCAAAAGTGAGTTCTTACGTATTTTGAGAGAAAACATTGCGTGAGGCCCTCAACACAATGTTTTCTCTCAAAATACGTAAGAACTCACATGTGGTGTAAATTTGAATATAATTGTCGTGAATTCGATTTTAATTTGTTTTGAATACGAAAAAAAATCACAACTTATTTTGTGATTTTTTTTCATATTTATAATGTAATATTTGAAACTCACAATTTTTTTTGCGAAAATTTCTTCGCCTTGACGCAATGTTTTCCCTCAAAATACGTAAGAACTCACTTTTGGTGTAAATTTTAATCTAATCATTGTGAATTTGATTTTCACAACTTCACGAAAAAATTCACAACTTATTTTGTGCATTTTTTTGTATTTATAATTTTTTGTGAATACATTTGCATTCACAGATTTTGATGTGAATTTTTTTAATTCACAGGATTTTTTGTAAATATTCACATTTTTTGTGAATATTCACAATTTTTTCTGTGACTTTATTTGTATGTTCAGAATATTTGAGAACACAATTGTATTTGTATGCATGCACGTGAATACGAATAAGTGAAGTATAAATAAATTTGTATTTATATGCACATGAATATCACGATGTGAATAAATTCATATTTGTATTTGTAAATAGAATTACGCCCAACTCTGATATCAGTGATGTCAGCAGTCAAGTAGATCCCGATTTTTTTCCGAATTTTGTGCACCCAAAAATATCGATCGATTTTCCAATTATAGATGAAGTGACCACACTATCAACAGTGAACTTTTTCTTTGCACTCTCAAATGGATTTGGAAAACGGCAAAAAAACGTATAAGCGTTTTCTGTTACCGTCATATAAGCCTGAACAAGTTTCCAAAAAAACGCGCATGCGATGGTGCAATTGTGCAAAAAACGAAACAAACAAAAGTAAGTGGAAAATCTACCATGCATGAATACTCAATATTTACGAAGAAATCAAATGAAAACATTAGCTTAAACAGTTAAAAATAGAAATGCTCACATCAAGAGACGATGCAGTGCTTTAGCATCAAGTATACAAAAATTGAAAGGCAAAGCCGCAGCAAATTTAAAAAATAATATTGTCATGTTCAATAAGCTCACTGTTTTTTCGTGAAAATAAATGCTTTACTGTAATAAATCTTTTCTAATGCATTGAAACGTTTAGAAACTGTTTTGAATAAAGTGATGCAGTAAAATTCCCCGCAAATTCTCTTCTTTGGCACGAAATTTGACATATTTAACACTGTGAAAAATTTGTATATGAAAAAATATATTTTGAGAAAACAAGCTTTTATTTAATGTACTGAAAAGAAGAAAGTCCTAATTATTTCAGACCAAGTCACCTATATGTGACTAAATAAAAGACGGGCGCTCAACTTTTTGAATGTTTAATTAATTTGTTCAATTCAGTTTTATTAACCGTATTTAATTTGGCACAATAGTAATTAGAGAAATTATTATCACATTGATATGTTAACGTATTTATGTAAATTTAAGATTATATGTCTAAATTTTGAGCACCCCGAGATTTTATTTACAGTCACATATACCCGGTTTCGTAACATTTTTGCAAAGCGGTACCAATCTTTCAAAACGAACCGGTGTTATTATTGATTGATCTAATTGAAACGGGAGGCGCATGGGTATCCCGAGTTTGTACGTAAGAAACTTGGTATGCTTGTAAAATTAAAAAATAACAAAGACTGTAATTAGGATTGAACTTACGACTAATAGCTGCATATAAAGTTTTCACATACAAGCACAGTAGGCTACGGAATTGTTTGTTTTGGTTAGTGAAATATTATATGGATAAGATATCGCTAATTTTATATGAAAAGTTGGAAATGTTATGGATATTGTTTCTTTTTAAGTTGAATCGTGCATTGTGACCCCTTAGATGAATGTTTGCAAAATTTCAGAGTTCTAAGTAGTCGAGAAGTGGGTGACATATCAATATCCCGTTTTGAATCACCCAGAAAGTCAAGTTAAATAAAAGCTTGTAAAAAAAGTTGTTTACACTTCAAACAAAATAATTTGATGGCATTAGTTTCAGCTTTTTTTATACCCAGACGTCATTCGCGTCGTAATGGTTCAGATTTTTTAACAATTTAATAAGCACGATGTCCAATGAGATGAAACATAATCATTTTCAAATTTTGTAAAAATATCGAAAAATTTTCATTTTTATGATTACTGCTCTTATGGACACATGCCAGAAAATATGAATGCTTATCTCTTAAAGTACATCTTTGTTTCGATTAAGGAAGTAGGTACCTGCACATTTTATATATCCTTCATATTACTAGGCAACTAGGTAAGATTCAACTTTAAACATTTCCAGGCAATGTCAATGTGTCAAATGTGGGAAACGAGGATGAAAGAAATACATCAAATACCGACACTTTCGACCTTCAAACGGAATCATCGAATGCTCATTCCTCCGTTCTTCCAGATGTGCCGGAAAAAAATAATGAAGCGGTCACTGGTTCTCGGCTCAGAGAGAATCATAATTTAATAATGCTTGCTGACACAGTCTTAAATGTGACTACATCCGATATTGAAGATATGTCACCAGATGAAACTTCCATAGAAGATACAATTGAAGAAACTAATGACTCCACTTCTATTGAAACTGAATCAGACAATTATGACGGTGAATCAGATTCAGAATCTGACGACGAGAGAGATCTTTTTTTTAACACTGATAGGATGAATGGTAAACAGATAATGTATCCCCAATCTCAGCTGAAGGTTTCGGATGTGTTGTTAATGGTCGAAGCATATACGGTGACAAATAACCTTACCCGCAGAAGTCAAGAAGACTTGATAGATCTCGTTAAAACTGCGGCAGGTCCAGATTTCGAACGCTGGCGTGCTAGTCACTATACTCGAGGAAAAGCATTCAATCCACCTCGCGATACTATGAAGTTACACTTCTTTTGCGAAACGAAGAATTGCTATAATCTGATTGCTTCGCAAAGTTTATCAGAAAAGTGTTCTGAAATTCACGCAGAATGTGTATCCTGTCAAACAAAGTACACACTCTCATCAGACAGCTGCAATCAATTCATGTCCATTGATATTAAAAATCAACTGAAAATGATCCTGAACGATTCCAGCATGCAATCAGACTTGCTGAAGACCCTCGAAAATAGGAAGCGAACCTCGAAGAGTGGGGTAATATCTGACGTGTATGACGGTCGACTTTACAAGCAGGTTCAAGAACTGTCACCGACAGCTTTAACTTACAATATGAACACCGATGGTGCTCCGATGTTCAAGAGCTCAAGTCGGAGCTTCTGGCCAATGCAATTTCATATAAATGAACTCAGTCCTCGTATTCGATTTCAAAATCTGATACTCGGTGGGCTATTTGTGACTTCCAAGGAACCAAAGGCGGAATTAATGAAAATGTATTTGTCCGTTTTCTTGGATCAGGCCGAAGATCTAATGGAAAACGGTATCGATGTAACGCTCGGATCTACCGGAGAAAAATTGAATTTTAAATTCTACTGTCTTGCTCTCTGCATGGACTCAGTGGCGCGTCCGGTTGCCCAGTTTCGCTTGCAGTACAACGGACATTATGGCTGTAGTTGGTGCTATGCATACGGATTTTATGATGGTAGTGCGATGCGGTACCCATTATGTGAAATCGAACCAGGTTTAAGATCACACGAAAGTCATACACGCGACGTTCAGCAGGTCGAATTGATTAACCGTGCCGGGAAATCGATAAATGGCGTGAAGGGCCGTTCGGAACTTTTACGATTGGATCATTTCGATTGTGTTTGGGGTTTTCCGATTGATTACATGCACGGTGTACTATTAGGTGTGACCAAACAACTGTGGACCATATGGACGACTGCCACAAGGGAATGTTATTTGCGGCCCAATGATCGAAAGAAAATAGAGGATCGTCGATCAAAAATAAAGCGACCGCATGAGATTCATAGGCTGGCGAGACCAATAAAAGATGCCCCCAAATGGAAAGCATCGGAATGGGAATCGTGGTTATTGCTTGACAGTGTACCGTGCTTAGAAGGCATTCTCGACGATAAATGCTTGGAATCTTACATTTTGTTTGTTCGGAGCGTTAACACCCTATTAAAAAGCGAGATCAATGAAGTAGATTTTCGAAAATGTGAATATGAACTCTTCCAATTCGTTGGGGAATGTGAAATTCTATACGGGGAAGGAGCAATGACATTCAATATGCATTCTATGATTCACCTTTGTGAATCAGTAAGACAAAGTGGACCGCTATGGGCAACTTCCACATTTCCTTTTGAAAATGGTATTTTCCATTTAAAAAGGTTCATCAACGCACCTCATGGTGTGAGTCACCAAATTGCAAAGAATTTCTTGAAGAAGAAGTTGATTCAATCGAATATCGATAAGGCCTCAAACACGCCTGCTTGTCGTAATTATTGCCATGGCTTATTTCAACCGCGACGTCTGGTTAATAGCGTTAAAACTGAGAATGGCGTGACGCTGGTCGGTGCAGGCAAATACGAAAAAAACATTAAAACTGTAATGTTGGATTACATTGATGACATGCGCACGCCAATAGAGGTATTTAATCGATGCATTTACAAAGGAATCGTACTTCGGAGTACAGCATATACGCATCCAAAAAGAACAGACGATACTGTAGTGCAATTGAAATCGGGGAAAATAATGAAAATCTACAACTTTGTACTCGTCAACAAAAAATGCTACTTGTACGGTCGTGAGATGTTAATACTTCAGTGCAAGTTTAACGGACGATTGGTTTTGGACCACATATTTGAGCTGCGACACCAACAAGGGGACATGATTGTTGCAGACCCGGAAAATGTTCGATGCAAAGTCATACAATGTACTACCGGGGCCAAAGAGTACATTATTTTCTTCCCAAAAGTTTTGGGCATATAACAAAATGGTTTGTAACTTGGATTGTGCTCAACATAACATTTTTTCACACATATTTGTTGAAAAATAACTTCAGCACAAGGTGGTATGTAGCACGTTGTTCCTTTTTTTTTTAAATGATTGTGTTATTGATGCTGGAGTTCCGAAAAACATCTCTTCTCGGCACTTACAAATTACTTTTTTGTTCACCTTTGGTGTTTATTACTGTTGTTACACCTTCTGTGAGTATGGGACAATCCATTCTCCATTCAACTGTTTACAAGGTACAGCTTATGTCTCTTAACAGGGCATTTTACAGTTTGTTGCAACATGCCGAAAAAACATCGTAATTAAAATTGCAAACATTAGACTGTTGGAAATGTTTGTATCGTGTTGTCAAAATTTCTGGCTCGATCCTTAGAAATCTTCTTTATCAATCGATTTCATTATTTTTATGAAAGCAACAAAAGAACATATCAAACAGTCTCTTGTTTAAGATTAATGACATGATTTTTTTCGCAAATAAAGAAAATATAACTGCTTTTTTTAAATACTTTAAACAGTGCAGCGAACCCTTATATACCAATAAATAGGATATTTCAATTTCTTTTTTGCACTAACTAAAAATGTTTTGTCCACATTTCTTTTCCGTACATGCATGTATACACTATGCCAATTTTGCTTTTATTGATGTCATGTATGTGATAAGAAAGGAGGGGTCAATAAAATGTTTGTCTTGCAACTTTGATTTGCTTTGCTGTTGAGTAACTACTTGATAGGCTCCCGACCACTTTTATCCCTTTTCCAAGACTGTTTCAAACTGCACTACCCTTTGTCGCACCTCGCTTCTGAATATTTGGATGATGAATTCTTGTTTTGCTCGCTTGAACCTTTACGGTATTATTGCTGACGATCAATGTTTCGAGCGTTTTTCAAATATATATCTATACGCTATGAATGGATTTCATTTTTCATGTATAACAAAATATTATCAGCAGAAGGATGCTGCGGTGGAGAAAATTGAAGGCGAAAAAACAGATGAAAGCGACAGCCATGAAGCATACACAGCAAAGAAAACGCATAAACAAAAGAAATACCATAAAAAAGAGAAGGGCGCGAAAAAAAGGGAAGTAGACAAACAGAAGGAGCGACAAGAAGAAAATAATGACACAAATCCTGGGACGGTGAGTTATACAGAGAAATCGGCTGTAAATATATTTTCATGTGTATTTTCAAGAGATATTATCAGTTTTTATAATGAAACTTTTTTGTTTTCAGTATTGACAATTATGAAGAAAACAAAACAGTAATATTCGAAACTAAATGATGAATTACCTGAAAATGAATCACGGGAAAAATTTCCGATTATTAGGAATATTTTTCAAAATGATATTAACCCTAGAATGATACACTGGGGTACATTCGTGCTCCACGCCGATTGTAAATCTCCCGCAAAAGCAGCAATATAACATTTTATTTGTTCTTCGGATCAAATATTGACACGCTTTTGGAATTTCCTGAAATTTGTAAATGGTACCATCGTCTTCCTCGTCAAAGACGAAGAAAATCATGTGCTTCCAAAAATTTTATTCACTATTCATAATCCCCCAGTGTGCCTTTAGAAGGCAAAAAACATAAGTGTACCATTGTAGGGTTAACTATCCAAATAATGAGTAATTAGTCACAGGCAGTGTTGGGCGTTTTTTAAATTGATGCTACTCTAATTACAAACTACAAATGTAATTTGTAATAAGTAAAAAAAAAGCTAATTACAATGATATTTTGTAAGTAGTAAAAAAAGGCTAATACAATGGCATTTTGTAATTAGAAGGAAAACAATTACTAATAACAATTGTCATTAGTAATTAGAAAAAATTTAGTTACGAATTACTATTATAATTCATAATTATAAAAACTGTAAATACAAATTACAAATGTAATTGGGAACGGTTTTTTTTATAATTACAAATTACAAATGTAATTAGAATATTTGTTTCTTTTTAATTACAAATAATAAATGTAATTCGGATATTTTTTCTTTCTAATTACAAATAAAAAATGTATTTAGAATATATTTTTTTCTAATTAAAAATCACAAGTGTAATTAGAGTCGATTTTTTTCCTAATTACAAATGACAAACGTAAATATACTTAATTTTTATTCTAATTACAAATCTAATCAGCATGGATTTTTGTTCTTATTACAAATGACAAATGTAATTGGTATTCATTGTTTTTCATAATTAACAAAATTTACATTCCTCAGAATTCAGGAATTAAAAATGGCGGATGGAAATACAAAAATTTAAGCGATTCGCACGATAATTGGTATTAGGGGGTGTACGAGGTCGCTGGTTATGAATCCATCCTCAAATTCATTAATCCAAAATGGCAGGTCGACGTACCCCGTATGCAGCTTATTGATGCCATATGGCCCACATAGAGTATTTCATGATTGGTTAGACTTGACTTTTGCAAAATTTGGTACTCAGAGATTTCCGCAGTCTGCTGATTATGAATTAAAGGTCAAAATTAAAAATAGCGGATCCAAAATGGCGGTTTAACACTGAAAATTGATTCAATTTGACTGAAAATTGGCACTCGCAAATTTTCGAGATTGCTGATTACAAGCTTGTCCTCAAAATGCGTAAATTGAAAATTGTGGATCGATCATGGTGAACTACAATACAATCATTTACTTTATTCTCACGATAGTTAGTATCAAGGGGCTTTCGAGGTCACTGGTTATGAATCTGCTCTCGAAATACAGAATTAAAGAACAGCAGATGTACCATCGCGTATCAAAATGCAAACATTGACTCTAATCCGTGGAAACTTGGTACTCTGGATCCGCCATTTTGAATTCTCGAATTTTACAGGCAGATTCATAATTATCGACCTCAAAAATCCCTTACTACTAATTATCATTCGAACCAAGTAAATTCTGGTAATTCATGCGCAATGCTGGACCCACTATTTTATTTATGTATTTTAAGGCAGATTCGTATTCAGTGAGCTCCAAAACCCTGTAATACCAATTCCCATGGGAATCGAATACATTATTATATCATGGTCTACCATATTGGAGACACTGTTTTCAATGTATGTATCGTGAGTTTGGAGTAGTAATCAGCGGCCTCAAAAACTCCCTAGTACTGAGTTTTATCCGATTGTAGTCAATTTTTGCATTTCGTTACGCCATATTGGATCCACCATTTTGAATTTCTTAATTTGTAGGGCAGATTCATAATAAGCGACCTTGAAAACCCCTTAATACCAATTATTGTGCGAATTATAGGTGTAATTAGTAATTTCAATGTAATTAATTACTCTAAGTAATTAGTGCTGCCCAACACTGGTCACAGGTTATATTTAATTAGCATAAGAATGGCTAATATCGGTCGGAGAAAAGTTTTTCTCTAATTGAAAATATTCTCCGACCATTTACCCATTATTTGGCTAACTGAAAACAAACTCAAACATATGGAACCAATGAGGAAAATTGAAAACAATACGAAATAATTTTGAAAATTCGATATTTTCATTAAATTCCGATATTTTAGGACGGTATAAAGAGATCTGGAGGGGTGCTGCAACAAAGTCAATTGCGAAAAAAATTCAAAGAGTCCATCGAGCAACTGAATGAGTCAAAGGTACACAAGAACTGTTACAAATATTTAAAATTTCTTCAGTAAAATGTTTACATTATTGCTTAATATATTTTTCACACGCTTAACATTGAATTGTACAATTAGGGAAGCATGGATATATTTATTATATACGTCTCTATATTAGGATAAAAAATCATGGATGTACGATCAATAGTTCGAAAGTTAGTGCTAACGGAAGGTAGACTATTTTTTGCGGGTACTACGTGAAAACTTGTTTTCTCCGCAATATTTCATCATCTATAAGTAACAATGGCTGTGTACTAAATTCCAAACATTTAAAACGAAAGAGCTAAAGCAACTAAAGTATGCAAGCCATACAAAATTTATCATGTTTCTAATTTATCTTGCCCTCGGTGCGGCAAACCGATAGCGATAGGTTTACCGTCGACGTGCGGCTATGCCGGTCGTCGGCTATGCCCAAGTCTATGCAGCAATACTTACAAGGAGACGGCACGACCGTGGGGTCGGGATTTGGCCGAATTTTTTTGCGGTGAAAGAGGACCCCTACCATCTCACGTGGTTAAAGTAGTGGAATGCTCTACTCGGAAAATTCCGAGAAAAATCGATTAAAAGTTGCTTAGGCGACTTATGAGTTTAAAATGTCAGGCACTTGTCGAGCTGCCGTCTAGTCTAGACGGTTAGGGCTCGGTCTTTTGCGCCGGAGGTCTCGGGTTCGATTCCTCCTTTGGATCTTATTTTTTTTTGTTATCCCAGCAATTATTCAAAACGTTTCTCATCCCTACATTATTAAAAAAAAATATTTACAGTTAGCCTCCTCCGATCTTCATGAAATTTTAGTACAATACTTTTGGATATGTACATGCGCAAAATGTAATAAGAAAAAATCGATTTTTCGAAAATTGTAATGTGAGAAGACGCCTTAGGCTAGCTACCACGCCAATCCACCAATTCCCCAGTACTTTCATTTTTAATAGGATTTTATATGATGCCAGATTTATTTTATTTGTTGAACCCAAAAAAACCAAGCAAGTTTTTTTCATAGTAGATGATAAGCTGCTCGCAGTTATTGTGATTGAAAATGAATGTTAATTTTTTTGTGCTAGTTGTAATTTATTTTGAAACCATTTTATGGACGCGGATAATTTATATTTTGTATTTTGCTTGATACTAATCAAATTAGACCCCACACTCAATCGCTCTATTCAACGCATAATATTTTCTATAGAGTGACACGTCTGATGATGGGTCGGCATGCACGGTATATGCTTCTCCAAAATTGTCACCGCTATATTCGAAAGACCAAGCTGCGATTGAGAGCATTACAATTAATACTCAGAATGCACGATCACCACTCCTCACATTCTCTGTGTCGGCGCTGCCCGAGGGAAAATCGCCTAACTATGAAAATTCGGAACCTCGGCCGACAGAAAATGTGACTGACCAGGATGGGGTATTGAGCTTGAATAATTTATTATCTGCTCCTCCCACGGAGATGGAATATCTCCCCAGTTGTCCGAATAAGTTTCATTCAAACGGAACAAATCTTGAAGAATTACTGGAAACGACTGAACTCCTGCCAGAATTTCATCACGAAACTAATACTGAAGTAAGAGCGCTAGACTACTGACTGTGTATGGAGTTCGAGATGTCTGTGAAATTCGCTTAGTTGCTGACTGATAAAAGGCGAAAGCATTCAGTTTGACAGTATATGAAAGTGGATTAGCTGATATATAAGTGCGAGAAAGATAGCTGCGAAAACGAGATTTGTGATTCCGTGTAAATGGTACAGATTCTTGAACAAGTTGAAGTTCAGTCGCTTTTTTCCACCGTTCTGAGTTGGCTAAATTGATTGCATTCCAATCACTTATGTGGGTTCGGAAAAATCACAATTCGCGTTTTCGAAGTGGTCGCCCTGTGTGATACATCGATTCTAAATGACTGAAATCATCGCAGGAAAAGAATGAAAATGGAGTGGAAAGGCAGGTCGCAAAAAAGAAGTCAAAAAAGAAGGGAAGGTGCCAATCTACGGACAAGCAAAAGTCGAGTAAAAAACGTGTAAGTGAAAGCACCTCAGAAATGGGGCAAGTCAGAAATGTATTCGTTATTAGCTTTCCACCCGCGGCTTCGCTCGCGTAGACTTGTGTTGAATGTTCCTAAATGATATGTGCTCCCGAAATGTTTTGTTAAGGAACACGTAGCATTGTATTGAAGAGCATTAGCCCTATAATCATGTCATAGTTTTTAGCATCCGTAAATCATGCATATGGGTCGATCGCGCCCGTCGCTTATTTGACTATGTTATTGTGTACGGACAAATCTGAAAAAATTAATGGGTCTTCCTTAAACTCTTAACTATACGATAAACCTTTTGCAATCCCTGCAAATCCCTTTTGTAATGAACATTTTTATCAAATTTTGGGTGTATGTGGGCTGTTTACACTAGAATGGAAGATTTAGCCCGGACACAAACGTCCCATGCACGTGATTCTAGGGTTAATAGGAAGTTTCAAGTAAATTTGACCAGATATATTTTTTACCATACAAACTTTGCTACCCCCTTTTTCGTTCAATGATTGCATTTCCAAAAACGATACAATTTCATGAATTGTGTCTAGGAGCAGTTATACAAAGCTTCAAGTAAATGTACCTTTTATTTTTATTTTCCGTACAAACTTTGCCAGCCCCTTTCGTTTAGAGGTTGAATTTTGAACAACGCTAAAGTACGTATTTGATTAATTATGTTGAAGTAGAATAATACTAAGTTTGAAGCAAATCTTATGACTACGTTTTTTTCATAAAAACTTTGCCACCCCCTTTCGCCCCGTAGGAGACGAATTTCTAAAAACACTAAAATACGTTTTTATTAATTATGTCAAGAAGCTCGAATATCAAATTGAAAGGACAATCGGACCGGTCCTTTTACATTTTCATACCAATTTTGCCACCCCTTTTCTCCCAGAACAACCCTGAGATAGAATAAGATTAAAATAAATGATATTTTTTCCAGAAAGCATCCTCAAAGGCGAGAGATAATAGATGTTGTTGCGAGCAGTTGGTCAAAACTATTGAGACGTTGAGCAACGATTTTGTAAACTATAAGGAGGCTCGAGAAAAAAAAGATTCTCTCATTGTGCGATCTCTCGAAACCCTTGAGAGCAACTGGAAGCAGCTACAAAGTAAGTAATACTTTGGTTTTGCATATTTTCAGCTCTATGACTTAGCGAAATTGAATTTTTTTCTGAACTTTCACCGAAATAAACCTACAAATGGTCTACATGAAAAGTCATAGATTGATATCTTGATCGTGTGAGGGTATTTCATAATTGAGCTGTCGGTTTTGCAGTGAACGATTATAAAAAATATATAATAAACGTTCTTATTATCAGTAAAATTCACATGAGTATGAAGGCGTCTTCTCACTTTAGACGGTAAAAAAATACTATTTTCATGAATAGTTTTTTTATTATAGATATTGATATGGAAGTTATTATACTTGATAAATACACTTTCGAAATACATTAAAAAATTAACTTGATCATTTTCATCACTATTAATCAACAAAACGGCGGATAAAAAAATGTCCCAAAAAAATTGCAGGTCTGCGCTGTTCATGATGTCTGCGAGATAGATCATCCGAAACAAAAAAATCAAACAGTTTTAGATTGAGCAGTCAATGGCTAGAGCACATATCATACGATTTTTTATATACGCAGAAATAACAAAATAGTGGACATTTTTCGAAAAAAAAAAAACGTATTTTTGACGCCGCTTTTGGCAAAAAAATTTAGTAAATATCAAAGTGTCAAAATCCTTGATATGCGCTATAGCTATAGTTGTAAAGAATATGTGGTTAAATCTTCATAAGGATCGGTTTAGTAGTTTCCAAGATTTTATCAACAAGCCGTTGAAAAACGTTGTTTCAAGAAAAACGCGTTTAAAGTTTACTTCCTGAGCACCTACGTGCTCAGGTAGTAAAATAAAGGTCATACAAAAATACAATTAGACTCCAGCGATCTTTATAGAATTTTAGTATGATGCTTTTGGATATGTATACTTTCGAAAAATGTAATAAAAAATAATTGAATTTTTTGAAAATTGTGAGAAGACGCCTTGAAGGAATGCAAATGTAAGGTTTCATAAAGTTATTACATAAGAATGTTTATTTAAAAAATGAATTGTAGAATGTTCCCAAAACGCGCTTTCGTGCATTTACTTGCTCTTTGTTTCTAAATACTGTGTCTGAAATTGTCAAACCATTGGCAATAACACCCGCCCAAAAATTTGAGATGAAATTCTTTGTACAAGCCTTGGTTCCATTATATGATAAATGTTGTAACAATTACGAAAATCGCAGGTGCTCATTCAGCGGCCGGCAATACCGCGGAGAGTATAAGCCTACAGGATGCCCATAAACCTCCGCTGCCAGGGTTTGTCCGTAAAGACGGCGATCAGGAAAAGGTAAGCCACCGCGCGGTAATAAACAATCAATGGAGTACCGAATATTGAATGCCGAAAATATAAATTTGTTGGAGCATCTTTACATAACAGATCCTTTAATACAAACCGTCGCCAATTTTGCAGAATTTTGTGCTAGTATTTCCTTTATGGGAAGCTAAAGCAAAATTGTTATTATTTGAATCAGACATTGAAATCAATGTATTCAGGCAGATGACCTGACTATTGATTTTTTATTGTACTCATCGACTTTAAGGAAAACGTTCAGACAAAAGTTGAAAACTTTTTTACGATGTTATAAGTACTTCCTTAAGGCCATAGGCGTAAGGTTAACATAACCTCAAACAAATTCTGACTCACATTTCTCAAAAGCGGCTAGTTACAATGAAAAAAATAGTGGTGGCCCCTGCGTAATTAATTGACGCAAGCACCCCCACGGTTTTTTGTAATTTCAAAAAGTCGTTTTCGAGAAACATCTGTCAGAAGTTTCAGCTCTATCTCCCTCGCACCCATAAGTTTTAATCATTGATAAAAATTGTATTGCGTGCTATTGTACAAAATTCATAATGGCATAAACATTTGCAGATACACTGTGGCGAAAATATTTGGCTGCCGAAAGTGACTTACGACAACGCAGTCTACAATGCCCGGTCGGATTCAATGTTCGTCAAGAATATGGCTCTCGCCATATTCGGCGACGAAACGTTGAAAAATTCAAGCGTAACAGGCTTACAGTCAAACCGGACAAAAAGTGTAGTTAAGCCGGCAATTAATGCCACGAAGGCACTTGCTGTTCGCAGTAAGTAGTCGTAAACCGTATTACTTTTTTTACATGCATTTATAGTATTTCTTTAGTCAACCGAAAAAATAGCTTCAAAATAGTTTTCGCAACAATGGAACGGACAGCGCACTAATACTCCTTCAAATTTCATAGCCCTTGCACTTACGCACTCCCGAGATGCCTTAATTTTACAGAAATTTTGATTGTTTTGTAAGTGCGTGCCATTCTCTTAAATTTGCAGTTTCTTCACTTGAATAACTGTCAACCAGAAACTATATATGTTGCAACTAAAAAACTTGGTGGATTTTTTTTGCAACTCAAAGTTGACGGAAAAGTAAACTGTATGCTGATTCGCAACTCTTGTGGCAACCTTGCTGTGACACTCTGCCACAGTTCCGCCGTTTTTATGATAAATTAACTTAAACATTTGTTTTTTATGCTTAAATATGCTATTAAAGTATATCTACAATTTGATAAATATAAAATGGAGGTGTCCATTAATTACGTGAGGTGTTTTTTTTTATTTGGACCCTCTCCTTCCTGGTGAGATTCGGTGAAATGTGGAGACCCTCCCCTTCGCCCGCGCGTGAGATTTTTCCCACAATTTTAAAATTATAACATTTGTCCAATATGTTCATGTATTTTGCTTCATACCAATAATAAAGGCTCACGGATAGAGTGCTCCATCAAATATATTTTTTTCTTTGCAAGAAGAAGAGGAGAAAAATTATACTTTGTTTAAGGAGTACTATAACGGCTTTCGTTTACAGTGTTATTTGGTTTAAAAAAAGATAAGGTGGGTAGTGCTGCGACGCCATCTTCCTTACGCGATCCATTAGCAATTTGCCTCCAAAGAATATATTAAGATGAACAGGAAAAATTTTGAAATTAAAATTGATGAAGAAGATAATGAAGCAATAATTTAATTAATGGCTAAGCAGAGAATAAGAAGATCAATAAAAACAATATTTTTATTTCATATGAATAATCAATATTTTTATTTTATACTGTTAATATTGACACGTGCTCGTCCATATTTTTAGACCAGTCTGGAAATATAGATATATCACGGGGTTTTGAAAAATGTTTATAACAAAGGATATATACTGCCGCTCAAACGTTTGCATACACCAGCCGATATTTGTTGCCGCACTAAAAGTTAGATAGCTGCGTCAAAAAAAAAAAAAATATATATATATATCCAGATTTAACGAACAGCGTTTTGACGAGGAGAAATTCAGCTTTGTTTTGCTATTTTTAAATATTTTTTATGTTCTTTTTTTGACCCGATACGCACTTTTGTACGTGACCATTTTTCGGCTATTTTTTGACCATCGAGAATTGGGCGCATAACTTATGGATTTTTTTTGTCATGTTTATCCATGATAAACTTGAAAGGGGTAGCAGCAACTTCATTTTAGTTTTTTTTAAGTTTCGTACGATTTTTTTCGCAAAGTTATTTTATTTTTGGCAAAAAAATACGAATTTAGGAAAGTTCGATGTAACTCAAGAACTATAGGGCTTAAGAGAAAATGTCAAGGATGTAAAAAGTTGCGTACATTTATACTAGACCGCCTGGAATTTTATCAGATTTTTCCTTTAAGTTTTTTTTACACTATTTTCGCTCAATTTTGGCCGAGTTGTGGCCAAAAAAATTTTAAAAAGAAATTCTGAAAACATTCAAGCAGATTTAAAATAGAAAATTAAAAGTTTCCCCTCCTGATATTTTGTTTTAAACGCCATACTTTTCGAGATAAGCCATCCTACTCGGCAAAGTTTCGAGCGAAAATAGTAAAAAAAAATCTCGAAGGAAGATTCTGAAAACATTCCAGGAGATCCAGTATAAATTACGCAACTTTTTACGTCTTTGACATTTCCGCTTAAACCTTATAGTTCTTGAATTATGTTGCGTTTTCGAAAATTTGGCTTTTTAAGTATAAAATGAAATGACTGCGAAAAAAAATCGTATAATAGTAATTTATGCTACAAGTGCGGGAAACAACGAATTCCATCGCGCGTTAAGTTACCGCATGAGCCGAAGGCTTATGGCTCATTTCACACGAGTACGAGTGAGAAATGCACCATAAGTCGAGGCGAATTTGGCAACTTACGCGCGATGTAAATCGTTTTTTTCCGCACATGTCCTATACATTATTTTTTGCAATGACTGTCTCGAAAGTGGGATTTGCGAATCAACAAAGCCAAAAACCGTGATAAACATAAACTGTGATAAGTTCACGTTTTATATCACATGAATTTCGCACTAGTGCGGGAATGTAAGCATCGTTGAGAAAAAGCCACTTTCCGCACGCTAAACACCAATCGAAAATCGTACTTTCGGAGCAGGCATTGCAAAAAAACCGTTTTTTCATGAATCAATGTGGTACAGTGAGCTTTAAATAGATTTTTTCCGCACGAG
The DNA here is from genome assembly GCA_944452715.1 of Ophion slaviceki. NCBI lineage: Eukaryota > Metazoa > Arthropoda > Insecta > Hymenoptera > Ichneumonidae > Ophion > Ophion slaviceki. Next base: position 55,096,508 of record OX101787.1, on the reverse strand, counting down.
TGCGGGAAAGTAAGCATCGTTGAGAAATAAGCCACTTTTTGCACGCTAAACACCATTCCAAAATCGCACTTTCGGGGCAGGCATTGCAGAAAACATTTTAAGAAATCAAAATGGAGCTTCAAGTTTATGACCTCTACCTCTTTCAAGTTTATGATGGATAAAAATAAGAAAACAAAAAGTGTCCATAAGTTATGCGTTCAGTTCTCGATGGTCAAACAATAGCCGGAAAACGGTCACCTACAAAAGTGTGTGCCGGGTCGAAAAAAAAATATATATATATTTCAAAAAAGCAAAACAAAGCTGAAGTTGTTTCGTTCAAAACGCCTCTCGTTAAATTTGATTATCTTTTTTATTGGCGGAGCTATCTAACTTTTATTGCAGCAAGAAATATCGGCTGGTGTATCCAAACTTGTCAGCGGCACTAGTGTATATACACTGCCGCTCCAGCGGTATTACTGGATGGATATTAAAAAATCGCCAAATTTCTTGAAAATTCGAGAAATGCTAATTCCTGGTAGAACAATAATACATGAATTATTCTAGAATTTTTCACGAAGTAAGTTAGTAGTTATAACATATGAATTTAACACGGTCGCTTATGGAAAAACTGTTTTTGTAGACGTTAATGGTTGCAAAACGAATGGAAGTAAATCGCCGTAAATTCTAAAAATGTTATATCATAAAGATTTAGGATCGAGCGATTGATTATGCTAAGTTTCAAATACATCGACTGGGTAATTGTCGAGAAATTACTTAAAGTAATGAGGAGTATCGCCTTTTTTAACCATGAATTCATAGCCATCATTATAAAACTCAATATATGTTGAGTTTTTGGGTAATTATTGATAAAAATATAATCTAAACGCATTAATTATATTTAAAAATTGAGTTTTTTGTTGGACACTTGAAACAGATGTACAGTCACTGACAAAACCTCAGTCAAGCACACGCCAATATCGTATAATTTGACTTCAATAATTATTAAAAGTGGAAAATTAACATTTTTAATTGTCAATTTGTTATTGAACTAGCTATTTGTAAGATTCAACATGTACGACATGATCTAGATTTATAAAAGCCGGTTGCGCTCATTTTGGACACACTTTTCGCCCGACCGTCCATCCAGTAATACCTTAATAAGTCCGATTGTTAACAAATACAATAAAGCAATTACGATGGTGTTATTCTTCTTGTTTTCTTAAAACATTTTCATGATTAACCCTTAAGGTGTCCATAATTGCACCCTGTGCCTTACAAAATATTATTATATTTAGTATATTTTATGAATCACAAAGTAGACGTGACATTTTCATTGCCCCCCCCCCCCCCCCCACTCCAGCCCTCTAAATGAGATTTGGTGAGATTTTGTCAGACCCCTCCTCCCTCCCCATTTGGAGCTCACGTAATTAATGGACGCCCCCAATAGTGATTTCGTAGTTTTTGAAATTCCGCAAAACTCCATTTTTTCCCCGTTTAAATGTATATCCCGCCTTAACGGGGTGGTCTAGTGTGAAGGCCGTTTTTTAATGCTTTTTTGGGAAACGTTTTTTTTGACAAACCATTTAAAAAAATAATTTATAAATTGTATATCATTTTTATTAACATTTAAACAAACTTTTTGAATATTTTGAAGTCATTATATAGAATATAGTCGGAGATACACCGCCCAACAGGAACACGTATATAAAAAGAGGTGCTCCACTGCTGCCATGATTCCGGCCGTTCTGCTTATCTGAAATCAAAAAACCAAACACAATTTTAATTGTGAGACTTGAGGCTCTACATGGAACTAAAGTAAAGTTAGAATTCCAAAAAAAAAAATTTTACGCTTTAGGAACAAAAATTCAATTTTTCCTTTTTTGGGGTTCTATATAGCTGATAAAAAGAAAACTAACGAAGCAATCTTAATTATTTTAGTTCAACTTGTAGTTATATATGTACTAAAGATGCTATATAAATTTGAGCAGAATCAATCACAGTTTTTGAGATATCATGGCAGCATTTTGAAAAAATCGTGTTTTGAGAAGAACGTGTTTGAAAGTTGTTGTATATAATTCATAATAAAAAATTGTCTCACCATCAATCTGCTATGCCTGGACCATAGAATACACCTTTTTCTTCTTCAAAGAAGTCATGCAAGGCCATTTTCTCTTCTTTTGTCCTGACACACTAGACGACCCCCTTAATGGAAGTAAATCTTTGTTTTCAGGTATATACAAATATTTCCTCGAAAATTACCGTCGCTACGACCAACCTAAAATTGATGAAGCACTCGGTGATTATTTGAGTTGCATTCGCCAAAAAATTTCGGATCTCAACAGGCCTTCGCAGAAAAACGTTAAGACTACAAGTAAGCAAATTGAGAGATTTTCTTATCATAAATGCATCCTACCCAAAATAAGCCCAATTACGCGTACTTTTCGTATTGCGTAATTTGCGCAGCTAATCGGTAAACTACGCGATACATAAAGTGCACACTATGGGGGCCACCCTTGCGCTCAACTAATGTTCTCATGTATGTTGCAGACAAAAAAAATATTAAAAAATGCGACAGCAGCGACAGCAGCACCGCGAGTAGCGGCAGCTCTAACGAGAGCAGCGGGACAGAGGCGACATGAAAGGATATACATTTTTCATTCCTACTTATGTACCCCACTTATATCTAATATTTTATGGGATGTTTTTTTAATTTTTATTTGATATCCAATACGACAGATTTGACATAGTTTTCTCAAACAATGGCAGTTTGTAAATTTTTTATTCCTACTCATCCCTATATATAATTCCATATTAAAATAGCCCGTTTTCCCCGCTGTTACGGCCTCCCGTGCAGAAATGTAACCGGGCATTCCCTGCATTGCGTCGAGTCTTCGCCAAGATTACCTCATCCGATTCGGAAAGATCCGAAATCTTTTATAATATGGTCACATACCGATGAATGCAAAGACAAAGTTATCGGCTAATACCAATATGTTCCCATAGGACAAAAGATAATCATTATATTGAAAGTCCATATACCGACCGTTTTAATGGACCCTCACTCTGAGTTATCTGCATAGGAAAAAACCGGTTCACACAGTTAAATGATTGGCCCGTATTTACTGATGAAAACCGACGCCTCCTCTTGAGGGTGAAACATTTACAATATTAGTACATTCCGATAGGTGCGGATAAAAAATAATTTGCAGATACACATACATTCTCATACAACAAAGGATTATTGTTGGATTCGAGAATCCATATAGCAAACGATTGAATGGATCCCACCCTTATAAATGCCAGACCCAGATAAATACCAGACCCGTATTTATTGATAAAAAACCGTGTCACGTTCTGAGGACAAATCTTTTATAATACAAGTACATGCAAATAGGTGCGGATATGAAATAATTTCCTAATACGAATACATTCTCCTACAGCGAAAGGTAAGTTTTCGATCTGAAAAGTCGAGTAGGTTCAGACAAAAAATAGTTTGCGAATACGTATACATTCTCGTACAGCTCAAGGTAAGTTTTCGATCTGAAAAGTCACATACAAACTGATTGCTGTCAAATTTCGATTGTAGCATATAACTTCCTATAGGAACTAAATTGGATTCTGCCGATTAGTGCCAATGGAATTCCAGTTTGTGAGTACAAGTTCATTCCGTTAAAATGTAATGGACATTTTAAAGTAATCTGCTGTTGCAGATTAATTATGATTGAAATTTAAAAGGTATCTGCACTTGCAAATTGAACTACGCGGAACCATTTTCGGATTTTATAGGTAATCTATGGGCACCGTAGATACGTACAAAACCCGATAGAATCATATATTTCAAAGAATCGTCTATCCTATCGGAATTCATAAGCGTATTCCCTTTTCATAAGTATTTCCTTTTTTATTGGTTTGTATCGGTTCTTTGCAACAGACCGATGAATGCAAATACAAAGTAATTGGCTAATACCAATATGTTCTCATAGGACAAAAGATAATAATTATATTGAAAGTCCATATACCAACCGATTTAATGAATCCTCACTCTGAGTTGTGCATATAAAAAAAACCGATTCACACAGTTAAATGATTGGCCCGTATTTACTGATGAAAACCGACGCCTCCTCTTGAGGGTGAAACATTTACAATATTAGTACATTCCGATAGGTGCGGATAAAAAATAATTTGGAGATACACATACATTCTCATACAACAAAGGATTATTGTTGGATTGTAGAATCCATATAGCAAACGATTGAATGGATCCCACCCTTATAAATACCAGACCCGTATTTACTGATAGAAAACCGTGCCACGTTCTGAGGACGAATCTTTTATAATACAAGTACATGCAAATAGGTGCGGATATCAAATAATCTCCAAATGCGAATACATTCTCCTACAGTAAAAGGTAAGTTTTCGATCTGAAAAGTCGAGTAGGTTCAGACAAAAAATAATTGCGAATACGTATACATTCTCGTACAGCTAAATATAAGTTTTCGATCTGAAAATTCACATACAAACTGATTGCTGTCAAATTTCTCTTGTAGCATATAACTTCCTATACGAACTATAATTGGATTCTGCCGATTAGTACCAATAGAATTCCAGTTTGTGAGTGCAAGTTCATTCTGATAGAATGTAATGGACATTTTAAAGTAATCTGCTGTTGCAGATTAATTACGATTGAAATTCAAAAGGTATCTGCATTTGCAAATTGAACTACGCGGAACCGTTTTCGGATTTTATAGGGAATCTATGGGCACCGTAGATACGTACAAATACCGATAGAATCATATATTTCAAAGAATCGTCTATCCTATCGGAATTCACAAGCGTATTCCCTTTTCATAAGTATTTCCTTTTTTATTGGTTTGTATCGGTTCTTTGCAACAGACCGATGAATGCAAATACAAAGTAATTGGCTAATACCAATATGTTCTCATAGGACAAAAGATAATAATTATATTGAAAGTCCATATACCAACCGATTTAATGAATCCTCACTCTGAGTTGTGCATATAAAAAAAACCGATTCACACAGTTAAATGATTGGCCCGTATTTACTGATGAAAACCGACGCCTCCTCTTGAGGGTGAAACATTTACAATATTAGTACATTCCGATAGGTGCGGATAAAAAATAATTTGGAGATACACATACATTCTCATACAACAAAGGATTATTGTTGGATTGTAGAATCCATATAGCAAACGATTGAATGGATCCCACCCTTATAAATACCAGACCCGTATTTACTGATAGAAAACCGTGCCACGTTCTGAGGACGAATCTTTTATAATACAAGTACATGCAAATAGGTGCGGATATCAAATAATCTCCAAATGCGAATACATTCTCCTACAGTAAAAGGTAAGTTTTCGATCTGAAAAGTCGAGTAGGTTCAGACAAAAAATAATTGCGAATACGTATACATTCTCGTACAGCTAAATATAAGTTTTCGATCTGAAAATTCACATACAAACTGATTGCTGTCAAATTTCTCTTGTAGCATATAACTTCCTATACGAACTATAATTGGATTCTGCCGATTAGTACCAATAGAATTCCAGTTTGTGAGTGCAAGTTCATTCTGATAGAATGTAATGGACATTTTAAAGTAATCTGCTGTTGCAGATTAATTACGATTGAAATTCAAAAGGTATCTGCATTTGCAAATTGAACTACGCGGAACCGTTTTCGGATTTTATAGGGAATCTATGGGCACCGTAGATACGTACAAATACCGATAGAATCATATATTTCAAAAAATCGTCAATCCTATCGGAATTCATAAGCGTTTCCGAGGACAAAAACACATCATTTTCCGATAGTATTTCTTTTTTTATTGGTTTTTATCGGTTCTTTGCAACAGGGGAACCAGCCACCTGACACAGGGTTCTACTCATATGGCAATAAATTACTCGCGTGTTGTCCGCGATGTTTGATTGCGCTACAGTCCACTTCGTGGCGCTAGTAGTCATCTGCTCGTTTTCTTTTACGCATGCGCGTTCCATGCTCGATATAATAATAACATTTTTCGAGTATTTGGAGTTTTACGCGTTTTACGGTTGTGTTGTGACTTGTGAGGACAATACAATTTTCAGAACATTTTAAATGTCAAAAAATCAAACTGCGATCTGTGAAGTGTATTTTTTGTTTAACATGACATACCTTCTGTATTGTGTGTAGGTTATAATTATCAAACGACGAAGAGCGGCAATTGGTTTGAGATAAATCATGCCGACATGCATCGTCCCTGGCTGTAACTCAGAGTGCAAAAATCAAAGGTGAATTTTTTCACAATCCCCAAGAACCCGAGAAGTGAGAATTTGTGGAAAATGGCTGTGCGGCGAAAAAGAAGCCGTGTGAAAAGTGGAAGAGCAGTTTGCGAGAAGCATTTCCAGAAAACCGAAATAATTTGGGAACGCCACTTCCTAAGTCCCGATGATGGAGAAGTGCTTGTGAGTTCGTGGAATAGTGAGTTCGGTCTTTTCTTTGTTGTCGTAACCCGAATTTTTATTTTTTTTCTATTACATTCGAATTATGACAAAAATTTCAGGGGAAATACAAAATCCCTCACTTAAAACAAGGAAGTGTCTCATCGCTATTTCCGTGGACCAAGACAAAACAGCTACAGTCAGAAAATGTGTTGACAAAAAACGAAACGGCAGGAAAAAGAACTCGAAATTTTGTACCACGTAAAAAATATTCAAGGTTCATTTATGTATTATAAAGAAAAAACCGGTCTTTTTATTAAAATGTATATTAAATGTTGATATTTTGAATTTAAAAATTATTTGAGGCAAATAAATATATTAAGGGAAATAACTATATTTTCTTGAAATGTTCATGCTTGTGTAGAAACCGACACGCACGCATACACTTACTTCCCAGTCTCTAACTACCAAAAAAACAAATACATTTCTAGTTCCATAATTTTAAACGATTGATATAATCATTTTATAATAATGATTATAATAAACATTTTCTCCGTTGTTTGGTGGGTTCGCCTGGTTCACAGTTTATATGGCGTATATATAGTTATCGAGCAGGTGACTACGGGCGCCATACGTGCCATACGTGGCAGCGACTGAAAATAAAACGACGGACATTACGCGAGCCATGTATGACTGATGGCGACAGGGGGCTGCTGATAACTCACCTATGCAGTTATCTGCCCATTTGAATCGAGCCTGACCCATTGTCGAGAAATATTGTTGTCATCAAAATGTTTTTCACACACAGCATCTGTCCGTTTCAGCTTAACAATTTCCGGAATAGCCTCTTCCTACTTGTTCCACATCACTGTCTTTTGGTGCGTGAAACATCGAGCACTTCGCTTCAGTTTTGCTGCCGGATTGACAATTCCGTACGGCGCACCACTTCACCACTTTAAAAGAATATGCTTTCTATTTATCGAAAACGTACTGTGTCTAAAAGAAAGAAAACATAGATTGGCTTATCATAAGCCAATCTACGTTTTTTTTTTTTCAATTTCAGAAAATTTGAGAGGCAGACAGCTGTTCGTCTATCTATTTGACGTCGTTTGGCAAAGTTTTGACGGGATCTGAAGAGCCGTTTCGGAGATTTTTAGGTATCTATAATTGTTCTGCCATACCGACCGCGATGAGGTGTCATTCCGTCTTAAGATAACTACCGGGCGGACATTTGGCACCCTTTTAGCCGACTTATGGACAACTTTTTGAAAATTGCTACCTGGGTATGAACGGTCTTATTAACTTCTCTTAAGACGGAATGACACCTCATCGCGGTCGGTATGGTAGAGCAATTGTAGATACCCAAAAATCTCTGAAACGGCTCTTCAGATCCCGTCGAAACTTTGCCAAACGACGTCAAATAGATAGACGAATAGCTTCTAGCCCCTCAAATTTTCTGAATTTGAGAAAAAAAATGTAGATTGGCTTATCATAAGCCAATCTAGTTTTTTTTTCTCAAATTTAGAAAATTTGAGGGGCTAGAAGCTATTCGTCTATCTATTTGACGTCGTTTGGCAAAGTTTCGACGGGATCTGAAGAGCCGTTTCAGAGATTTTTGGGAATCTATAATTGTTCTACCATACCGACCGCGATGAGGTGTCATTCCGTCTTAAGGGAAGTTCTATTACAGCAAACTGTATCCATTTTCAGTTGTTGTAAATTGGAAACTTTTCGTTTCAAATCGTATCATTTTAGCGATTTTTAACATTTCTCACTTTTTTTTGGTTCATATTCTGCAAATGAGTGTTAATGAAAGAAAAAATTTTGTTCGTTTTTTTTCAGATTTATCCCGCCGACCGATTAGTCACGCCATCTGACAACATTCGTCGCAACCTGTTCAGAAGATCGTGTCATACCGCCGCGATTTTTCAAGATTAATAAAAAAAATTAAATAAAATACTATGTAACAGCCAAAAGTAGTAGTAAAACATACCCTAAGTCTAAAAAATGGCGAACAAATATTTCGATTGGAAAAAAGATGAGTCGGCAATTTTGTCTTCACCTAAAAGTATTTGCCCTCTAAACAAAGGTATATACGTTATGGTTTATCCATCAACCTATATAAGCAAATAAGATCAAGCTGTTTGAATATTTCATAAAAATTTATTCAGATACAATTTTAGATCATTGGCGAAGAAGCACCGTACGACGCTACAAATATTTCAACACACATCCATGTTTTTTTTCAATGTCGATGCATTAAGGGTGCCAACATCACCAGACTCGAGCTGCTTAAGTAGTCGGAAGAGTGCAGCTGCCTCTCGGATGCGACTGAACTCGATACAAAAAGCTTGTACTTCTATGAACAGTTCTTGGACATTTATTATTTTATTTCTTATCAGAGATTGAAGAAACACGCACACCAAGCGTACAAGTCGGTTCTGCATGTACCGATCTTTGATAGTCTCGCACGTGGAAATGCAGTTGCTAATATACAGGTGCACAAATTCAGTTGGCAAATCAACAGTAGTGGTCAGACGGTTGACTACTTCCATCGAATGTAGAGACATTTCCATGTTCACCAAAACGCTGAAGTATTCTGTGATTTGACTAGATTGCATCAGCTTCAAAAGAACTTCGATCGCAATTAAGGGGTTGTTCTCGACCAGATCCGGCAATTTACCCGGCGTCAGACCAATATGATAAACGAGCTTTGGTTCCTTGTCTAGTTCCGTAACCAAATGCTGTTGCTGCTGTAGCGTCAGTACGCTCTTGAACGCTTTTCCCATAAGTCTGCGAGCTTCCGCGCCGGCACAGTTTGAGACGCACATACTTGTGTCGTACTCTGGCAAAAATAGCATGGGATTAACAACGTTCATCCACATGTACGCAGTCTCAAAATGATAGAGTGGCGGAGCTAGTCGTAGAAACTCGGGCCGATAACTTTCCCAGCAAATCGGTGGATTTCCGATGCACAAATCCTCGATGATACTTTGACTGATTTTTCCATTCGTCTCGTTGTTATTAGCAACATCCGTATCGGATAGGATTATCGGATAGCCACATTTGCTGACCGACATTAGTTCGGAATGATGTTCAACCAAATTTAGTTGTAAACTGGATAAAGCCGCGCTGCTTATCGGCGAAACATAAACTTCGTCCATTATTTCCCTGGGTGTACGTTTCGTTACCTCTTTTCCGTCGCATACGACGAGCTTGGCGAGAAAACTCTTCTCGCAGCCAGAGAGCGTAAGGATATCTCCATTGAAGTTGGAAGCCAATCCATTATTGTCTTTTTTATTCTCCGATCGGAAAATCTGAATGACGATGTTGATGAATGGCGTCAGTCCGATGGCTCGGCCTCTGTAGAGGTCGTACAGAAGGTATATTGCAATTATGCGCTGTACATGATTGGGCAGTAGGTCGATATTCTGCAGTAGAAGCAACAAGGTGACCCCAACTTTAAAGCGGTTTTCTACGATAAAACTCTGATGGAGCCGACTTGAAAGGCTCTCCAACTGCACGTCGATGTTGCCCTCGTCGAGGATTTCCAAAAGTTTCGCTAGATCCTTCGGTATCAGCGACATGGTCGTTTCGTAGCAAGTATCATGCGAGAGACTAAATGTATCACGTCATGTCCACTCACCATAAATGTTCCTAAAATAAACGACGTATGATTATGATGGATGTTTCAATGAATTGGTGAAATTTATCTTTTAGATTGAAGCGCAATTACCGCAATCACGGTTGGAACTTCCTTGCGGAGCTTTGAGCAGTGCACAAAGCTGAATCGTCAATTATTAGTGATGAGGAACGGTTCCAGTTGGTCTTGCGATATATCAGGTTAGTTTCGTCCAAAATGTCTGTTTACATTTTCATAATCACAACCTTGATCGCAACCGCGAACTCTGAGAGTGCGGTTAGTGGACGACTTGTCTGTCGAAACAGCGAAATTTTGCTTGGAGCTGCTTGTCACGTGGCTCGTACGTCGCTAGATGGCAGTAGCGTCGACAATCGTGTCGAACTCACACATCCTTCCACGGCATCCACACGACGCGCAACATAAAGGCACATCGTGCCTTGTCCACCGGAGACCAATCAGCGCGGCTCCCTAGTCGCGCCGCCGCCAGTTCAGCGTAGCGCGCCCGTCAAGAAACAAAAAGACCGCGCATTACTAGGATACAAAATTATTATCCTTCTAACATTCCTCATTCCTTTTTCTGTTTGCCTAGAATAAAGACATATTTTAAGACGGAATGACACCTCATCGCGGTTGGTATGGTAGAGCAATTGTAGATACCCAAAAATCTCTGAAACGGCTCTTCAGATCCCGTCGAAACTTTGCCAAACGACGTCAAATAGATAGACGAACAGCTGTCTGCCCCTCAAATTTTCTGAATTTGAGAAAAAAACCGTAGATTGGCTTATGATAACCCGATCTACGTTTTTTTTTTTCAAATTCAGAAAATTTGAGGGGCAGACAGCTGTTCGTCTATCTATTTGACGTCGTTTGGCAAAGTTTCGACGGGATCTGAAGAGCCGTTTCAGAGATTTTTGGGTATCTACAATTGCTCTACCATACCGACCGCGATAAGGTGTCATTCCGTCTTAATTACTACCCGCGTCGAACCGTTATTCTCCCTCAACGGACTCTCGAACCGCCACAATAGTCCGCCATCTTATAACTTTCATCCTTACCGACTAGTAACATGTCGACCGTGAAACTGTGGATTTCAGTAGTTAGTGATTTCACGGCGTGCGTCGCCAGTGCATGATCGCACCGAAGTGAACTAAGCGACAAGAACACAACTGACGTCATGTGTCGTCGATGATTCCCGCTCGTCGTCCGTGTTGGTATAAAGCGTGTTCGGGCTAACCAATTTTGCGAATTGTGTTAGATGTAAAAAAAAAATAATTGTGTCTCGGTATAAATATATATTTAGTGATCTGCGGCGAAAACAATCAATCATAGGTGAGAAAAATAGTACTTACATTCATAAAAAGAAAGGTTTCGTTTTATCGTACCATTATCGTACCGAGTTAAATAAAAATGATCACAAACGCGAGATATGGAGAAAGTGTCCCGTCGACGAGACAAAACGTGCAATATATGGATTTTTTCATATATTGCACGTTTGTCTCACGTCTCGAAAATAAACAGAATGTTTATTTCCGAGGCGTGAAAATGGGAAGTGAGTGGGTGAAATATCGATTTGCCATTTTTATAGAAAGTAAAATAAAATAAAAGCTTGTAATATTGTTTGAATTGTTGCTTTCAGTGCCCGAACGCGAGACAAACTTCGAGTGCAGCGATCGATCGAGAACTGACGTTAAAATCAACACTCTCCATCAAGTTCTCGACAAAGTTTCGGACGTGAAAAATGTGCAGTAATCACGCAAGGAAAATTAAAATGAAAGACAATACGAAAAAATCAAAACTGTAAGATTGATTTATCTGTACAGCGTGTCATAATGTGCAAATATGATGTGTGATCATTTGTAGATCTTTTGTTTGAATTCAATATTTTTATGAATTTTCTTATGTCTATGTATTTACTGCTTTCGCAACGAAAAAAAACATTGACTTAATATCTGTATTTCGTTATTATTCTTTATAATGTGTAAATATGAGATGTGATCATTTGAAAAACTTTTGTCTGGATTAAAATTTCTTGTGTCTATAAATAAATTTTGTTTGTTACGGTTTCCGCAAGGAAAAAAACTGACTTAATTTCCGTATTTCGTTATTATTCTTTATCTGTACAGCGTGTCATAATGTGTAAATATGGTGATAATCTGTAAATTTTTTGTCTAGATGCAAATTTCTTATGAATTTCCTTGTGTCAATAAATACATTTTTTTTACTGCTTCCGCAACAAAAAAAACATTGACTTAATTTCTGTATTTCGGTATTTTCCAAAACAATCTATATATATATAAGAATTCTGTCTATATAGAAATTGCCTTCATCAAATGGTTGTACAATTAATTTGATGAAATGATCGCTCCATATGAAGTAGCAAAGGGTGTTTTTTGCATATCGTAAGACACTACCTTTGCAATTTATTTGATCAAATTATCGCTCCATATGAGGTAGCAAAGGGTGCTTTCTGCATATCGTACGGCACTGGTTTGTTGCTGACTTTACTTCGGTGCGGTAGGAGAGTAGCGCCGCCCTTCTCGTCCTCGCCTTTGCGGATGTTTCGACGACACGGCGTTCGTAATCCTTACCTCTAGTCTTCCTGACTGAAGGCAACAGGGATGGCGCTGCGATTGCGCTTCACTGGACACAGGCCACGGTCGTATATACAGGTCCGGGCACTCCGTTAAAAAATGCGTGACTCTACGTGACGCCTCAATTTGCGCATTCCACCGCGGCGCTAGTGAAGGGGAGGCACTTTTGTTTATACCGCGTTTACGGGGCATGGCATGCACGTGTGTGGTGACGATCGTATGTACGTGTGGCCTAACCTCGTTTTGGCGGGGTGATTTCGAGTGTATCGTAGCCACGGTTTTTATTCAATACGGAATAACAAAAGATGAAGGGTCTATATATTGCGATGCCGAAACGGTGCATGATTCCGGGATGCAGAAGTGGATACATAAATAACCCGGAGCACGTCTCATTATTTAAAATTCCCAATGATGACTACTGATATTTTCTACTACTTTTCTACTACTACTACTGACGAAAGGAATGCGTCCTACACGTAAATTTCGAATGTTCTCCTTTTTCGTAAACGAAAAAAAAAATGTAATTGGATTGAGCGATGGTTAAATCAGCATATCCATGTCAAAGACGATGAGTATCATTAACTAATGGCTCATCGCTCATATTTTCGGTTTATGCTTTTAGTTTTTGTCTTCGACTAAATATTTAGGATGTGTTAATTTTTCATCACAGCCACGTGAAGGGAAAGACGATTCGCATACGCGCATACATCGCGCTCTGTCGCACATGCCTCCGAGATAGTAGCGCTCCACGCTTTTGCGGCCAGTTCCGCAAAGAGAGGCGTCAGATAGAGGCACGCTTTGGGGTATACGGAATATACGGGAGTGCCCAGACCTGTATATACGACCGTGACACAGGCCGAACACGAGTTTGACACGTTACTAGAACGAACGAAAAGACTGCGAAAAAAATGCGAAATTGAGAGCGGTCAATAACTCGATGGTCATTATATTCTTAATAAATAAGTATTGTTAACTTTTAAAAGTTCAATCTTCATTTAATATAACTGCCAACATTCCTTCACATGTTCCTACAAGTTTTTAAAGTTCTTCACCTTTCGCGTTTACCCCACCATGTTTAATATCTCATTAATAAGTATGCTAGCATAGAGTACGGAGCCTTCTTACTACTATGCTATAGCATAGTAGTGAGATGAACGAGCCCAGCAATATACAGAGTGTAACGCGAGGGGTGGAGCAGACGACGCATAAGGATGGGGGACCTCAATACCTATCGATTGAACCCCCATGTAAGTTATGCGATTTTCAGTGGTTTAAAAGTTATGTTGGTTTTTGTGATTTTTTTTGTAAGATACTAATTTTATACGACAGTTCGCAAATTAAATTAAATTATTAAGCGTAATCCCGTGATTTTTTTTCTTTACGGAGTATAATAATGCTCCTAACGTACTAAAAAACTACTTTCACACATGAGCCGAACAGTTTTCAAATAAAAAATTAAGCCCGTAAATATTTTTGCAAATCTAATTTTTCTACCAACTCTCAAAGGTTCTAGGATAAAAACGTCACATAGCGTTGTTTTCTACAACTTATATATTTGAAATTTAACTGTAAACGATAGACACACAAACATTGTCATATAAAGTATTATTATATTATTATTAGAGTATTTTCCACATGAAAATTACGAAATCAAAATTCAAAATGACGTCAAATTCGCGTTCGGTCTGTTGTCGAGTGAAGCTAGTACCGCAACCCAGGTAGCAATTTCAAAATAGTTGTCTATTAGTTGTTCAAATGGGTACCAAATGTCCGCTTGAAAGTTACCTACACGTTATCATGTGTCCAACAGTTATCTTTTTGGATGCTTGTTGACTTTAAGATAACTTCCGGGCGGACATTTGGCACCCTTTTAGCCGACATTTGGACAACTTTTTGAAAATTGCTTCTTGAGAACCCTTCGCGCTATTGTAGCGCCATCCCTGTTACCTTCAATTTCGGGCATCACTTAAAATACCGAGTTTAGGTTCCTGTATCTAGTCTCCATGCCTGTATGTCAGACCGTGGGCCACGGTCACGGTCTTACATACAGGTCTTGAAACTCGCTCAAAATTTCAGTGGTGGGGGATGGCCTCTTATTGAAGCACCGACTGTTTCAACTGGTGACCACGAGGATCGCTGCTATAGAGTGATCCAGGCTGTGTCAGAGAGACGGAAATAGATTTCAAAAGTAAACAAAACCCAAACATAACCGCTGATTCACGCGACCACACGCGACGTGCTCTACTTGTAACTTGTACAAACGGTGATATTGAAAAATGACTAAGTGGTGTATTGTGCCAACGTGTAAAACAGGCTCTCGGAGTGAAAAATCGAAACGCTCAGTGTTTCGGGTGCCGAGAGACTTGGCGCAATTAAAAAAATGGGAGGCCGCGATACCGGGAGTTAAGGTGCGGCCTCATGCAGTCGCTCGTCGCTCGTTTGCAGCGACAAATCTGGTCACGTGATATGTAGTGACAAAGCTGAAAATGTTGAGCTTCATCGCTGGGAAAGGAGAGTGGGGTGAGGAGAGTTGCTATTCGACGCGGCGACTTGTCGCTACTTTTTTGAGTCGCGGGAAATTCAAAATAGGGTCACGTGACCAGATTTATCGCTGCAAACGAGCGACGAGCGACTGCATGAGGCCGCACCTTTAGGAAATTAGTGCGGAGACACGTTGTGTGCGAAAATCATTGCGAACCGAAATATATTCATCGAGAATGGGCGAAACAGGCGTTGGAGCCGGGAACCTGAAAAAAAATGAAAAAATGATTGGGATCATTACAATAAATACTTTCCAGGCTGAAAAACATAAAACAAAATTAGTGAATTATTTTCATTTATCCTACTCGAGAGTCCTTCGCTTAAAAGTCGGAAAAGAGGTGTTTTTTTAAATTTACCAACGCAAACCGTTTCGGAAACTGCAAAGTAGAGATTATTGAAAATGTTTCTTGAGACATGCATTAAAATTTTTCGAAGAGGAAATGAAGAATTGCATCAGAAGCACTGTTTCTTAAGTATTTGTTTCATTTTTAAGAAATACATCCTGCAAGTGTTTCGGTCTGGATTCCACTTCGGTCTGGAATAGTTGCCACATATTTTCCGGTCAATTAAAACAACGCGTTAAGCCTATTTTTTTATAAAACCTAAAACATGTTTTTAAAAAACCGAGCGCACAGGGATCGAACCCCTGAAAGCAGCATTACGAAGCTTGCACCGAACCCCTCGACCAACACGAGCTCACATTGACACATATATAAAAAACATTCATATTCATTGTACCCACTTGGATAACTATAGTCTTTCGGTTTTTTTCAGGTTTACGATAAAGTTCCTTTTAATTGTATTTAGGTCCATCATGCATTTTTGACATTGAATATCATAATTTGCCTACACCAGCCAATTGTACAGCTAGGTTAGGTTCCTATGAGTCAACAATCCATTTCCATCTCTCTCGCACAGCCTGCATCACTCTATCACAGCGACACTCGTGGTCTCTAGGCGAAACGGCCGGTGCTTCAATCCGATGACATACCCCCACCACCAGAGTTTCAAGACCTGTATGTAAGACCGTGGCCACGGTCTTACATATAGGCATGGAGGCTAGAGTGGGAGGAGTCAGATCTGTGCATTTCAAAGTGGCTACAAAAATGTAGCTATGTGAACTTGGCGATTCGACTTTGGATTCTCGCATTTTTTTGCTTCAATCGTTTGTGAGTCGTTTGTGGTTGATTGTGGTAACAATTAAAACGTTTGTGAGATGAGTCTTTAGTTGGAAAATGAGCGTAAAAAATTACCGGTAAGTTAGCGACTTGACTTTGACTTTTCAATTTTTCTTTTTCAATCGTTTGTGGGTTGATTGTGAGATTAATTAAAACTTTTGTGAGATCAGTTTCGGCGGTGAAAAAGAGACAGGTAAACAACGGGAAAGTTACCGATTCGACTGTCACTTTTGCACTTTTTTGTATAAATTGTTGGTCGTTTTGAGTTGGTTGCGCGAACAGCTCGAACGGTTGTACGATTAGCGTTTTCGAAGTAAAACGTAAAAACGTGGAAATTTCTCGATGAACGGTTATATTAACCAAACAAGTCAGCACTGAAACATTCATTTTTATTATATTTCTATATCGTGAAGAAGTTAATCGACGTGTAACTGTTGACGAATACTTTAATTAGAACATTTTGTGAGGTCAATCATTAGTTGAGAAATGATGGTGGAAGATAACCGCAAAGTTAGCGAGTCGACTTTGACTAGGCGATTAAAAAAAAATCGTTTGTGAGTCGTTTGTGGAATTGTAAAATCAATCAAAAAGTTTCTGAGATCACTTTTGATGGGAAAATAAGACTTAATAGTGACTGGTAAGTAAGCGACACGGCTTTGACATTTTCAAATTTAAGCGTTTGTGGTTGATTTTGAAAATAATTAAAACGTTTGTAAGATGATCGGTTTCAAAATGGAAAGTAAAACATTTTTGCCAAACCTCTTTACGCATGGTCATATAACCCAAACACAGGCCAACACAGAAAAATTCTATATTTGCGGTATTAATATATGACGAAGAGGTTATTTGACGTCAAATTGTTAACGAATATTTTTCAATCATTTGTGGTTGATTGTGGTAACAATCAAAACGTTTGTGAGATGAGTCTTACAAATAACTAGTTATTTTTCCATCAACATTATATTATTATTATTTTTTTATTAGTTTATTATTATTAGATTTAATTATAAGTTATTATTTTTTCATCAAAAGTAATCTCAGTAACGTTTTGATTGATTTTACAATTCCACAAACGACTCACAAACGATTTTTTTGAAAATCGAAACGTCAAAGTCGATTCGCTAACTTTGCGGTTATCTCATTTCTCATCATTTCTCAACTAATGACTCACAAAATGTTCTGATTAAAGTATTCGTCAACAGTTTGACATCGATCAACTTCTCGTGATATAGAAATATAATAAAGATGAATGTTTCGGTGCTGACTTGTTTGGGTAATATAACCGTTCATCGAGAATTTTTCCACATATGTTTTTGCGTTTTACTTCGAAAACGCTAATCCCACAACCCTTCGAATTATTCGCGCAACCAACTACAAACGACCAACAATTTATACAAAAAATTTCAAAAGTGACAGTCGAATCGATAACTTTCCCGTTGTTTTCCCTGTCTTATTTTTACCGCCGAGACTGATCTCACAAACGTTTTAATTAATCTCACAATCAATCACAAACGGCCCACAAACGATTTGAAAAACAAAATTGGGAAAGTCAAAGTCAAGTCGCCAACTTACCGGTCATTTTTAACTCTCATTTTTCAATTTAAGGCTGATCTCACAAACGTTTTAATTGTTCTTACAATCAACCACAAAGGACTCACAAACGATTAAAAGAAAAATCGAAAAATCAAAGTCAAGTCGCTAACTTACCGGTAATTTTTGACGCTCTTTTTCCAACTAAAGACTCATCTCACAAACGTTTTAATTGTTACCACAATCAACCACAAATGACTCAAAAACGATTGACGCAAAATAATGCAAGAATCCAAAGTCGAATCGCCAAGTTCACATAGCTCGAAAATGTGGTCAAACAGGGATGGCGCCACTAACTCTGAGACCTCGAGAAGTAAGCTGGGTATCGATGTTGTGTAAGAGAGATGGAAGAGGATCGAATACGCATCCTAGTCTCTATGGCAAATACAGTAGAGTCTCGCTTATCCGAGGTAATGTGGAAATAGGGTACCTCGGATAAGTGAAATCTTGGATAATACGGAAAACAGTAGCAGTATTGGACTATTCCACGCACAGGCATAGCAGATTCTTCCGTTTTGTCTAAGATTCTGTGTATTATCCGAGGATACACCTCGGATAATGCGGAGGACTCGGATGAGTTAGGTGCCTCGGATAATGCGGAACGTCGGGTAATCGAAGGTCGGATAAACGCGGTTCTACTGCACCAGCAAATACGATAATATACACACAATATTCGAACAATTTGAGAATAGTTAAAATCGAATTTTCGAGTCAAACCAGCCTTGATGTTGACAAGAGGACACAGATATTTTATCTTTAAAAAATTGAAGCAAGCAATATCGGTTCGACTTTATATGGTTGTTACGGCGTTTTTCTGAAATTGAACAATAACTACTGGACAATTTTTTAAATTTCTCGCCTGAATGAGTAATTGCAACTTCTTTCGTGTGATTTTCTTTTTATATTCATTTAAATATGTTATCGTCAGAATAATCGCGTTACCGATTCGCTGATTGCGAGTTTCAACACAAACAGATCGCAAAGCATTGTCCTTTGACTAGGAATAATTTACCATCATATTGACCTGAGTAAAAAATGTATTCAAGAATCAACTAAATATTTTCTAAGACGTTTTCCACCGTTCGTTGTAAAAGAAAACAATACAGGGCCATTTTTGAAATTCCTTACGGCAATGAGTAATTTCAATTTCTTGTGTATGATTATCTTTTAATTTTTATTTAACTCTAAAGCTCAGGCGCACGCAATTACAACGCATTTTATTTAACCCTAATTTTCAGGCGCACGCAATTACAACGCATTCCCCTATCGCTCCCCTCTACGCTGCCTTTCCGCTGTAGCGCGCACCTGATTGGCTATTTATTTTAATTCATAATTAAATATCTATGCGTCTGATAAAAAAATGACTGAGGACTTTTAGTCTCAGAATTTTTTTTCCTACCAGATGCTAAAAGGGCGTACGTTACTTCTGGGATACCCTGTATAAGCTCAATACAGCAAGCAACGGAGTAAATAAAAAATGTTTACGAGGATCGATTTGTATGAATACATATTTTCATTTAACTGGAATACCTGCGAAGAAACCAAAATCAACGTGATATGATGTGTGTATGTTTAAATGTTTGTGTATATTAATACTTACCTGCCTGTAAACAACTGGAATAATTACAAAAATAATATAAAAAATACTGGATGCAGGGAAGGTACGAATATCAAAAGATTTATTTATATATTCATACTTATATGGGTGTAAACAGCTGGCATACCTGCAACTAAAAGAAAACAAACGTGATCAAATGAAAAAAGAACGGGCTTTTTGTATTTATTTATTTATTTTACCATGATGTTTACATTAAATTTCTGTGAACTTATTTATATTTAAAATGATGATATTTAAAATGATACCTGAAAACAAACAAAAATCATTACACCAACGTGAGGAGATGATAAATATATTAAAGATTTTTTTCGTGGTTACTTACCTTGGTACGTTTAATACGTTTCAGGAATAGAAGTTGGTTAAAAAGAGATATGCTACCGTTGATAACCGAAACACTTGTAACAATTAAAAAAAAACATGAAGCGGCAACATAAGAACATTTTAAAGGATCCATTCTGCTTACGTCGATATGAAAAAAATGCACGTACAAAAATAAAAAAAATATCGGACAATTTTTTGTTTTTGTATTTTTATGAAATTGCATATAATACACGGGAATGAGGGATGGAAGAAAAAAAATTGAGAGACGTGGCTTTGCACCTAGAACAACGCGAGTATGCGGGGAGTACGAAACCACTCCGTCAAAGTTCACATGCAATTTGACAGTTTCAGAATCGTATATATATGCTCATAACGCTCGCTTGGATTTAGAAAGTTTACGGTTTGATTACTATTATATTTTTTAAATTGTATTAATCGAAAATGACAGGACTAACGCCTTTTCCTGACCGTTGTAAAAGTGTTTCGAACTCCTAATAAATATCCACGTAACGTACATGAAGGTGGGACAGAGATAGAGATAGAACCATAGCCGACTAGTGCTGTCTCTGTCTGACCCCCCCCCCCCCCCCCCGGCCGCTCTGCAACGGCTATTCTGATCGCAACGAACCTAGTGGCGACTAGTGAACTACCAACGTCTCTTCAATAAGCTAACTTCCCCTTCCACTGAAGTTTTCAGACCTGTATGTAAAGACAGAGATTAGTAGGGAGATGTACAACGCTCCCCTTTTCGGCGTGCCACGGAAATGGCGCTAAATCGCGGCGACGAGTTCGGAAATATGATTTCGTGTGCATCGCCTCTGTCGAGGCTGCAGATTCCCTTGTAGCCGCGCGAGTCGTGAGCACCGCTCAAGTCGATATCGCAGTCAGCGTGCACACGAATGGGTAGCTCGGTGGGGGAAAAGTCTCTGCCCCTCACTCACTCGACAGGCGAACGGAGCGAGGTTTTCCGTCCGATCGAGCTCGACATATGTGTGGCCGTACTGTGGATTGGAATATGCATTAAATGAATTCCAAAGAGAAAAACATGTATCGACAAAATTGTTTTCTCTCGGTTGGCCGTTTATGCCGAGAATGCGGGTTGAAAAAATTAACGACGAACCGCGTTGAAAAATAAAACGCCGAAACGACCGTGGAAGGTTCAAAAAGAAATCTTGAGCCTTTGCCGCGGTCATTACGGCGTTTTTTTTCAACAGTAAACATTATGAATAACCGTGTATCACAAATGTTTTTTTATCCTCAATGAGCGTCGTGGCTGAGTTGGCAGCGTGACGGATTGACGATGCTTGCGGTCCGGGTTCGATCCCTGGTTAATCGACTTTTTTTAATCTATTCTTTTTCTTCATTTTATATTCAAAAAATTTCGAACGTACTCTCGCTTTAGCTATTCTCGCCTGTCCAGTATGATATTTAATTCATTTATGTTTAATTTTAAAAAAGCCATTGGCTACGGGGATCGAACCCGCGTCGTCTGCACTCAGAGCCCGCACGCTGACATATCAACCGCGGGGCTCTTGTGACTGCAAACCTGCCTTACTTATACACACTTTAAAAAAAAATTCGCTGCATACCAATTGCATATTGTTTTTATGACCCCAAAGTATTATTGAAGACAAATGAAAACGATTGTTCCAAATTCCTAGAGTGGCGGTATCCCTTAAAGAAAAGAAATTGATTTTTTGATCGTTGTAAATGTATATCCCCTCTTAAAGACTTTAAGGCGTTTGGCCACCTTGGCCGATCGAAAAATGGGTATATTTAAGAAAAAATAATAAACTTGAAAATATGGGCCGGAATATTTTTATTCTTTTACACAACGTCAGAAAGGGCTTTAAGAATAACGTTAATAAATTTCCGTTCAAAATATTAAAAAATTATCCCGGTATGCACATTGCCGCGGAGGCCCTCCGCACGATACGCGCGGTCGTTGTCCCAGCTGTTACCCGGTCATGTCACATCTGCAAAAAAAATCCGCTCATCCGTGAGTAGTGTCGCTACAATGTAGCGTAGCGGTTTTTTTTTCGACCATTAAAAAAATTATGGCGAGCCGAAAAAAAATTTGTATTTTTTACCGAAATTATGGCTCACCATAATTTTTTTAATGGTCGAAAAAAAACCGCTACATTGTACCGAAAAAAATTATGGTTAGCCGAAGAAAAAAATGTGTACTTTTCACCGAAATTATGGCTCACCATAATTTTTCTAATGGTCGAAAAAAAAAACGCTACGCTACATTGTAGCGACACTACTCACAAATGAGCTGATTTTTTTTTCAGATGTGACATGACCGCGTAACAGCTGGGACAACGACCGCGCGTATCGTGCGGAGGGCCTCCGCGGCGATGTGCATAACGGCGCCATTTTTTAATATTTTGAACGGAAATTTATTAACGTTATTCTTAAAGCCCTTTCTGACGTTATGTAAAAAAATAAAAATATTCCGGCCCATACTTTCGAGTTCATTATTAGTTTTTTTAATATGCCCATTTTGCGATCGGCCAAGGTGGCCAGACGCCTTTAAAGAATCTCGTACGTGTTAGCGAAAACCGGCAGAACATTTTGAAGCAACTCGTCGACTTCTTTGATGTTCGCTATTTCGGTGTTCGCTATTTTGGACCTTCGCTCGTTTGCCTATCTGAGATCTATACTTTCGAAGTTTGTATCCTCGATATATATGTCTTTTTGCTATAGATGGTATTACCAATATTAAATACTCACGTCTTTCCATTTCGGAGATATGGATGTTCTAGATTTTTTGAATCTGTATTTGTATGACTCAAACTGCAGACAATCTGAATACACGTTCTCGAATAAATAATCCTTTGTAATTATAATTGTAATAGTTATTCAATTTCGTCATCGGCCGAAGGATAAAATTTTGAATAATTTACAGTTCGTTACTTTGAGTTTATAATCCTGTCATTTCGAAATCTTTGTCGTTCTATATTTGGCCTTTCAAAGTTTTGACCCCCATCCTAATGTGAAATGTGTTTTGAAAATAAAGCCGATCGAGAAAGACTCAAAGTTCTCTTCGAGCCTTTCTCGATCGTTTCGGCACTTTAATTCAACAATTTTTTAAATTAATTTTCTAAGGGAAAACGTAAAAACTCATTTCCGTATTGGGGGAAACATTAATTTTTTTGTCATATTTTCCAATATTTTTTGCACCAAAATTTGGAACTCCCGCTCATTTTGAGCAACTTCAACATGCATCCGGTAGGGCGAACGACTGCGTGTTCGGTCGCGTCGACGTTACCCGCGGCGTCCTTGCTGCGGCCGATCCCCTCGTTCGTGCCGCTGTTCTTTCCATGGCCTGCCCTTCTCGCGCCCTTGGGCTCCCTCGGGTGCCTCTTGACGCTGCGGCTGCTGCTGGCGACCACTTTTCTTTTTGTTGCGGCGCCAAAATGTAACTGTACAAAACAAATTATAAACAACTATTCTTTGTAACTGTACAAAATAAATAATAAAATGTACACCTAAAATACATTACTCACACAATTTAAGAGATTTTTAAAAAATCCGAATTTTTGGCTGATTTTCAACAAGGGATAACTCGGAGAAAAATGGTCGTACAGAAAATTAAAAAAAAAGGAAATTATAGCTTCAAGTATCTAGTTTTCAGATCTGGACTGTAATTTTTTTTAGCGTGGGTGGTTTTCTTGTAATCATCCGAAAACCAACGAATTTTTTTTTCCAAATTTTTGCTCGTCTTTAAAATGGTCTGTTGACTTCAAATGATTTTTTTTATCATACGACTATAAAAGTCTTTTAGGCAATTTAATCAGCTTTAATTTGACCTTTTAACGAGCTCTGTACGATGATTTGGCGCGGAGTAATCGTCGAGGATTTCAATGCTTATTTAGCTCTTGATTCTCTGCGTTATTAATGTATACAAAAAAATGTATCGCTTATTTTTTTAGTTTATACGTTAATTTAAATATAATAATAAATCTAAATTACAACTTATTTATCTTCTAAAAAATTGTTTACGCTTTACTCACACCCGTTCTTATGCCAAATCAATTATAATTCATAAAAGTAAGCCGAAATATATTTATGAGTATGAGTGGTGTGCGGCCGTGTTGATAATACGAGATGTTGAGGAATCGGCTTCGATTCGGCCCGTGAGCTTTCCAAGGTCGTGGTGGAAAGAAAGAAGGAGTTTTTTTCACTCGTTTACGTTTCGATCCTTGGTTCGGATCCTCTTCAGAAACTTTATTTGTTCTACAATTTTCGCGATACAAATTTTATTAATAGAAATTACAGATTCTTTAAAAATAATAATTGTATTTATTGTTATAAATAAGTTTTAGATGTGTTTTAATGATTTGTGTAAATTTTGTGTTAGTTTTTTCTCATAATTTTTCTAATCATGTTGATATTGTGTGAGTGATTATTTATAACAAGTTATTGTAAGAGAGATAAGAATTATGTTAGATAACGAACCTGAATATTGTCAATATTTCTAGTTTTCTTTTGGTTTATGCTTGGAGGATGGTTGATGTTGACAGTATGTTTGATAATGAAATACTGTCTCGTGAGGTTGATTTCGAACCGTTTTTTATATTTCAATTGATGGTTATAATCATTTTTTGGTGATTGTATTATCTGTGAAAAATTGGTATGGTAAAAGAAACTTTATTTTGATCTATTGTCTTGATTAATGAGTTTAATGAGATGTTGTGTGAAAGTGATAATTACCTATTGAAATAAACTAAATATATCCTCACAAGCAACAAAGAAGAAAACTAGAAAAAATTTTCTCTGCTCTACATGTCGAGTAGTGACGTCCAAGAGAGTTCGAGAAAGACTAAGTGGCAAATGTATTGTTTCTGGAGAGAGGGAGTATGATCCTTTGTCAGTGCTGTGTCAAGAGTTTGGGGGTGCCCGTGTCATGTTAAGAGGTTAAAATGTTATGTCAAGAGTTTTTAAATTTAGTCACGAGTTTTAAAATTGACGTGTGTAGTTATGGTAATAAAGTATTGTTATGATTATATTATTGAATTGTATATTGAGCTAAGATTTTTTATGTCAGTTCTAAAATTGATGGCATTGGGATGCGCTTTGATTTGTATCATTTCTAGGATCAATCTTTTTTGAGCCATTTTTCATTGTTTAAAATTTTAACATCGTCAAATTTAAAATCGTGTTTTTGTTCTATTGCGTGCTGTGCTAGAGCTGTGTGTATTGTGTTGGTATGTTTTAGGCTATTTTTGTGTTCATTGATTCTGTTTTTAAGGTATCGTTTTGTTTGGCCTATGTATGTGGAGTTACAATCATTACAATCAATTTTGTATACTATGTTAGATTTTTTGCTGTTGTCAATCTTGTATTTGGTGGAGCCTGTCATCGATAAGATATTGTGTTTGTTGTTTGTGACTAATGTTATATTATATTGTTTAAAAAGACGAATTAGTTGGTGATGGATATTTTTTGTGTATGGTAGATTTATCAGTCTAGAGGAGTCAAAGTTTTTATTTTTGTTATTTTGATTGTTGATTGTAGCAAGTCTTTGTTTTATTGTTTTTTCTGTGAAAGAAATCGGATAGCAATTTTTTGTCATTGTGTTCTTAATAAGTTGAAGATTTTTATGGTGAAAGGACGGATGAGATAGTTTTATTGCTCTGTCAACTAACATGTAAATTATAGCTTTTTTTGGGAAAGTGGGTGGTGTGAGAAAAAGTTTATAAATCTGCCAGACCAAGTAGGTTTTCTGTACCAATTTGTGATGATTGAACTTTGATTGCGGATTAAGAGTATATCAAGAAAAGGAATTTTATTATTTTCTTCTATTTCTGATGTAAATTGTAATTTTGAATTATATGAGTTAAAAATATTGATTGTGGATTCTATTTTGTCAGTTGGCAAGGCAATAATAATGTCGTCAACATATCTTTTGTATAGTGGCAGTGAGAATTTTAATTTTTCTAAGCAATTTTTTTCTAAATCAATCATAACGATGTTAGATAGTATCGGAGCATGAGGTGAACCCATTGGTAATCCAGAAATTTGTTGATAAATTTTGTTCTGCCAAGTAAAATAAGTTGAAAACATGATGTATTCTATGGCTTTTGTTATTTCGTTTAGTGGAAAGGTTTCGGAAAATAGATTTGATCTTTTTTGAAGGCTTTGAATAACTAGATGTAATGGAATGTTGGTATAGAGAGATACGACATCAAAAGAGACAAGTTTGTAGTTGAGTGGGATTGATTGTTTTTGTGTTGGGCTATTGATTGATGATACTATTGGACGAAGTGGAAAGTTTTTTTTGTGAATTTTTGGAAGGCAATAGAGACGAGCTAAGTTGCAATTTTCTGCTTTTAAGTATTTAAATTTTGTTTCATCGATGATTTTTTGGCTTTTCCATCTGGAGAGAATATTGTTTATGCCTTTTTCTCATTAAACTCATTAATCAAGACAATAGATCAAAATAAAGTTTCTTTTACCATACCAATTTTTCACAGATAATACAATCACCAAAAAATGATTATAACCATCAATTGAAATATAAAAAACGGTTCGAAATCAACCTCACGAGACAGGATTTCATTATCAAACATACTGTCAACATCAACCATCCTCCAAGCACAAACCAAAAGAAAACTAGAAATATTGACAATATTCAGATTCGTTATCTAACATAATTCTTATCTCTCTTACAATAACTTGTTAAAAATAATCACTCACACAATATCAACATGATTAGAAAAATTATGAGAAAAAACTAACACAAAATTTACACAAATCATTAAAACACATCTAAAACTTATTTATAACAATAAATACAATTATTATTTTTAAAAAATCTGTAATTTCTATTAATAAAATTTGTATCGCGAAAATTGTAGAACAAATAAAGTTTCTGAAGAGGATCCGAACCAAGGATCGAAACGTAAACGAGTGAAAAAAACTCCTTCTTTCTTTCCACCACGACCTTGGAAAGCTCACGGGCCGAATCGAAACCGATTCCTCAACACCTCGAAATATATTTATATTCGTATTATTATATTAATTCTCATACTTTCATCAAGCGATAAAGCATTATCCCCAAAAACAAGCCAATCATCCATCCGGCCGGGAATTGTAAGTACCAGAAAGTGCACATATTCTATAAGCGATGAGATGGTCCCGTTGGTAGCGTTCCTGGCTTCGGTCCGCAGGGGCAAATTTATTTTAGTTAAATAGGCAAATTTAGGCAAATATATTTAAATTAAATTTAGTACAAATTTTTATCCAAATTTTTCATAATTTCTCATACCTTAGTAATATCTGAGATTTTCGGAGAAAAAACGTTCCAAAACAGATTCAAGTACTGGTCTATTTCCAAAAAACACATTTTTTTTTACTTAAAATTCATGATTTCTTATTTTTTTCCCGGAAATTTCTCTTTTTCCTATGACCTGAGTGAACGGCTGCGGAGATATTCGGAGAAAAGTTAAAGATGAAAATAAATGAGATTTTCGTTAAAAAAACTTTTTATTATTATTATTGTTTTCCGGAAATTTCCCTTTTTCCTATTACCTGAGTGAACGGCTGCGGAGATATTCGGAGAAAATTTAAAGATGAAAGAAAATGAGATTTTCGTAAAAAAAACGATATTATTTTTTTTCCGGAACTTTTTCTTTTTCCTATTGAGTGAACGGCTGCGGAGATATTCGGAGAAAAGTTGTAGATGAAAAAAAAAAGATTTTCGTAAAAAAAACTTATTACATTTTTTTATCCCTCATAATTCTGAGAAATAATGAATTTCCGAAATTTTTGCAAACATTATTTTCCTTAAGGGGCAACACCACTGTAACGGCCTCCCACGAAGCGTTTGAGACAAATAATACTTGGGGTAATTATTAAGCATATATTGAAGTATGTTGCAAAAAAAATGTATGGGAAAATATTACAAAATGGCGACACTGCAGCAAATTCTTCCGAGGCATGTTGAACTTAAGGGGGGATTGTCTTTTTTTTCGCAAAATTTACCGCTTTTTGGGAATTTTTTTGTGAAGAAAGTATACAACGGAAAACTTGTGAAACTTGGCATATAGTTTTATTGATCTGTTTACTACATACAAAAAAATTTTTAAACAATTTCATCAAAAAATCCGCCTCCCACCCCCCTCGACGCGCGATGGTCCTTTTTTGATGGTGTGCACGATTTCTCAAAAACTATTCAACCGATTGCCTTCAAATTTGGACAGAATGCTCAGCTGACATCCTTTTATCGTTTGATGAAGCAAAAAAACAATACGTTTAATAGTTTTTTATTTATAACAAAAAATCGATCAATTTTTTTCGAAAAATCGATACTTCAAGTTCGAAACGTCACCAAATCGTCAATTTTTTTTCCCTTCATCGAACGATAGCTATATGTGTCTAAAGTAAAATGCTTTTTGGGTTTTTGTTGCAGGATGAACGTGAAGGCTGTAATCGTGCACACCATCAAAAAAGGACCATCGCGCGTCGAGGGGGGTGGGAGGCGGATTTTTTGATGAAATTGTTTAAACATTTTTTTGTATGTAGTAAACAGATCAATAAAACTATATGACAAGTTTCACAAGTTTTCCGTTGTATACTTTCTTCACAAAAAAAATTCCCAAAAAGCGGTAAATTTTGCGAAAAAAAAAGACAGTCCCCCCTTAAGGTGCTCTACGGCACGCAGTATAACTTGTGCCAATTTTGATCTGGACAAAATAATTTTTTTTTAATTAAATCTCAATGAGTGTAGCTAGTGAACCACGTAGAGGATTTTAGAAATATTGATTTTTGAGTAATTGCCGAGTATTGGACTAAAAATGTTCAATTTTTTTAAGACAGTTATTTTTAAATAAATATTGTTTAAATTAACTTATCGAAAATCCCCTACGGGGTTCAGTAGCTACACTCATTTAGATTTAATAAAAAAAAATTCTTTTTTTTAGATTAAAATTGGCACAGTTATACTCCGTGCCGCAGAGGTTCGACATACTTCGGAAGAATTGCTGCAGTGTCGCCATTTTGTAATATTTTCGGATAAAAATTCATAGCCATATATTTAAATATATGCTCAATAAATACCGCAAGTATTGTTTGTTTATCGCATTTTTTTCCGCCAAAAAACATACAAAAAAATACGCTTCCTGTAAGGCCGTTACAGTGGTCTTTCCCCTTTGAAGTCTTCATATAATTTCCAAGATTTTCCCGTGATGGTGATTAAAATGATGCTATATTCGGAAAAATGCGAAAAAAAATTCGGAGAAACTCGGATGTTTGCGTAAAAATAATCGTCCGCAAAACTCCGAATTCTTCATATTTGTTCCAATTCATAGAAAAAATCGGAAAAATTTTCCGGAAAAAATCGGAGTTTTTCGGAAAAAAATGTGCACTAGGGGCGCGGGATCGTACCCCGTGCTCAGTGCTTTTTTTAAAATTATTATTACTATAAATTCTTATTTGATTAGTTATTTTTATTAGTTATCATTATTATTTTAATTAGTTATCTTTTAGGGCGAACGGGTGTGAGTAAAGCGCAAACAATTTTTTAGAAGATGAATAAGTTGTAATTTGGATTTATTATTGTATTTAAATTAACGTACAAACTAATAAAATAAGCGGTCAGAGTGCGCGATAAATTTGTCGACACTAAAAGATAACTAATTAAAATAATAATGATAACTAATAAAAATAACTAATCAAATAAGAATTAATAGTAATAATAATTTTTAAAAAAGCACTGAGCGCGGGGAACGATCCCGCATCCCTAGTGCAAATATTTTCCGAAAAACTCCGTTTTTTTCCGAAAAATTTTTCAGACTTTTTCCGAATTTTTCTATGAATTGGAACAAATATGAAAAATTCGGAGTTTTGCGGACAATTATTTTTACGCAAACATCCGAGTTTCTCCGAATTTCTCCGAATATTTCATTATTTTAATTACGATCACGGGAAAATCTCGGAAATTATATGAAGACTTTAAGGGCTTACACCACTGTAACGGCCTTACAAGAAGCGGATTTTTTGAAATTTTTTTTTGGCGGAAGAAAATGTGATCAACAAATAATACTTGCGGTATTTATTGATCATATATTTAAGTATATTGCTAGAATTTTTTATCCGAAAATATTACAATATGGCGACACTGCAGCAATTCTTCCGAAGCATGTCGAACCTCTGCGGCATGCAGTATAACTGTGCCAATTTTAATTAAAAAAAAAGAATTTTGCCTTATTAAGTCTAAATGAACATTTTTAGTCAAATACTCGGCAATTATTCAAAAATCAATATTTCTAAAATCACCTACGTAGTTCACTAGCTACACTCATCTAGATTTAATTTTAAAAAATTATTTTGTCCAGATTAAAATAGGCACAAGTTATACTACGTGCCGTAGAGCACCTTAAGTTCAACATGCCTCGGAAGAATTTTCTGCAGTGTCGCCATTTTGTAATATTTTCCCATAACATTTTTTTGCAATATACTTCAATATATGCTTAATAATTACCCCAAGTATTATTTGTCTGAAACGCTTCGTGGCAGGCCGTTACAGTGGTGTTACCCCTTAAGGAAAATAATGTTTGCAAAAATTTCGGAAATTCATTATTTCTCAGAATTATGAGGGATAAAAAAATGTAATAAGTTTTTTTTGCGAAAATCTTTTTTTTTCATCTACAACTTTTCTCCGAATATCTTCGCAGCCGTTTACTCAGGTAATAGGAAAAAGGGAAATTTCCGGAAAAAAATAATAATAAAAAGTTTTTTTAACGAAAATCTCATTTTCTTTTCATCTTTAACTTTTCTCCGAATATCTCCGCAGCCGTTCACTCAGGTCAAGGAAAAAGAGAAATTTCCGGGAAAAAAATGAGAAATCATGAATTTTCAGTAAAAAAAATGAGTTTTTGGGAAATAGACCAGTACTTGAATCTGTTTTAAATCACTTTTTCTCCGAAAATCTCAAATGTGACTAAAATATAAGAAATTATGAAAAATTTGGAGAAAAATTTGCACTGGGGGCCCCTGCGGACCGAAGCCAGGAACGCTACCAACGGGACCGTCTCATCGCTTGTAGAATATGTGCACTTTCTGGTACTTACGATTCGCGGCCGGATGGATGATTGGTTTGTTTTTGGGGATAATGCTTTATCGCTTGATGAAAGTATGAGAATTAATATAATAATACGAATATCAATATATTTCCGCTTACTTTTATGAATTATAATTTATTTGGCATGAGGACGGATGTAAGTAAAGCGTAAACAATTTTATATAAGATAAATAAGTTGTGATTTAGATTTATTATTATATTTAAATTAACGTATAAACTAAAAAAATAAGCGACACATTTTTTTGTATACATTAATAACACAGAGAATCAAGAGTTAAATAAGCATTGAAATCATCTAAAAGTCTCGCGCGTGCCGATGGGTGACGTCACGCGCGAGTCGTGCTCAGATTGCTTTTTCCCTCGAAGCCTTCGTTTCGGCTTAGCCGCACATGAACGTGTTCAGTGTCGATGTATTGGTGTAGCTGCCGAAGGCGCGTTGGGACACTTCCACCATGCTCGGCTCTTTCCGAAGATGTCCGAGCATCGCTCGCTCACGGACACGCGCTACTATGATTATGTGGTGGGCGCGTAAGAGACTAGAGAGGGGGTAACTTTTACGCGCGATCAGGCTGCACTAGAGCGAGGGGCAGAGACTTTTCCCCCACCGAGCTACCCATTCGTGTGCACGCTGACTGCGATATCGACTTGAGCGGTGCTCACGACTCGCGCGGCTACAAGGGAATCTGCAACCTCGACAGAGGCGATGCACACAAAATCATATTCCCGAACTCGCCGCCGCGATTTAGCGCCGTTTCCGAGGCACGCCGAAAAGGGGAGCGCTGTACATCTCCCTACTAATCTCTGGTAAAGACCGCGGTGTTGCCCCTCTGGTGTCAGTCACTATATTTCGGTACAACTTATTTTTGCTGTTTCTTATTGTTTCTGATCAACCGTGATACGTATTATCCGAATTTCGACTTTCTACGGTTGAATTAACAATACATTGTTAAATTATTGTCAATTACTGTTTCAAGATTATAACGCACCAGGTAGACGTAACGATAAAAGGTATAGCATAAGTTGTTTCCGTTCGCAACTGGCGGTCGAATGCTGAAATAGGTAAGAAGTGAAATGATTTTGTAGACGTTATCGATGGCGAAAATCCGTATTTCTAAGTGATTTTATTATTATTATTATTATTATGTATTCCATTTATCGTACAGGTATAACATTGAGCAGCGGTTCCAGTAAATATACTTCTCAACAATGTTATCAATGGAGCGAATACCGGATCAACTAGGCTACTTGGTTCTAACAGAAGATGGTGCAGTATTGACGGTGAAAGATGCACCCATATTTACCTTGCATTTACAAGACCATTCGTTACAAAAAGTTATTCAAAAAACGAGATATCAACCTCTTTCAATAAAATTCCATATTTGCTTAAAGCCGGAACCTGTATTAGAAGGTTCAAAAAAGCGTTTTTTGCAGGGATTTTGTTAAAAGGAAAAAAAACAAGTGAGCCCAGTAAACATTGAAGTATCTTATCATGTATATTTGGAATGTATAAAAAAAATGTTCAATCAGCCTTGATTGAAACAAAAGAACCAATAAAATGTTCAATTGTCATATATTTTTCTTCTGGGTGAACTGAGAAAAGGCTGAAAAAATCGTGAAATTGTAACTTTTCTCAGGTTTGAGAAAAAAAATGTGTTTAAAAAAATACTTTAACGTGCTCTAAAAACTATTTATAAAAATTGTCGATGGAATACCGCCTATTCATCTGAATACCAGGCACGAGATAAAGTCCCGGCTGGTCACCTAAGTGAAATCCTCTTATGAAGTACGAAGTATTCGTCTGAGTATTGCTTACCGTTCTAAGTACCGAGTGTTGTTCTAAGTAGCGATAGTACCTGCCTGAGTTTCGAGGATTGTAAGGACCAAGTGCTTATTCAATAATTGAGTAATCTTCTAAGTCCTTGCTATCCGTGAGCGAACTTGGTCCTTATCTGCATAGACTTGAATTTTGTGAATAACGATTCCTTATTTGAGTATTAGACACTTGTTGAAGTACCTACAGTTCACCTAAGTAATGCAGTTTCTCATCACGAGGATGGAATATTTCTCCACGTACTAGTCACTTAACCAAGTACCGAGTATTTCTACGGATGGGGGTACTTGCCTAAATACTCGATACTCGATGGGTACTCGTCTGAGTATTGAGTATTTAGACAAGTACGAAGGCCACATAATCGGCACTCATTAAAATACATCGTACTTTTTAAGTATCGTATATCTATATCACTGACAAATAATTTTTCGAGCACCGAGTACTTGTCCAAGTATTGGATACTTAGCCAAATTATAAAGACTAACTTGAAAACTTTTTACAGTATGTGGGTTTCTAAGTAGAACATGTTATCAAGAAAATAACATGTACTCTTAAAAACCTTATACAGGAGGAAATTTGATCAAATAAATGCAAGACGTTCACTAATAAAGTCATCGGCCGCGAGACAATCTCTTCTCGCTGAGCCAGTTAGAGCTAGTTAGATTACAATGGACGAATTCTTTACGGGATCAGGGCGGGTATTGCAAAATCCCTCAACATTTTAAAAAAATTTATTTTACCTATTTCTGCGTCCATATCAGTGAAAAATTGAAGGGTGGTTTTCATCCGTTGATTGCAAGCTACCGCGGAGATGAAAAAATAGGTACGGTTCGATAATTATCGAACGAACCCTTGGTTCCGTGAAAGTGAGAATTCACAGTACCGTTATAAAATTATTGTTTTTCATAGCGAATTTGTACGAAAATCAAGCACATAACATATTAGGCCGTGCAATCGTGGTAACGCCGTAGACGCCACAAATGGTACCTATCTTATCCGTATTAGCCAATTATGCCCAGGAACCTCAAACTACTCGGTCGGGATAATTAACAACGAATATTACTTGTTGTTATTCTCTTAATTTGTAATAACTACTTATTATTGATTAAATAACTATGTTCAAAATTTATAATTTTCTAGATATTTCTTGGCAAAGACAAAATAAAGCGGTTTTTTTTTCCGTAGGCGACTCATCGTTGAATCTTTTTTTATATTGGCAACTCACACGTTCCTATTTATTCCCCAGTTTCTTGTGTCAAGTATCGTATTGCAGATAATTTTGTTGCAATTTGGAGTGCTTTGCTGTTCCTCTTGCTTAGACAACATGTAATTTTATTGTTTTTAAGGGGTTACGTGGGTTTTGAAGCTAAAAAAAGCATCTTTTATCTATTAAAAAAAATGTATAATATATAAATTATTTTATTCACAATGTTAAGCTCGTAAAAGAGCAACGTTGAAACAATATTTTATTTAAATTTCATCAAAAAATTTTGAAAATTTAGCCTGTGGGACGTGGTTTCGAGGGCCCCTTAAAAAAAGTGTTCTCGTGGTGGTCAGAATAACTCATGATAGCTTTATCTGAAATTAAAAAACCAAATTTCTTTTGTTAGTAGATACGTATAGCTCGTGATTGAACGAAGGATAAAAAAAATTGAAATTTGAATTTTCTCGCAGAGTTGTATGAAAAATAGTTCAATTTACGCTACCTTCGGTCAATCACTAGTCAATGCTATTTTGAAGAAATGTGCAAAAGTTCAATAAGATCGGTGCATTAGTTTTTGAGAATCGTGTCCACTGACTTAAAAAACAGTGTTTTGAGGAAAATGACATTACCTGCGTCGCTCCCGGCCGGTCTTTCCCAACGGGAGGAATTCCCAAAGGCTCTCTCTCTCTCCTAGACTTTTACTCCGATTGACTTAAAACTTTGGGAGAATATTCTAGACATGTTGTACTGTTAGATAATAAAAAAAAAAATTTAATGGATTTTTTGAAATTTTCTCACCCACGTAACTTCTGAATTAGTTGTATCCTTTCTGGGCTTGTACTTATTTCATAGACCAGCAATTTTTTTTGAAGTTTTTCCTTTTTCAATTCCGGTCTTTCCGTCTATTATCGTTGCACGGTCTGAACTTACTCGCTGCTAATCCTCGCATACTCGCATCTAGAAAAACCAAAAAACGTTCAACCGTTTCTCCGGTGTTTTTTTACAGTTCTCTTCTTGTATGACGATTTTTTGTCTTGCTGCACTTTTTCTTAACCGTTTTCCACCCACACTACGGTCTACACGCGATACAACGAAACGTTCGCTCACTTCGTATTTTCAGTCTATATTTTGAACAATACGCATATGTGAGAAGAACTATAATTAATAGTACATTACGATACGTGTGACTTAAGTAGTCTATTATTGCTAAACGCCGTGCATTAATAGACAACTTAAGTCACGAGTATCGTATACTATTTTATAGCAGACTGTGACCTAAACCCACACTTTACGCATATTTTTCCGTGATCTAAGTAGCCCTTTTTTACACCGTACGAAAATCGATCGCCTAACTTCACAGATACATAAAAAACAAAAGAAAATACTTTTAAATGTCATTTGAAGCTTGAAAATTCATCACGAACAAATGACGAGACAGGGATAGATTAGCGATTCTCCTTAAAACACTTTCATGTTGTAGAAAAAATGACAGCGTAATCAAGACGAAGCGCTGACCCATAGTTTGTTGTACGGAAATTACGGCCCTAGCGGCAATCTAACATTCAATAATTGCAATGTCACACGAAAATGCACGACTGAAAATAAGACGGTGCAAACCAACAAAAGCGGTTAAAAAAAATCGTTACAGTTTGTTAAATTGGTGTTTTAATTATATAAGTTGAAAAAATTGAAGTTTATTAATAAACGTACATGGATTATCGAAATTATTATTCTGGTGTTACAGTTTTTCAATTTTTTTTCTTCCGTGCTTGACTTGCGGTTAACGTTGAGATTATATGATATTTTAACGCAACTTTAAAAATAATCATTTCATCCCTCGGGGGGCTGCGCCCCCCCTCCCCCCTCCTCTACCCCCCTCCCCGCCCGCCCCGCGTCCGGGGCAGGTTTATGTCACATGTGCTATAAATATGTTTACGCGATAAGATATTTATAATCTTGAAACACAAACAATTATTCCACTATCAAATATGTAAAACATCAATCTGATTCTCTAAAATTCTTATGATTACAGTCTGGGGGTGAGCTGGAAAACGATGAAAGAATCGCCAATATCGTCGCCGATTTAATAACTTTGACTGATAAAATTGATCGCAAAGCATTTCGACCTAGCGAAGACTTCCAGAAGATATCTATTACTTATTCGGATCACTGTTTCATCATATGCTTATCGAATAAGAAAATACATGTGCTGAAAAGACGGTTATGTTCATTTTCCGATGGGGCACTTCTTGATAAGCAGCCAGTGCTCAATATTTAATTCGTGAATCGATAAAGATGAATACTAAAGAAAATATCATGAAGACAAAAAAGCGAGTCACGTCAATTTAAACACTATTCCAATAGATGAAAAGTACGAAGTAAGCTTTAAGGAAGTGCCGGTATACGAAATGAGGATAACTAT
Source organism: Ophion slaviceki (assembly GCA_944452715.1). NCBI lineage: Eukaryota > Metazoa > Arthropoda > Insecta > Hymenoptera > Ichneumonidae > Ophion > Ophion slaviceki. The sequence continues at coordinate 55,060,064 of OX101787.1, read as the reverse complement.
GGTTTGCTACATTGTTAGTCCGTAAATTTGGATTATGAACTTAATGCAGAAAGAAGTAGATTCTTCTAACTTCATCGGCTTCAAAATCGAGTGCGTTTCATACGATGTGAATAGGTTATCGGCAAGCGCCCGGGCTGTTAACGTAAAGTGCAATTGAGGTCTTCTGGCGAACTGTTGAACCAATGGAATACCTACCCGATGTTACGTTCAACTACTTAGGTTACTCGAAACAAACTACGGCTGAATGTACCAGCCTCTACTATATGGATTTATGTATGTCCTTATAACTTCTATGTGTCCAATAAATGATATGAAGTGGTCACTACTGAAGCAGTCTAGATCGCAATTTCCACAACGGTACACCTATTCTTCCTTATCGATACAACCAACGAAGTCGGACTTGCATAGAAGTAGGATTGCAACGAAGTCGGAATTGCATAGTTGAGGATTTTGTGTTCCGATTTTCACTTCGATACTCGAGCTGCTCGAGATAATTCGGTATTACCGTACACCGATAATATCACATACATTAATGGCGCGTCAGAAAAGTAGCATATATGGTATCGGTAAAACTGGAGAAGAAAAGGCTTGCCTATTTACAGGGATGCCAGTAACATCACGACGCGATAACGGTCGTTCGATTAAAAAAAAACGGCCGTTTGATTTAAAAAAAACCGCCCATAACAAATCTGCAAGTGTAACGCTCTTGGTACAACCGAAACCGTGCGTCTAAACTATATAGACGGAGAGCTGACAACCAAAATAGGTGCCCGATTTTTAAATCGATTAAACCCACTTCGTCAGTCTGCGCTAGCGTCATTGTTAATTGATTTGGGTGCCTGGCAGCTTTTCATTAGTGGGTGTGGCGACGGTACGGCCGTAAAGGGGTTGAAAAATCAATCGAAGGTGTCTCATTTATAGAGCGCTGGTTTTTGGTGTGGTAGTAGCTAATTATACTTTAAATTCAATATTGTCAGGCTTTTTGGTTGGTGACAAAGTACTGCCAATTAACATTGAAGGTGCCAAAAAACTGCCAAAGGTGTCTCATTTATAGAGGGCTGGGACAACAATTATTTGTTAGATTCAACCCTCAGGATCGGGTGTCCAAGATGACTGGCAGAAATATTGAGCAGAACATCCCGCCAGGCACCGACAAAGAGCGCGCATTTCTCGCTCTTTGTCGGTGTCTGAAATTTAAAGCATAATTAGCTAGTACCACGCCAAAAACCAACGCTCTATAAATGAGACACCTTCAATTGATTTTTTAACCCCATTACGGCCGTAGCACCCCCAGAACCACTAATGAAAAGCTGCCAGGCACCCGAATCAATTTACATGCTAAGACAGACTGTTGAAGTGGGTTTAATCGATCTATAAATCGGACACCTATTTGGGTCGTCAGTTCTAAGACTAATATAATAACCAGAACCCAGTTTCTGCTGTTTTCGCAACCTCTTAATACCAGGTTTCGGGTATATAGGAAGACTTACAACTATGATGTGGATTTTGAACGTGATCTTACAGATCGTGGAGATATGCGAAGTGCCCTGATTAACGCACCTGATGCTTACAAATGTAAGCAACATCAAAACTCCCACACCCGAAATGGAAAAACTATGAGAAGCTTGTTATCTGCACGAATGGTCATGAGAAATTCGTCTCGAGGCGGTAGGCTTTATCTGGTATTGACTGCACCATGAAACTATTTCCAGATAAAATGCCTTCTACACGCATGGCTTTTGTAGTTTCCCAAACTAATCATGAAATGCATTGGCACTGCGATGCCAATGATATCCCTATAACGATGTAACATTCTAATTATGCACATAGTACTCGATGCTGAAAAGCTCATGTATGGTATTTACATCAGTTTTTCCTCCAACGCACTTACTCTACAAGCCCGCTTTTTATCTACTTCGTTCCGAGGCCGGAAGATGTAATACTAAAAAATGGAAGAATTTTACGGCGGAATTGCCGCTATTTTGTATTTGAAAAAAACTTGAAATATTATGTTACAACCACGTCGTCAATATTTTTCAAATCCCGCTGAAATCTATCATATTCGTTTTCGGCCTAAAGTGGCAGTGTTACTCCTTGAGGCAAGTCAGTTCTTAAATCCATCGTTATACCCGCGAATATCGTTACATAGGAAGAGTTCAATTGCGGACGGATTATGGGTGGCTCGCCAAAGCTCTGGCTCTGACTCAATGTTACGAAAAGACACGAATAGATTCATCATAAATTAGGCAACGAAAAAACGTTCACAAGATGGTCATATATTATACATTGCCTTGAGAAGAATGATTTCTTTGGGCTTCGCTACGCGTTAGCTGGGCTTATGGTTCCAAAAAGTTCCAAAATGTTTGTGTTGTATTATGCTGACTTAACAGCGCAACCTGTCAAAGTCGGCTCAAGAAGTGCTCTGCTTTGTGCCGACGTTTCGCAAACGTTACAGTCGAAACGTCGGCACAACGCTGATCGTCAACACGGCCTCCATCCGGAAGCCACATACTCTTCTCATTACATAAAGAGCCGTGAAAGCCTTAAAACTAAAAGTGCTCTGCTTGTCAACGATGGTGGGCTTGACACGGTTTGACGATTTCTCATACATCGATACTTTAGTTGCCATGTGCGTTTACGTGATATTAATTCATTCATTTTGCGGCACAATAGTATATTTATTGGAAAAAATCGCGCTATTCAATTTCATAACTTTGGAATATTATTGTTGGCCGTATGCACAGTAAAAATACTGAATGACAAGTTAATTCTTGCGGACAAACATTTATTGCAAAGCTACAAAAAAATATTAAATCGATCGTTATCGTAAAAAGTCGTTTATGCAACCTTATCGTTGCTAGTTGTATTCTTAAAATTTGAAACAGATTCCTCCGACTGTAGCTTTCTTGCCCACTGCATGTCGTCCAAGTGATGAAATTTGGCTCTTGAACAAAAGATTAAAATTAAAACATTTTTAATCACCGAATACAAGGTATTCAGAATTACACTCACGGAAATTGGTAGTTCAAACTACAGGGATAAAGAATTAATAGGCCTGAAATTTCGCCAGTAAAAACTTTAAAAACTTCATAGAAATATGTGTTTATGTTCAATATAAAAATTTATAAATCGGAGAGGAATCTTTCAAAAATATATTTACTCATAGCAAACGGGAAAACATTAGTATAAAAGTGTGAAGGCAATTTAACGGTAACGATTGTGATTTTTCTATACACTGTTTGCGTGGGACTTCCAAAAAAGGATCACAAGTCAGAGGTAATAATTCAACAACGGGCCGCATAGTTATATATATATATACCGTTTTAGACTCGGAGCCATGGGATCGCTTGAACGCGTGTCGTTTCCTGTACTATTCTTTTTATTTATTTATTAATTCTTATTGAACTTACATAATTTTTCCATGTGAAGTTTACTAAATCTGTGGTAATTTATTAATGCTTATCATCATGAAAGAGTCTGCATAAGCTTGAAATTTAAAAAACACGGTTCTATAGCCTATCGTCTTGTCTTCAATTTGCAACAAGTCTTGTTGCAAATTGCTAACTACAAATTACAAATCACATTTTTTGCAAATTTGCAAAAAAAATCCTGTAGTGACTAAGTTATGACGATTTGTGCGAAAGATCAGATCGTTCATCGCGCTACAGCGAACCGTCCCACTGCGATACAGGATTAGGGTTGCCAGGCCCTAAAATACAAAAGCCAGACTCGACGCTATATTAGGCCGGATATTTTGCCCTAAAAGCCGGACTTACCTCTTTTCATAGCCAAACATACTTTTTCAAAGCCAGACATACGCTTTTAAAGCTGTACATAACCTGTATAATAAACAAAATTGGTTACGTACTTTAATTGTTTATTAAGTACAAATTAATCACAGTTTTGTTACAAAATTAACCAGTTACAACTAACAACAATCAATAATCAGTCCTATCATCGTTTGGTATTTACCTATGATATTAACGAAGTGAAAAATGTTCAGTCTTCTGTAGACTATTAGTAGGTAAAATTTAAAAAACAAACATATTACCTCTTTTGGCAAAACACAATAAACTAAAAGTTTTCATTAAACAAATATAAAAATATATCCATTCTTATGAAAAAAAAACGAAAAGATCTTAATTAAAATTAAAAAGCTACCGGCTTTTTGGCATTTCAATTATAAGAAAATTCACAATCTTTCTAAATTCTTTAAAAAATAACAAAAATCTATCATTAGTTATATTTGACATTGGCACCTACTTCATCAAGAACGTAGTTTTCTTTAGAAATCATATCGTAAAATTCTTTACAAGTTAATTTTTAATTGCACAATAAGGACATCATCTTTATAATTGTCTCGGTTTGCATTTTATTGCCTTCCTTTGTCCACGGAGCGTTTGTCAAAAAGAAAACTTTCAACGTTGGTGTTGTGGCCTGGAATTGCAAAATAATATTCTGCCAATTTAAGTATTTCGGAATAGAATTCTTCATTATCAATAGCTTTTTAAAGTCAGAGTCATCCTTGTGTTGTTGTGAACATTTTATGAAGTTTTGCTACTGATAAAAAACGTACTGTCATCTAACTGTAATTTTTTTCAAGACAACATGTCTATCGTTTCTTCTGCTTTTTCCCAGCTTGGAACATCACCTAAAGGCTGAATCCAATCCACTGAAAGTGTTTTAATTCGGTACTAAATTCACTTGTCCAGGGTTTTAAGGTAGAATTAGCGCGCAATTTTGATTTCTATAGATTTTGTTCAAATTTTAACCAGATATTGTTCATATCATTATGCATGTTTGAGTGAAATTTCAGAACAGTCGACTGTTTAGATTGGAAGATAATGGGTTTCAAAATTGCAACTTTTAACACTGCAGGGTCTGCATTGACCGAAAGTCAGGTCGCATAATTCGTCGTACCATTCTATTGCGTTTATAAATTTTGAATAAAAATTATGTTCAGATAGCAAACTAGTTGGGGAAAGAGTGAAAACAATTTGGATTGCCTTTACTATTCAGGTTTGCCAAAAATGTTCAGTAAAGACAGAATAATGATTGGTAAAAAATATTTGTCCCCTATAAGAAGAAGACATATGGCAACGCCGCAGAACAGTATTGTTCAATATTTCGGAAAAAAATAATTATCGTGTTCCTAAAGTTAAAAATGTTGTCATAAAAAAATATTTGCATTATAAATATTAATATTTTATACTGTTTATGTTATTTTCATTGACAAATAAAAGTGTTGGTCATTCATAATTAATTAAAAACTTTGTTCGATTAAAAATTACTTCCAAATAAAAAATTTGTATTGCAGTATTATTTTAAATATGCCGGGCAAACTCACGTCATTGGATACGTGGAACGATGCGGTGTTGCCATATATCTTTTTATTATAGGGGACAAATATTTTTTACGGAAAATTATTCTGTCTAAGTTTCAATGCAGACCCTGTAGTGTTAAAAGTGGCAATTTTAAAACCCATTATCTCCCAATCTAAATAGTCGTCCGGTCTGAAATTTCACTCAAACATGCATAAAGATATGAACAATGTCTGGTTAAGATTGAAACAAAATCTATAGAAATCAAGATTGCGTGCTCGTACTACCTTAAGTAGTCTTCGGTAATTTTGTACATATCATTCATGTTTTCTTTTAATTTTTCCACCTGATCTCCATGAGCCTCCGATAAACGCCGTAAAATTCCGATCACTTTGATTGGGCAAAAATTTTGCCCCAGTCTTTCATTTATATTGTTCACAATTTGTGAACACTGGTCAATTACTTCATTGACGGAAATATCTGCAGTTCCAGTGCATTGGATTGGGCTTTGATATATAGACATGAAAGAGTGCAGGAGCCATAAATAATACTCAGAGAAGTCGTTTTCGAAAAACATTTTCAATGATCTGGTATACATTATATTGAATCCAATGGTACGACGAATGATAAAATGTTGTACCTGCTCACTCTCCCAAATAGATGCAGAGGTTTCTCGGCTAGTTTATTCAGTTACTCGTAGTTGAAGCTACAGTACAGATCGACGTATAAAATGTATTGGAACGCATTTTGTGCACAGACGTTCCAGAAATCGTGCTAGACCTCCTGGCATCAACAAAAAAAGAAAGCAGCTTCCACCGCGAAAACAAGTGACTTGGATGTACAAGTAGATGCGTCGTTCAGCCATCGTATGTTGAACTCTTTCGCGGTTTTCTCTGTTATGAGTGAAATGGTGAAATGTCAAACATGAAATGGAGAGGTGAAATTCACAGAAATAAATATTGCTGGATTGGGCATTCAATTAGTAATTTCGTGTAACAAGTGTAAGAATAGAATAATGGCGGTGTGTCCCAAAATTGGCCAAGCTCATGATCTAAACCAACGAATACAAATGACGATTGTAATACGATTGTCATGGACCTGCCGCGTCCATGATTGGTAAATCACGCGGCAGGTCGAGGAGCCAGGGGAAGGACACCCCGCGACAGCAGCGCCTTGGACACTTAGCGTGCCTACCCCCACCACAGAAATTCACCTTCGTTTCAAGATATGTATGTAAGACCGTGGTCTAACCGCAAGTTCAAAATAAATAGTAAGCTCGTCGATAAGCTTTCCAGTAAACTTTGTACTTGATCCTTTGTACTTAACATGGCAATTCTCACAAGTTTTGTAATAGGGATATTTTGTGACATAATCTAATAATTTTGACGAATAACGCCGAGTGAGAGACGCTGCAACATGAAGTGAAAAACACACATTTTTGTCAAATTCCACCCCCACAGACAGTGAGACCTGTTGGATTCGCATTTTTTTATTCAACATTTTTTCTCCCTTCGCTGCAGTGTTCATTGAAAGATCGCAAACAAATTTCGTCACTTGCAGAGTGTTGCTGATAATCCCGTCGTAAGAATGTTTGAAAATAGGCTTCGGTAATCCATTGCTGTGAAATATTTTTCAATTCCACTGTAACCAATTCCAAGTAATCAAGGAACGCAAACGTTTCCTCGGTTTAGATCGTAGGGTTGGCTAAGTTTAAGACACCCAGCCATTTTTCTAGGCTCACACTTGTTACACGAAATTACTAATTGAAATCCCAACCCAGCAATGTTTGATTCTGTAAACTTCACTTCTCCATTTCATGTTGTACGTTTCACCATTTTACTAATAATAGAGGAAACCGTGAGAAACTTTAAAATTCGATAGCCAAACGATGCATCTATTTGTACATCCATCTCACCGGCTTGCTATTTTTTGCGGCAGCATTCGTGTCATGAGCACCACTCTCTGATGCCCAATGTTTCGATGCAAGCTGTTTAATTGGTTTGATTGGTGTCAGCATGCCCAGCACGATCTCTCGAATCTATGCGTTCGTTTCATTATCACAGTCTTCTAATATAATTGACCCGTCTATCTGTAGTGTAGGTCTAACCACAAGTAACTGAATAAACAGGCTGGGAAACATCTGCTCTTATTTAGTAACGTAAGACGGTGCAAAATTTCACCCCCAAGGTGTCGTATCATTGAATTTGAACTCATGTATAATGAGTTTAAATTCGTTAGATATGATTCGGAGAAGATTATCGCGCGCGAAGGACCGTTACGAACGTAGCCCGTATCGCTACTGGGTGGTTCACCGTAACGCAGTGGGTGGTCTAACCCAACAGAGAAATAGTCATAACTCAAATTAAAAAAAAAATTACGAAATTTTCATTGCAAATAAACGTTAAGACCCTATGCTATAAAACCATGAAATGATAAACTTGCTTTATTTTTATTTGAAGTTTTCGCAGACCCCTCCAAAGGGTACACTCGTATCCTCGGAATTCCACTCACGACTGGATGGCACGATCGAAATCTCATTCATGGCACAGAAAATGTAATTCGCCAACAAAAATTGATTAAACGTGTACGGTTCAGAAAACAATACTATAACGGATAGGGTAGTCTAATTGGAATTTATTAATTGATCCATCCTACCGCACCGAACAGATGTATGTAACTTCTAGCCTTACCTTAACAACTTTGGTTTTGGCGTTCATGTAACCGACAATCATGGAATTGGTAGTATGTGTCCATAGTAGATCACCACATCGTTCGTGGTTAGAATAACGAATGATGATTGCTCCTCCCAGTTTGTGTTTCACTCCCCCTAAGAACTCCGAATCTGTAGAATAATATGAACGCATATTAAATTAATGTTTGACAATACATACCGTTCCCCTCTTCATGTATGGAAAGACTTTATGAATACAAGTTTGAGAGATACCATTTCTAATACAAAAAACAGTTAAGAATTACAGCTGGGGAGCCGGAATAAAATGAGTACTCTCCGAAATGTAGTATTGTACCCTAAAATAGAACTAGTGTAATACGCAAAATCAAGAGGCGTTGCAACCGAAGTAATAAAGATTTTCCTCGGATCAAACGACATAGCTGAGCGGTTTAGGTCTTCATACAAAGCACACCCTGTTTGACGAGCTCAACGTTGGTAGCATCCGAACGAACAGGTTTACAACAGTGTTAGCAATGACGAACGCTCCTCGTTCGAGTTGCTAACCGCCGACGTCTCTATCCCAGGCCCTCGCGAGAGGAACCCGGCCAGCATGGCCTGACCTTATCAGCGTGCTGGAGCCCCAAGTGCGGCCCTTTACGAGGGTCCTATTTTTTCTATGTATTTTCCTTCGACAAATACAGTTTCCGGAGCTTCTGGCTGTCGCCATCGCCAACGGAATTGTCGAGGAATGCGTCTGGCTTGACTCGACGCTTTCCCACGCTAAACCTCCGAAAGGAAAATAGTAGATAAGGAAAAACACATGGTTCCCTAAAATTTGTGCTCTTGGAACGGTTGCGGGAAATACACCAAGGGCTCGATCAGCGAAGACCAGGCAGTAAGTACTGGGCATAGGCAAGAACAAGAGGGTAATTCTCAAAAGAGTAGAACATGTGGTCACCAACGATACGCTGCGAATAGTAGAGTAGGAGCGTATCCAACCTATCGATTTATATTAATTCGGGTTTCGTTGTATTTCAATTTATTGTGCCAATAAATTGCGGATAATTGATTAAAATTTCTAATCACCTCGTACCAGTTATTCGACTACCTATTCTAGCTAGTCTGGCGATCCCACTACCAATCCTAATCTTTTCCACGGGACAACAGGAACAAGTTACGTTTGGCAAAATGTTTACGCGGACGTTGCCCGCTGCATACGAGGCCGACCCTAAACGATTGATGAATATACTGTCAGTAGGATAATGTTGCGAAATTTACCGACCAGATTAACCAAGACACGAACCAATGGATCGTGTCCCAGCTAATTCATGTTTCGGTGATCAAGTATCCCCCAGATAACCAAACGTACCGTTGGTACAGCGTACCGCAAATGTGGAGTATGCCATACCCGTACAGTACCGGTAATGTACGGATACGGGGTACCAGCGTGTGCCGTAGCTCGACGGCACCGCCACTTTCAAGGCACGCCGTACTGCAGTTAATTTGCAGTATGCTGTACCGGAACCGTGGACATACGCCGTCCTGCAAATGTACTGATAGAAAAAATGAATTTCCGTTTATTCTCCCGTCACATGGTCAGTCGCGCGTGGTATATACACTTTATGTGAGGCGTGCTTTTAGGCGTTAGGAATGCATAGGAGGATTAATGTAACTTTATAATTGGTGGATGTGGTGTGCGAGATTTAGCAAAGCATACCAATATGTCGAGAATTCTATGAAGCAAAGCATGTATAGGGTGGAAAGAAATGATTGGTCGCCACTTCGCCAGATGATTCTCCAGCTCAAGATTGGTGGAGATCTATCAAAACTTGTAGCCGCGAATTTTTTGTCTTAAAAAATTCTACTCGTCAAGAAGAACAAAAGTCCTTGATGGACCATAGGTAAAAAATGCGATTTTCTAGGTGGAAAAACAGCTCAAAGACGATTTTTTTTAATTCTCTCTTCCCAAATATTGCTTGAACGGGCTCAGAATAGATGATAAACTCATGAAAAAACCTCGACTGAGCGAGTCGAGCGTTGGTGGGGGAATAGTACCTACGCTCGATCGATAGCAAAGTGCCTAGGCGTGCACTTAGCAGGAGGCCACTTGAATATTGAAGGCTTTGCTTCAAATCTCCGAAACTGTTGCAAAATTTTAGGTTGTCTGCCCACGACTGTGACTTTCTGGCACTGAAGGTTGAAAAACCGTTCGATTTTTTCCTATTTCTATCGAATGTCCGGATCCAAATATAACTTTTAAAATTAATCCTCCAAGAATTCATTAGGAAAAAATTGTTGCCGCTTTGATTTAAAAATACGCGACTGAAAAATCATGGAGCGGCGGGGTCATCCATGAAACGGTCGGGACCAACGTCTAATGATACGAGCAACAGACGACGCTTTTGGACATTATGCCCGAGCCCGTGAAATCTACGGGTTATCTGTAAGTTATCTTGAGTTTCTGCGACACGAATTTAGGCCCCAGCTACGCCAAATAATTCCTCGAGAACGCCGAAACAGGATTTATTTTATGCCCGATGGGCCACCACCACCCTGGGGTCTCCGGGTCCGCATTTTCCTCAATGACATGTTTGGTACCCGATGTATAGGACGACGTCCTGCGCCACACTTATGACCCTCTCGCCCTCCGGATCTCAATCCATTATATTTTTTCTTTTGGGGAGCTTTGAAGGCGATTGTTTACCGATCTGGTAGGGCGATGAGGACGGTAGCTGATCTGCGACGTCGGATAGACGAGGGCGTAGTAAGACTAATGAGAAACCAAGACCTTCTAGTTCCGTGTTAGGACAACTTTCCAGGAAAGACTACGGGCGTGCTTGTGCAATGGAGGACGACATGCTGAAATGGGAGTCCAAGCTCGCCTGTTGAGGGCGATTAGTGAAAACGGTGCGAACCTTTGGGTTCCGCGTTTACGTCGCCCTCGTCAACACAACGAGGCGAACCGGGATTAAAGCACTGCTCAGCTAAGTGTTAGAATCAAACACACACATACACACACCCACACGCGCGCGCGCACGCACAGTGCCAGATGCCTCCTCGGTGATAGACCTCACGTTCGTCAGTGGCTGACTCGCTAACGGCGGTACATGCTGGCAGGTATCGGGAATCTATACACATCACTATGTGTATAGATCGCGATGGTCACTACCATCGCGCTATCACATGGGAAGCGTCGAGGCAGCAGTGCAAGCGATGGACGTTAGGTGGTTCCAAGGTTCTCGGCTGGAAAACAAACATGTTCGACATAGACGTGTTTCGCGAGGCCTTGGACGGCAGTGAAATGGAAACCGACAACCAAAACGCAGAGACTAAAGCCCAAGAACTGATGAGGAGGGCCTGTGATGCTACGATGCCGAGAAGACGGGATGGAAACCATCACCCCCCTATGTATTGGTGGAACCGCAGGAAAAATCCTGGGGAGAATTGTCCACAATCGGGTAGAAGCCGCTAACGGGAACTCCCTGGCAGTCAATCAGTACGGCTTCCGTAAGTCCAGATCGACGCTAGACGCGATAAGTCACGTGGTCACCACAGCGAGCCAAGCAATCTCCGGCACAAGATGGAAAGGGGGGGGGGGGGGGGCAAAGAAATATTGCCTCGTGGTCGCCCTCGCTATCAAAAACGCTTTTAATTCAGCCAGGTGGAGTAACATCTGCTCTGCGCTGGATAAGCTGAACGTGCCATCCTACCTGAAAAGGATAATAGGAAGCTACCTTGACAACAGGTTCCTGAAGTATGACACAGAAGATGGACCACAGGAGTACAAAATCACTGGGGGCGTATCTCAAGGCTCGGTGCTCGGTCCACTTCTGTGGAACATAATGCACGACGGCTTGTTGAAAATAACACCGCCACAAGGAGTAGAGATAGTCGCCTTTGCCGATGACGCCGCAGTGGTTATCGTTGCGAAATACCTGGAAGAAGCTAACAGGATGTTCGAAGAGACATACACCCAGATTCAGCACTGGATGGGTACAGCTGGCTTGAAACTAGCTGAGCACAAGACAGAGGCTGTGCTGATCACCAGCAGGAAGAAGATAGAGACGATAGAGCTGAATGTGGGACATCACACAATTACGTCACAACCCAGTATAAAATACCTGGGTCTGATGATCGACGCACGACTCAGCTTCAAGGAGCACGTAGAGTACGTCGTTGGTAAGGCGGGAAAGGTTAGAGCGGCGTTAGCGCGACTGATGCCAAACAGAGGCGGGCCGAGGCAGGCGAGGAGGAAGCTACTGGCATCAGTGGTCACTTCGGTCCTGACCTATGGTATTGCCATTTGGGGCAATGCATTGACTACCGAGAAGTACCGACGTAAGACGGCAGCGGTCTACCAGCTCAGCGCCTTAAGGGTTTCCTGTGCGGTCCGCACAGTATTGGAAGGTGCAGTGTGCGTACTCTCTGGAATGCCACCTATAAAGGTCCTGGCCGAAGAGAGAAGATCCCTATACCACCAGAGAAGGTCACCGTCAGGACTTGAAGATGAGAACAGAGCTGAAATCGGGAAAAGTAGCCTACAACGCTGGCAGCAGAAGTGGGATGCATCCGTGAAAGGGAGATGGACGTACCGCCTAATTTCCCAGATAGATGGTTGGCTGAACCGCAAACACGGGGAGGTCAACTACTACCTGACGCAGATGCTAACAGGCCACGGCTGCTTCAGAGCATACCTGCATAGGTTTGGTCACGATGAGTCTGCGGACTGTCCAAGTGGATGTGTACCAGGGTACCAGAGGATGCTGAACACGCATTCTTCCAGTGCCCACGATACCAAGAAGAAAGAGAGGAACTGGAGGAGGTACTAGTGGAAGCACCAACTCCAGAGACCTTGGTGAGATTCGTGATGAAAACAGAAGAGAACTGGGCAGCGATTAGTAGTTTCGCTACGGCGGTGCTGAAGAAACTGCGCCAAGAAGAAAAGAAGAGAAGAAGCGAGACAGCGACGATAGCCGCTGATGCTTGAAAAAAGAGGAAGAAAGCCGGTCGGCACCATCGGAGGAAGAGCTACGGCTGTGATCACTCTCGCGAAGTAATGCTTGGCGGCGGTCCCGCGGGAGTAGAATAGGTGAGTGAGAAAGGTTCAGGGTTTTAGTTGGTACAGCAAGTGCGCGAGTCCAATACACGTGTTGCATAAAGCATTTCCCCCCCTTAAAAAAAAAAGAAAACAGTCACTAGAGAGGTTTTGGAGTCATTAATTACTGCGGGAATGACGAACCGTGGATACCGGATCTCTGCACACACGAACACAAACACACACAGAGTCCTTTCATTAGTATATAATCTATTCTGAGCCCGTTGAAAACGATATTTAGGAAAAAATAATTTTAAAGATTTTTTCGCCTTTGAGCTGTTTTTTCCATCTAGAAGATCACATTTTTTACCTATGGTCCCTCAGAGACTTTTGTTCTTCTTGACTAGACGAATTTTTTAAGACGATAAAAAATTTGACCTTGAATTTCAGGGCCAAGGTCAATTTTGCGGCTATAAGTTTTCATACATCTCCACCGATCTCGAGCTGGAAAATCATCTGGCGAAGTGGCAGCTAATTATTCCTTCCCACCCTGTACAAGTTTTGATAGATTTCCACCGATCTCGAGCTGGAGGATCATCTGGCGAAGTGGCGACTAATCATTCCTTCCCACCCTGTACACCGTGTTTAACTCTATATTTTTCGTGTCGCATTTCTATTCAGCGCCGGAGATGCTTAGCAAATCATTCGAAGAGTAGGAACACTTGCCGTTCTCTATAATATCATGAAATGCATAGAGTATGCGCGAGATTAAAACCCCATGTTCGGTGTCGACATGACTTTTTTCCACAATGACAGTGAATAGAGATTTGAAAAAATGCTTCCGCGTCTGTAACTAAATATAATACCTACACGCATAACAAGTGTCCGCCGTCGATTTTGTTGAAACTTATATATGTGATAAAGCATTGAAAACTATTAGACACGTATTTTTTTATCTACGGGAAAACAGTTTCAAGGGGAAAACCACCCCCCAACGAAAGACGTGTCGAGCGGTGATTTTGCAGTTTCGCCCACAAGCAGTCAACCGATCTGAACGAAACAAAAACCAAAATTCTTTTAATGTAACGCGATAAAAAAGCCACTGTAGAATATTTGGAAAAATGAAATTAAGGTGTGACACGCCTTTCTTTGAGCCCCCCCCCCTTAGAAGCGTTTTTCCGCAGATAAAAAAATACATGTCTAGCAGTTTTCAATGCTTTATCACGTGTATGAGTTTCAACCAAATCGGAGGCGGACACTTAAGTGATGTTCCTTATAAAAGATAAAGTCATACATACTTGCCTACAAAATCTTTTTCCATAGTTCGATGTATGGATATCGTAGGACAACTACTGTCTACAACAGCTTCAGCCAGTGATCGTGCTAAGGTCGTACGTATAAGATGTTCTCCACAACCGGACGTACTCGTTGCAACTGAGCAGTTTCCATTTCGTGCCCAAGCACCACATCCCCAAACGCCAGCCTGCAATCCGCCATATTTTTCTTACTACCTTTTGTTATTTCTTCCTCACGTATGCCACATCACATAGATACCAAAACACTAAATATATTAAACATAATTATTTGATAAGATTAAGGTTTAATGTCATAACTTTTCTGCTGGCCCAATTTCGTATGATCAAAACAACATTCCTGTGGGAATATCAAACATATCAGGATATGGTTCTGCATTATGCAGAGTATACGTAAAGACATGTGTAAGGACAAGTTCATAGAGCAGCATTCTTGTTTGCGGTAGTTTTTTAACCTAAAACGTATCTAATGCATGAAAATACTATTATGGTAATAAACCGATGTGCTGGTCTAGTGGTTAGCGTGCTTGCCTCTGAAGTCAGCACATCAGGAGGTCGTGGATTCGAATCGCCGTCTCGTAGTTTCGGTGAGAAATAAATTCGGGCGTGACGTAGCTCCAGTTCTACACGGATGTCGCGCACACGGACCGGTACGTATGTGTGCCTTGTGTATATGACTGTAGTCTGTGATTTATTTCTCGACGAAACGCGACTAGTTCCGAGACTGAGAAGCGAACTCAGGACTGGCTGTATTGGTATAGGTTTTCCGCAGTTTCCCTATACCATGGCAGAAATGTCATGGTGATTGCGATACAGAGGGGGAAGTCGGCTGCGGCCGCAAGGTGGGGATATTAAGGGGAATATGGGGAATATATTAAGGGGGAAGAACCCTGTACAGATAGGAGTTAAAAAAATACTATTATGGTAATAAATGTTGGAATGCCACGTGTCTTTATGCATTAGCCTAATACGTAATTAATATTATTGAAAAATATTTGAATAATACATAGAAAAAAATTATTTTCACAACCTTCGAGATTGTCCGTATGGCCATCGAATTATCAAGTAGCAAAGGTATCAATTGAATTTTCCAAATAGACATTTGCATCGATAAGCCTTTATCCTTATGCTAAAACCGTTAAAGGAGTGATGAACAAATTTAAAGAGAAGGCACTCTGAAAAACTCTCCTCGACGCATACCTGCTTCGTTTCAACAGTGCACTACATAAGCTTTAGAATTTAACGTCAAATTTTATATATCTACGAAATACTGCACATAGAAACTTGAGTAAAGCCCAGACTCTGTCTGTTTGTTTGTCTGTAACGCTAGAGCTGTTTCCTTGCGCGCTACGATGTGTCATCACGAGCGCATGACACTCTTCGATGCTATGTTGCTATGAATGACATGTGACATAATAACGGTTAAAAAATATTAAGTTAAAAAAACAAGATGTAAAACAATTATAATTGAGCTGTGTGTCTTCAACAAAGTCGAACATCAACAAACTGTGATTATAGTGAAGTGACATTTAGTGTGAATGTTTCCAATTTCAATTGGATTCCTTCAGTGACTTTCTAACAAGCCTCGCTTTAGATTTGCGAACGAAGCCCGCCCCAGCGGTACAGGTTGCCGCAACCTCGTGTACATATAATTACAAAAAGCATTTGAAACATACTTGGCCGACCCTTCCAGGATATTTTAAAATAATTCCTCCGCTGGAACAGGCCGCAGCGACGTTCCCAAGCCCATCGACACATACGGCGCCAACCGTATCCATCCTTTGTTTGACCAACTATACGCAATAAATTAAAACATATTAAAGCAGCAACTAAAATAATATAAATAGATCACCCGTGTACATTTGACACAAGTCTGCATAATTAAAAAATAAGTATTATCCATAGTATTCTTAACCCTTCCTTGACACACCAGGTCATTTTGGCCCGCACGAGTTTGAAATATAATGCTCACTTTACTAAAATTGAAAGTTTTCAATATATTTTTACACGTCAATTGTATACTTTCCGAATTTTAATTATGCAGGCATATCGAGAAACGTTTAAAGTGTATCCCGGATTTTTTTCAATACAAACCGACCGAAGGGTTGTTAAGGAAAGGTGGATAAAGTACTAGCCGGGTCAAATTGACCCAGCGTGTCAAAGCCAACGCCAAATATAAGTGTGTTGAGGAAGGATTAAACATATGCATGGGGGAGACTGGGGACACTTCATACCTCCTATTTTTTACCCCAAATTCCCTTAATCAATATACTATTCCAAATGTCTTGGCACTGAAAGACGTGGAATTTCATTGGGAATAATCAGTTAAATAACAACTAAGGTTACTTTATAATTGTTGTAAATATCCTACCAAAACTGGAAGAAGAGAAAGGTATCAAGTGTCCTATATATGGGCGACTTAATCCGGGGGAGCATATCTCCCATGTACAGGGTGATCCAGAATCGTATTCAGAGGTGTATCAGCGGGAAATCCCGGGTTCAGCAGGTTACTCCGAACATTTCTACTGAGCCGTTTTTCTTTTCTCGACCGCGTCATAAGATGGGAAACATTAGAAAATAGGCGTTCGATCTTCGAAAGGAACGCTCGAATCCGCCATGATGGACGATCGAAAAGGGCTGTAGAGTAGACGAAGGGCCACGTAGTCGTGGCTGAAGTCAGGAGGGTTCTGCGAAAACGCAGCGTTTGACAGATGCCAGCGCGCGTGATCTGACGTTTAGCGAATCATTCGCTACGTTACCTGTCAACCTATCCGGTTAAAGACTCGTGACAAGCTGCACGATTTGACGTTTCACCTATGGTCTGCTATCGGTCGGCGTGCCAAAGAGTGAAGAACGCCGCAATTCATGGGATTTACGATTCTTATCGTGCTTATCCATTGAGATCGCCTGGTATTTTCGTTCTTTTTAGAATAAAAATTAACAAAACCAGCAAATTGTGAATGATCATCAAATTTCGATATACCGAGCGATTTTTTCTTGCATGTTGAAAAAAATCAACAGGCGAATTTTTATTAACAAACTCTCAATAATTTGACGCTAAATTTTCGGGGATTGGATGTTTTCCGGATTCCATTTCTCATTCGACCACTTCGTCATGTATGATAGTCGGATTTATCTCCAGAAACATTTTTTTTCAGAACCAATGTCAATGCAAAGTGTGTTCGAGCTGGGTTAAGAAATTCGAGGAGAGGTTTGCGTTTTCTCATTAGAGGAGACGAAATCAGTCGGTTCCGGCAAAATAAAATTGATACGACGTTTTTCGAGAATTGAAACAAGCCGAGAAGATCTTCTGCACCACCTGAGATGCAATTTTTTTCGTCCCGATAGGAATTGATCCCGGAACTCTAAAGCGTTGCCAGTATGTTTGTGATTTCTCTTAAGAATATTAGAATGCCAACGTAGTCTGAAATATCAAAATTTGCGCACTTTTATAAAATAATGTTATTTAGTGGCAATCGTCCGAGTTCAGTTACAGAGATAGACCATCCACGTCTTCAGCATCGTTTACTGAACCAGAGATGAAATCGATGCAGTTTATGAGAAGTATGACGGGCTTATGGTGAAAAGTACCCGAATGTACCAATCGAGCCGTTGATTTCATATTTTACACGTATGCAGCTATCGTATTCGCAGCTTATACCTCTGCTTACATGGTCCACTCTCCCCGATCGGGAACGAGATGGAATCAACGACAAACTCGACGGGACGGTTTCGAGAATGTGTTATGGATGCTAGAAAAATGTTTGAAAAAATCGATTTCACCTCTGTTCGCTAGGAACTGCGTGGCAATCGTCTGAGTTCAGTTACAGCGATAAACTATTCACGTCTTCAGCATCGTTTACTGAGCCAGAGATGCAATCAATGCAGTTTATGACAAGTATGACGGGGCTATGGTGAACAGTACCCGAATGTACCAACCGAGCAGTTGGATTCATCTTTTACACGTATGCAACGAAGCTATCGTATTCGCAGCTTATTCCCCTGCTTACATGATCCACTCTCCCCGGTCGGGAATGAAATGAAATCAACGACAAACTCGACGGGACAGTTTCGAGTATGGGTTATGGATGCTAGAAAAATGATTCACAGAATCGATTTCATCTCTGTTCCCGAGGCACTGGGTGTCAATCGTCCGCGCCTACAACGCCTACAACCATCCCGCAAGTCGTCGATTTCATCTTCGAGACATAAACCTCGATGTTACTGTCATTTTTGTTGGTATCGGTTGTAGTAATAAAGTAGGTAACTACAAACGACGCTCGCGATTCTAAAACGTTTGTAGTTGTGTGTACTTCCGTCTTTATCGTTTGTAGTTGCAGAGAAAGTAACTACAAACGAGGAAATCACCTGAAAATATTTTTTCAGGAATTTGAGAAGGAAATGTTCGTTTGTAGTAACGAAGTAACTACAAATGACGCATGCGTTTCTAAAACGATTTTAGTTCTTTGTACTTCCGTGCTTATCGTTTGTAGTTGCAGGGAAAATAACCTTAAACATGGAAATCACGTGCAAACAATTTTTCAGCAATTCGAGAAGGAAATGATTGTTTGTAGTATCAAAGTAAGTAAATACAAACGACGCCCGCGCTTCTAAAATCTTCGTAGTTGTGTGTACTTCCTCTTTAAGGGTGCTATACCAGTGTGACACTTTCAAAAAATAGATTTTCTTGATTGCCTTTTTGACAGTTTATACTTTCAAGAATGTCCTGTAAAAATATTAAGGCCGTATTTCTAATAATTTTATCTTGCAAAAATCGATAGTTAAATCTTTAAAAGCGTTTTTCTCGAAATGAGATTTTTCATATTTGCTGACATTGTAACTCAAAGAGCAATTATTCGATTGAGTTGATATTCGAACTGAGTACTCTTGAATATATTTACTGTACAATGACGTAGGATATTTTTTATTGGATGAAAATTGACGATTTGGCATTGAAAAAACGACCATTTTATAGGCAAGAAAACAGACTTTTTTCATGACTACGCCATTTTGTTAGAGTCTGATATTTTTCTAAAATCCTACGTAATTGTACAGGAAATACGTTCCAGTTTAACGACATTTTTTCCTCTTTCCGTTTCAGCTACTCAATCGACCGAAATCATGTCAGCAGTGGGGGAACTTTTATTTGGTGCCTCCGAAGGCAGCGCATAAGTCGCTTGGAGCTCAATATTTTTCTATAAAAAATTATGTAATATAGGTCTAATATAGCCAAATATATTTTTAATTTTCCAAATAATTTAATTGAGTACTTTTCTTCAGAAAAATTCCCGAAAATTACCCAAATTTTCAGCGTTCATACTGGTATAGCCCCTTAATCGTTTGTTGTTGCAGGGAAAGTAACTACAAACGTGGAAATCACCGCCAAATGATTTTTCCATGATTTTGGAAGGATATGTTAATTTGTAGTAGTAAACTAGGTAACTACAAACGACGCCGGGGCTTTTAAAACGGTTATAGTTGTTTATAGTTCCATATTTATCAATTGTAGTTGCAGGAAAAGTGACTACAAACGGGGAAATAACCTGAAAATAATTGTTCAGCAATTTCAGATGAAAATATTCGTTTGTAGTAATAAAGTAGGTTACCACAAACGACACCCTCGTCTCTCAAACGTTTGTAGTTATTTGTAGATGAGTATTTACTGTTTGTAGTTGCAGAGAAAGTAACTAGAAACCAGGAAATCATCTCAAAATGATTTTTCCACGATTTTGGAAGGATGTGTTCGTTTGTAGTAGTAAACTAGGTATCTACAAACGACGGCCGGGCATCTGAAACATTTATAGTTGTGTGTACTTTCGTTTTGATCGTTTGTAGTTGCAGAGAAAGTAACTGCAGACAAGGAAATGACGTAAAAACAATTTTTAAGCAATCCGAGAAGGAAATGTTCTTTTGTAGGAATAATGTAGATAACTACAAACGAAGCCCGCGCTTCTAAATTGTTTGTAGTTCTGTATTTATCATTTGTCGTTGTAGAGAAAGTAACTACAAACGAGGAAATTACCCGAAAATAATTGTTCGGCAATTTGAGAGGGAAATGTTCGTTAAGTAAATATTCATATATGAATATATATATATTCATATACTATCGTACATACCTGTATATTAGTATATACAATTCTATCGGGCCAATTTTTGTATACAATTGTATATGATCAATTAATATACAATTATATATGTTTATATATATTCATTTTTACTCGGGCTCGGTAATAGAAATGACGAATAACAAGGAAAGTGTTCCCATATATGGATGAAAGCGTCTTTTCTTTTCATTTGAAAATACTTTACATTTTATAATTCAACGTTTCAATGTAAAATACGTTGATATGTTTTTTCATGTAGAGAAAAAAAGGTATTGTGACACATATTATACCAGTCGAAGAAAGCGATGACATTTTGTTAGTAAAATATCAAGAAGAAACTAATATTAATCAACTGATCATAATTGGAAATTATCTCTGTAAGAAACCCAATAATTGTAACCAAATTTGGTAAATATATTACATCAATACATAATTTGTTAACTTTTAATAAACAATCTTTTGATTTACCTGCTTCCATACGCGAATAAAAACGAAAAAAATCTTTTTCTATATCTAATCATATATGAAGCCACATAAAGATATATACAATTATATGTATTTCAAAAGAAAATAAAAGTACTCATATACAGTCATATATAATTTTATATACTGTGAATAAAATTTTCACGTATATATATATACCAGGTGTGTAAGTATGAAACCGGAATTTTTGTACAGAAAAAACACGTTTATTGTAATGATATGATACAAATAACTGGAGATGGCTTCTCGGGTCACCTTTAACTGATCCGCCAGTTGTTGTTGTGTTTGAGCGTCGTCTTCGTCCAACAAGGCTTGCAGGTCAGCGTCTTCAAACTTTTTCGGTGGTCTTGCACGTTCTTCGTTCCTCACGTCAAAATCGCCACTTTTGAACCGTTTGAACCACTCGAAACACTGTGTTTTACCGAGAGCATGCTCACCAAACGCCTCCACAAGCATTCGATGCGATTCGGCTGCGGTTTTCTTCAGATGAAAACAGAAAAGTAGTGCTGTCCGCAAATCGTAATTTGTTGGCACAAAACTCGACATGTTTATCTCTAATAAACTAATGCTACTGAATGAAACTCGTGTTATTGTGAGTTGGAAATCTTTGTCGGATATCAATACAATAACAAGACACCGCTGACGTGATGTGTCGGTAACCGCATCGACATCTAGCGCCACCTATGGGCAAATTCCGGTTTCATACTTACACACCTGGTAGTTATATCCAACACTATATTGAATTATATATAACTGTATATGATATTATATCTAATTATATAAACTCCCTATAAAAATCATATCTCCATACAGCATTATATACAGAACTATGTATAATTTTATCAAATCCAATTTGATGGAAGTACATTTATATCGGATTATATATACGAATGTATAGAGTTATATACAATCATTTTTACTCAGGTCATTTTCAGGTGATTTCCTTGTTTTTAGTCACTTTATCTAAAACTACAACCGAAAAATACACAACTATACACAACTACAAACGTTTTAGAGGCGCGGGCGTCGTTTGTAGTTACCTAATTTATTGCTACAAACGAAGCTTTCCGTCTCAAATTGCTGAAAAATTATTTTCACGTCATTTCCTTGTTTGTAATTACATTCTCTGCAACTACAAACGATTTAGACGGCCGGGCGTCGTTAGTAGCTACCTATTTTGTTACTACAAACGAACATATCCTTCCAAAATCGTGGAAAATTCATTTACCGGTGTTTTCCTCGTTTGTAGTGACTTTTTCTGCAACTACAAACGATTAAAATGGAAGTACACACAACTACGAACGTTTTAGAAGCCGGGGCGTCGTTTATAGATAGCTGGTGTACTACGACAAACGAACATATCCTTGGAAATTGTGGAAAAATCTTTTCCAGGTGATTTTCTCGTTTGTTGCTTTCTGTGCAACTACAAACGACTACAAACGTTTTAGAAGCGCGGGCGCCGTTTGTAGTAACTCACTTTATTACTCAAACGATCATTTTCTTCCCAAATTTCTGAAAAATTCAGGACATTATCTCGTTCGTAGTTACTTAGTCTGCAACTACATACGATTAAAATGGATGTACACACTACTACAAACGCTTTGGAAGCCCGGGAATCGTTTGTAGTTACCCACTGTATTACTACAAACGAACATTTCCTTCTCAAATTGCTGCAAAATATTTTTACGTGTTCTCCTCGTTTGTAGTTACTTTCCCTGCAACTACAAACGATAAATATAGAACTACAAATAACTACAAACGTTTTAGAAGCGCGGGCGTCATTTGTAGTTACTTACTTTATTGCTACAAACGAACATTTCCTTCTTAAATTGTTAACAAATTATTTTCAAGTGATTTTCACGTTTGTAGTTACTTAGTTTACTACTCCAAACGAACATATCCTTCCAAAATCGCGGATAAATCATTTTCAGGTGATTATCTCGTTTGTAGTTACTTTCTCCGCAACTACAAACGATAAATACTGAACTACAAATAACTACAATCGTCTTAGAAGCGCGGGCATCGTTTGTATTTACCTCGTTTACGACTACAAACTATCTATCCTACCGTACGATAGGATAGATCGTTTTTCTGCGTTCGCGGTCATTGCTAAGGAAAATCTGCTTATAAAAGTAGTGAAATATTGCATTTCAGTAATGCCGTTGTTTTAGTTCATGTTTTTTATGTCAGACATATGTTAATTAGCATTTAGGACTCACTCCAAAGACTGTTGCCGGTCGGTTCATTTTGCGATGTTCATTTTTGTGGAAAATTAAAAAAAACTCTTCAACTACAAACGAAAATAAGTTTACTACAATCAACTACAAACGACTTTGAATAAAAAAACATTCTCAAAGTTCGTTATTTTTATACCGCGGGATGCCGTTTTTTTTGTGGTCTAAATTTTTTTTATGTGCTACTACAACCGAAATTGAGTTTACTACAATCAACTACAAAAGAAAACCCTCGGAAATCACAAAAAAAAATGATATCGGAGATACCCGGGTGCCAAGTTCGAAGAGGTACTCAAAGGACCTGTAAAGTATTGTCCGAATGGCGGAGGGGACGAGGGGAGGCTCGCGCGGTTATGTTTTGAGAGGTCGTTCATAAGCTTCCCCTCGTTTCTCCACATCACTGGGCTCAAATATGGTTCCTTTGAGTGCAGGAACAGAATCATCTTTAGGAACAAAAATAAATTTCGTAGGGCTAGGTCAGGTAAGTGCAGCCCCCTGTCACCATCAGTCATACATGGCTCGCGTAATGCCCGTCGTTTTTATTTTCAATCGCTGCCACGTGTGGCGTTAGTAGTCACCTGCTCGATAACTATATATATGCCCTATAACCTGTGAGCCAGCCGAACCCACCAAACAAGGGAGAAAATGTTTATTATAGTTATGATTATAATATGATTATTTTAATCGTTTAAAATTATGTAACTAGAGATGTAAGCATGAAAATTTAAATAAATAAATCGATACATATAAATATGAGGAAAAATATATTTATTTTCCTTGAATAATTTTTAAATTATCAATTGCCACTCATTGTCGTTTGATAATTATAACCTACACACAATACAGAAGGTATGTCATGGTAAACAAAAATACACTTCACCGATCGCGGATTGATTTTTTAACATTTAAAATGTCCTGAATATTTTATTTTACTCACAAGCCACAAGTCACAACACAACCGTAAAACGCGTAAAACTCCAAATACTCCGAAAATGTTGTTATATCGAGCATGAAACGCGCATGCGTAAAAGAAACCAAGCAGATGACTACTAGCGCCACGAAGTGGACTGTAGCGCAAACAAACATGCCGGAGAACACGCGAATAATTTATTGCCATAGGAATGGTACGCAGTGTCAGGGGGCTGAGTAAGTGGGTGGATGTTCCAATCCCAGAATCCCGGGCTTCGCCAAAAAATCTACATAGATGGCGCTGTGTGTGCCGTCGCGTTATCCTGGTAAAGAATTCACAAGTCTTTCTTCCACATTTTCGGTCATTTGCTCCTTATGTGTCCACGAAGGGCTGACAAAATCTTGTAGTACCTACTTCTTGTTAACGTTCTGACCTTTAGACCCCACGAATGAGAATAATACCCCGGACATGAAACGAGATACGTCATTTGGGCTTTGAATTTGGTCTTGCTCTCTGACTGTTAGTCAGTCCGTTTATGAATTCCGATTTCACCTTCACTTTATTCGGCCATCTCTTTGTCTATTTTAAATTAGTGGATGATAGGTGCACCTAGCACTTCATTAGCTCACCTGAAAATATATACTATGAGATAGACTCATGGACAGAATATTTCCTTCTCGTTCAAAAATCAATCTCAGCCTATTCGTTAACACAATCGGACTTAACGCCTTTATGAAACTTATTTAATATAGTATGCCTTTAGAGCATGATTACCTCGTGAATTCCCTTATGTTGTATGTCGAGCTTCCGTTTATAATGAGCGTACACCTTCCGTGCTTTACCTAAAAATGTAACCATATTAATTATCTTAGCTATTTTGCGACGGTATTGCTTTACGAACATGAGAACGTTTGTAAAATACCTGATATTAGTTCGGCTTCTGGCACAGTTTGAATTCCCATTTCATTGGCCCACACATGGGCACCGGATCCAACCAGGAAACTGAAGTTAGAATTCACACAAATTAATTAATAGACTGTAAAAGTGATATTTACTAATTGATATTTATATGTACTTATACGTAAAAACGAAGATACGATAATGCATAGTCATACAATGAGATAACATTAGAACGACATAAACTCATCACTAAAAGATAATTCCATGTAGCAGTAAAGAATGTTCTAGAAATCACACTGCAACGCCAGGAAGCTCGTTAACGTAAGAATTCACGAAGTTTGTTAATCCAAACGTGTCGTTATTTATATTTCTGCGTGCAGCTTAATAATCAGGGCTCACTCTCCTAACTAAAAACGCTCACAATTGGATTCTAAGGAGGTCACCGTTTTTAACCGATGGGCGACCCTAATGGAGTTATTCTCGAGCAGCCTGTAAGCGTCATGATAATTCAAAATAATTACTGCGGCTGAATTCTATGTTAAGAATTCTATGTTAAGCTAAATAGTTAAGAAATTGTATGTGTTGATGCTAATTGTGTTATTCCTCTGTCCTTCTTTGCGGAATTCTCGTGTTTCAAGGCGCGCCAAATTAAATGAACTGCGTCACCGAGTCCCTTGTCAGCTTAAAGGAATTTAAGATATCGATAAATCAAACAGCGTCGGTTATTGATCTGTGGTCTTTTCTTCCACTACCCCACAAATTCCAAGGTCATGCGACTTTCAGTGTAACAGTAACCTTTATTCGAAGCAAACAGTGTTCCTCAGCTATGCCGTATTCATGTTGAGTGTGGAAGAAATGCAGCGTATTTAGGCGGGATATACATTTAGACGGGAAACTTGAAGCATTTCCGAGGAATTTTTTATACTAACAAGGAAACCGTTACCGGTGTTCCGATTTCGTTCATTTTTGGATATGTTATTCTTCATCGAAATCTAAGAGACACGTATTTTTTATCGGCGGAAAACCAGTTTTAAGGGGTGAAACTCACCCTCAAAGTTGGGCACCCTCCGAATGAGTTTTGCAGTTTCGCATAGTTCCAATCAAGATATTCAAATGAAACCAATTCCAGAACAATGCTTATGGTGAATAATGAAAAATGCGCCTTTTCCAGTTCCGAGGGGGTGAATAGGAGTAAACTTATAGTGTTATTTATAAATACTTGTGGTAACCAATTACTCAAGTAATCTGTTACAAAGTAATTAAATTATCAATTACAGTAGTAATTGTAGTTGTTACTTGTTAATTTAATTACTTTTTGCGCATCTCTGCCTGCCGCTTTGTGCTCTCGCTTCTACCTGCGGCGCGCGCTCCGAATCCAAGCGGTGAGACACAGCATTGCTGAGCTGTAACGTTTGAAATTTTGGGAATTCCGCTTTGACACTTTGGGTATATATTCTACATATATAGTTCTATCGTTTAGAGAAAAAAAATAATGTATTTTTTTATCGTTGTAAATGTATATCCCGTTCTAAAGTAAAACTTCTTAAACATGGAAAATCCGCTATAGGAACGCACATTTTGTTGAGTGATGTTTATGGTGACGAGTGTTCGGATTGTACGCAAATGTTTGATTGGTTTGAAAAATTTAAGGAGGGAAAAGAAGAGATTTTCGGCGATACACGTTTCGGTCGTCCTCGTACATGGAAAACCAATGGTTACATTGAAACAGTGAACAAAATTGTTCGAAAATATCAATAACTGTGTATTCGCGTAGTTGCTGACTTAGTTAACATCGTTAAAGAAGCAGGTCGACAAACTTCGCATGGAAATTTGAGCATAATTAAAGTTTTTGCCAAAATGATGCCGAAAGTGCTCACTCCTGAGCCAAAAGAAACTCGAATGAACATTTGTACTGCCATTCTTCCAAACATCGAAAATTATCCAAACTTTTCACAAAATACAGTAATTTGTGATAAATCATGACTTTTTCTCATAAAGACTTCTCCGTTTATCGGG
This sequence comes from Ophion slaviceki, assembly GCA_944452715.1. Lineage (NCBI taxonomy): Eukaryota > Metazoa > Arthropoda > Insecta > Hymenoptera > Ichneumonidae > Ophion > Ophion slaviceki. The sequence goes on along the minus strand of OX101787.1, from coordinate 55,033,077 downwards.
ATAAAAGGAAGCACGAGCAAGTCCAAAGTCAAAGCACTGATGACAGTTTTTCCATAACCGAGACATAATTCACATTAATTGCATACCTGTGGGACAGGTTAGATCAGCGGTTTGAATCCTACATACCTGAAGGTCGGAATGTTAACTAAGAATACTACAAAGAGTTTTTGACAGCGTTTTGCATACGCATAAGAAAAAAATGCAAATTGTGCAAGAACGGCTTATGGATTGTTCATCAGGACAAGGTGCTAACGCACAAAGCGCTGTCCATCCAGAATTTTTTGGCGAAGAACAGAATGCTCGTATTGAAACATCCATCCTTACTTACATAACTTCGCCCGACCGATCTTTTTCTTTTTCCGAAAATCAATATTGCGCCAAAATACACCAAATTTGAGTTTGTTGATACTGTGACGGAAAAAGCGGCGGGCTTATTAACAAACTCCAAGAAAAGGACGTAAGTATTTGAAGCAGAACTATTCCCAACCGTGAAAGAATCGAGGGGTGGTCTAGATTAAAGAGGAAAACAAGTCCATTGAGTCATTTTGTAAATAAACATTTTTGGAGAATTAGTCCAGATATTTTATAGCCACACCTCGTAAGTTTCGAGCCATTCAGAAAATTAAACACTGGGGTATATACGCTAGCAGGTTTGACAACACGGTTTCGAGATAAACGCGCTTTAGGTTTCAACATAAGATTTCACATGCGTAACGCAGTAAATTCGATTTCTACTTTCTGCACTCTTCTAATTTAAATAAGTATCTTAAATTTTGTTATCTCGCCAAAAGCCCTTTTGAAAGATTATCTATACTATTAGATATAGTTTAATCTAGCGGAGAACAAAAGAAACAAATCGATGTTTTGAAACTTCCTAACCCAGTAGGGCCTTTGATATGAAACAATGAGAATCTACGGTCTCACCTTCGGAAAACCTGCCTAATGAACCGTCTGGATGCGGCGGTATCATTCGGTGCATTATATTCTATATAACTGACGTGTCTTTCAGTTCTTTTTTTTTCTCATCGCGAGTCTCGATATCCGCGTCCGCGGTTACTAATGAATCTCAACTGAGAGTAATCACAGGCTTGCAAGTAATTCCTATAGAACACGTTCAGACGACCAAATAGTGACCTCTAGCCCGAGCAAGGTTTTCTTTATCGCTATTTGATGAATCTAATCACCGCAGGAGGTCCGAAGTCGGTGCTTGATAGATACAAGAATTACCGCGAAAAGTTCAAAGGCTGGGAAGGGCTTCAATGGAAGGGAGGATCAAACCACTTGAATAGACAGGTACTGCACCTACCATTATACCTTCCATTTTGCAGAAAAGATTATCGCTATGCTCGAAATAATGCCTGTTATTTCCATTAAATGTATAAGAGTGCCTATAAGGGAATTAATTTGGTACACGGTACCTTTAGTACATCTTGCAGATATGAGGATGTATAGTTGCATATTCATTTATCTGCTCATTCGAGCTATTCTCTATCCATCCCTACTCCCGATCGATGTACATCAAACTCCTTCTTACATTGAGAAAGAACAGGGCCCTGTTTACGTTAAATATTGTCGAACTCACCTGGGTGGGATCCTTCCATGGGCGCTTTTCCGAAGTTGCTGTTGACATAAACATTTCGCTAATATGATCGGATTTTTAATGCCGCTTACAGCACCGAGCGCTCCAAAAAGATAATTTGAACCGTCCATAACACTGGCGTCACACTCAACGTCTCCATTTAGTGTCAAATTTGACCCGTATCCAGCGTTGGTAAGAGGAGAATTTTCCAATAACGCTGTTGCCCCAACCACAGCTTCTACTGGATTGCCTCCAATTTTTTCCAAGCGCGCGATTCCCTAAGAAACATATAATCATCTTAAGAACTTATGCCGGCGTAAAAACTTGAATTTTTTTTCTTCGTTTCTCGAAAGTATTTACCTTCAAGAGTTAAATCATTAAAGAGTTGAATGTACCTTCAAGGTTAAAATATTATTCAAAAATTCGAAGAATCTTATAGGTTACAGAGGTTTTATTGAAGCAGAATGGGAAAGCCATAGTTAAGGTGGAGATAGACGCTTGACAATTGTAGTGTGCCAAGGAATTTCAAATCCTAAAAACCCTAAGTATCTCCACGACACCCTATATAATGCATTAAAAAAAAGGAGACATAAACCGGTTTTAACATGAGAATTCCGCAAAGGTCTTAACGCTGGTAGGTACTTTCAGTTAGTTTCATCTACTTATTCTGTGGCTTTGCAGTAGTGAATATCGTTATGTTGTTCGTCGTTAAGTTTTTGCGATGTAAAACATGAGGAAAAAATCTTGAAGGATTACCCTTTACTCGAACGTTTCAAGGGAAAGGAGAAAGTCAACAAGAGTAAATTAATGTCTAATAAACGAAAGAAAACCTCCCCTGAGTCACTATGAAATGGCAGCAGAGAACGTTGAGTTCAGTACAGAAATAAAGAAATTACAGGCCAGTGATGTGCTAGTATAGCCCAGTATAATAGCTAAAAGTCGTTACCTGATGAAACGTTTCGCAAAAGTTTATTCGTTTATTATCAAAGGCTTGGAGTGCATGACACGTGGAAATGATACTAGTTTTGCCATTATATCTATACCTGGTCCCCGTCTCAAGGTGATAATTCGGTGTTATTCAAAGCGTGACTTCATGCCTGCATATATCAAATGCCTAAGAAATAAATACGAGATTCTCCTTTGTAATCCGGATGATAGGTATAGTGTTGGATAGAGAACAAAAAAAGGGGTATTCATGGACCTTGCGAAGCCCACAGCTCAAGCCTTTTCCACCACCCTATGTAAATCATATCTCAATTGCTTCATAGGCTGTACTCTGCGGGTATGAATGACTCTATTCATGGTATTTCTCCATGCCATATAGTATATCTTCTATGCATCAATTGCCAATTCGTCTCAAGCATCGAGGCACTCATACGCGAAAAATTCTCATTGACTGGAAGCGTTAGTTTTTGAGCAATGAAATTTTTGGTTTCTACTGAGCTCGTCACTCACATATGAAAGTACCGGCATCATTCGCAGAATGCGTGCCATAAAATGATCTTGTTCAGTGGTGTTCTTGCAATAGGCGACTGTAGAAATGTCCCGTGATCGTAATGTCTTATTTGGTGCCGCTGACTATAAGTTCTGCTCTGTATATAACAACGAAATATAGAGGCTAACAATTCAGTGCAATTTCAGCCACTGCTCTTGGTGTGCTCCTCGCTATGCTTGTTAAATGTCGAAGACCAGAGTCTGTAGACGGCTTAGTTGACTACCGACAATTTTTTGCCGCACGTCTCGCCACCAAACCATTGCAAAATATAACAGGTGCGGTCTCATGATTTCCTAACATAGCTACCCAGATAATCATAATGAACTGCCTTCATTTTCTAGTACTTTCTGATAAAAACCATTTTTCTGGTTACTCCTCTCTTAAGGAAAGTAGAAGAGCGATATATTTGTTTTTTGCTTTTATTATGGGAAGGCCCGATCAACTGTGCTCAATTCGCGGCCTTATAAAGGGACTACGCAGGGAATGAAACTGTTAGCCACGTATCCCTCCATATGAACCTGTTCACGTCACATGAGAGTCCATTGACCTTGAGGCACGGGAAAGGAGATAGCACATTTACTCGTGTCGAAACCTTTAAAGAAGCGGCCTCATATGTGTAGTAGGGGAAAGATGTACGAATTGATTCCACGAGGTAAGATGATCATTTTCAATAGCGACGAAACTATTAATGCTATCTAGTGGTATTCTTTGATAAAACATAGCGCCCGGCAAACATACGCGAGTCACACATAGTTTCGAATGATTCTAATGTTCCCTCATGTATGTTTCTCCGTCATCCAAACTCGGCCTCTGGCAGCACCACGTTCTTATTAATCTTATGAAGAAGGAATGGCTGTCTCATGCTATAAACTGAAGAAAAAATCATGCTGCTTTGAACAGAAAGGGGCGCTTTTCAAAAAGACTCCCCATAATCATCCCAGAACTCACCTACAACAATCCTCTAATGAAAAAATGGCTACACCATAATGTTAATTACAATGGACATCTGAATACCGAAAATTACTACATTGAATGCAGCCTTAGAACTAGCCGCGAAGTTCTTAGCTCTTCTACTTTTTAATAGCCTTATGTTTTTGGAACCGCACTCCAACACATTTTACAATACCGCATACAGAAAACATGCTAAAAACCATTGTCATTTTAATGTATCCTACAAATTTTAAGTCAGAGTGTTCGCAGTCCCATTGAAAAGTTTCAACATACCTCTCTGCATGCTTCTCTGCATAATTTCCTGTACATTGGTTGTAATGATTCTGCGTGTTGACCAGCTCCTGTTGAGAATAACGCTACATTAAAAACAAAGATTGCTCATATATTGTTCGTTCACGGGAGTAGCAGTAGGCACGTGGAGAATAAGGTGTATAGAACAATCAAGTTTTCATTTGAAATACTGACAATCTCGATATAGTCATTCAGATTGTCGAAATTAATGACTTTTTAATCGCACTAGAGTTAAAAAAGTGTTGAAAAATTGGATGCTAGAAAATAATGAATTCATAAAACAAACGCATTTACATGCCTCTAAACAGTTTGTTTAACATTCAATTTTCCAACATATTTGTCTCATGCATTGCTGTCCCTCCCAACTCCATGCTGACAGTCATATATAGTTGTAAGTATGTACTCTCATTTCGAAATGTATCGAATTCTGCAAAAATCGATACATTTTCAAAGCTGATACTGACAAGGAAACGATTTCTGATGCCCCTCTTCAATTTCGTCCAATTTGGGATGTGTCATTCTTCATAGAAATATAATAGACACGTATTTTTTTTAAGATAGAAAAACATTTTCATGCCGTAACATTAATCCACTACGTCTCGAAATCACATTTTTGTAATCGGCTCCGGTGATATTTAAAAAACTAGTTGACCAATTAAGTCTGGCTTGTCGCATATCTTCAGCATATATTTGTAGTTATAGCCCTTACCACGATCAAATTGAAATCTTTTTTAATCGTTTATTTTTACAGCCCTGCAATAGTAAAAAGGGGCCAAAATCGAAACCCATATTTCTAGATGACGTCATTTTTCAAATTTCCAAAATTTCTTTTCAATTCTGTTACCTGCTATAGCTAAACTCATACCAATCAAGAATCTCTTTGGTTTTTCGTTTCAGATGAGGAGAACAGTCAGAACTGTGGGAGCTATAGACTAACTTTTTTTTCCAACGACTTCATTCAACATTCAACGCTTGATCATAATTATTTTCTAGTGATTTTTTTTATATTCTTTAAATCTGTACAAAAAAGCACGAAAAAGCCTTGTCATTAAAAAACCATAAACATATTTTTTTATTAACAAAAATATCATAATAAATCGGATTTTACACTAGAATACTGCCTAAAACTATGCATTTACGATCATTCCTTCACTACTGTTGATGTTGAAGTGTCAACCAATAAGTTTGAATGATCGCTTGAAACGCCTCATAAATCATACTTTCAGTGGAACGGGCTAATACAAAATTATACACGCGATAATGCTCTTTGTCTGCCTTACAGTACCTTCAATGCAAGATTGCGTAAAATACAACGTCTAGCATTGCCGAAACTGACAAGGATACTGCTAACAATCGTTACGTGGAAATGAGTATCTATATGAGTAATAACTATTAACCATATGCCGCAAATGGTTTAGTATGCAACCAGCGCTGTATCTGAATCGGTGCAGTACGATGTATAAAAGTTGTTTTATAATCACAAAATATGCCCCAAGAGAAGAAAACTGTTGAAGGGAAGTAACATGGGCAAAAACAGTACGCGGCTAAAAAATAGCTCAATGGTAATTATGAGTGAATCGATGTGTTTTGGTTTGTTACAAAGTATGATGCTTGGAACGGAAAAATTGCTGCTCCAGCAAGATTGAAAGCCGGCGATTCCATACGCATGGGCGAAACTAAGTCCGTCTTTGAGGAAGGTTTCACATCAAATTGGACCACCGAAGTGCTCGAAATTCTCAACATGCAAAAAACCTTGTACTGTAACAAACCTACAAGGAAAGGTTGCGGGTCGAACTCTCCGATTTTGATTAAATTTGGCATGCTTGTAGAATGGGTAAAAATAGGCGACATGTTTTTTTTATGTCTGCGGAATCCGATTTTTAAGGGCTGAAACGCACCCTCAAAAATTGGGGTGTTTTTCGTTTTTCGTCGATAACGTTTTAACGGTATGAGATGTGAAAAAAATTCAAATTGCGACAGTGTTTATTTTTTCGTGTACTGTACATTGAAGATGAGAACGATAACTTTATCGACAAAAAAAGAAAAACACCCCTATTTTCGAGGGTGCGTTTCACCGCCTAAAAAACGGGTTCCGCAGATATAAAAAAAACTGCGTGTCGCCTATTTTTACCCATTCTACAAGCATCCCAAATTTAATTGTAATCGGTTAGATCGACCTCGCAACCTTTCCTTGCTAGTCGAATAGTCAAGTGGAAACCCGCTAGCATGCGGATTTTATGAATACGAGCTGCAACGTGTTGACAATCCGAACATACAGGGTGTCCCATTTTAATCTTACACCTGAATTTTCTCGAAAAATATTGCTCGGACGAAATATTGTGTGGAACAGAAACTTCTAGGTATTGAAGGGGGACGTTTGAAAAAAATTTATTTGAGGAGCCAAAATTCAAAATGGCGGCGTTACAAAGGCTGACATGTTTTTTTCAAACGGAAACATAACTTTTTTTTATTGCCAAAAAATTTGTCAGCTGAAAACTAAAAACTTTTGTTGAAAAAATGTTTTGATAAAGTTCATAATTTTCAAGTGAGAACATCATTTTCAATTATTTCAGATGTATCCAGAATTTGTGTGTGTGTGTGTGTGTGTGTGTGTGTGTGTGTGTGTGTGTGTGTGTGTGTGTGTGTGTGTGTGTGTGTGTATGTGTGTGTGTGTGTGGGCGCGCGTGCGTGTATGTGTGTGGATGTGTGTGTGTGTGTGTGTGTGTGTGTGTGTGTGTGTGTGTGTGTGTGTGTGTGCGTGCGTGCGTGTGTGTGCATGTGCGTGCGTGTGGAACACTGTTGAAAATTTTGTTTTTTTTTGTTTTTTTGTTTTCAAATTTGGACGATATTTCATGAGAAAATTTTGGAGGAAAATCGATGAAAAATAGTTTTTTTTTTCATTTTAATAGCGTTTGTGCCATTTTCAGGCCCAAAAACGTGTTTGTTTAATTCCTTGACGAACTTTGATCACGATGGGTAGAAAAACACAGACACACACACACACACACACACACACAAATCCTGGATACATCTGAAATAATTGAAAATGATGTTCTCACTTGAAAACTATGAACTTTATCAAAACATTTTTTCAACAAAAGTTTTTAGTTTTCAGCTGACAAATTTTTTGGCAATAAAAAAAAGTTATGTTTCCGTTTGAAAGAAACATGTCAGCCTTTGTAACGCCGCCATTTTGAATTTTGGCTCCTCAAATAAATTTTTTTCAAACGTCCCCCTTCAATTCCTAGAAGTTTTGTTCCACACAATATTTCGTCCGAGCAATATTTTTCGAGAAAATTCAGGTGTAAGATTAAAATGGGACACCCTGTATATCTCATGGAAAAGATAATACGCAAAAAAACGAGGATGTTCATGTTAAATGGTAGAAAATGAATAAATCACAAAACTCTTGGATAGGTACATAAAAATAATATATTGTAAACACTTTACTTACAACGAATACAACATTTTATTTATCGATAAATACATAATGCTCTATGCATAAAATAAATAATTGTTATTGGAAAAAATATTATATCGTATTTATTAATAACATGAATTTTTTTGTATATAGCTAACTTTGCTGCACTCATTATATCTGTTTATTTCTTTCAACAATACATACATTTATTGGCACAAGCCATGGCCTTGAAGCGAAATTTTGTTAATGACCGACACTATACAAAATTACTGTACAGCGCGAAACATTCCAGAATACTCAACATACAGAAAGTTATATTTCAAGGAACAGGAAAGTACGCCTTGCCGTAACACAGTCCAACAAATTCAGTCATTACTATACCATTATTTTGATGTTTCGTGAGACCCGGTACTTTTCTGTTGGCAAGTGACAACCACATACGTTATCGGGCTTATAGTAGTTTGGATAAAATTCAAGGACATGTTGCTTCATATCGTCGTAAACATTGTATGAACGGACAAAGGTTGACACATTGCCCAAGGGCGTCACCAAGGGGGGCAGGGAGCCAGCCCCTCCCCCTCCCCAAGATTCCAAACTTCTTTATGTTCACTTATTGTCCAATTTATAATTCCCGTGCGATGCGATCGATTTTTCTTCAAAATGCATAGTTGTATGTGCATTTCAAATGAGTTCTCAATTTGACGACTACATGATATGTAGTCATCGATTTGCGCGAAATACATAATATGTAGTACACATACTGTATTTCGCGCTGATAAAGTAGTGGGGATGTAGGTGCATAGGTGCACTCTAGCAGTGGTAGCGGGGTGGGGGCGGTACAGTACAGTGTCGAAATATTTATTCATCTTTAGCGAGTAAGATAGTAACTGGTAATGTGAAAAAAAAGAATCGATTCATACGTTTCCAGTCTAAACAGTTCAGAAGGGTCTACAATGTGGACATCAGAAATTTTTGCAGCGAGTCACTGCGTTTAATTTTCATGTAGGTATTTTGCATAAGCATTATTTTTAGATTGTGAGAATCTACACATAGAGGTATTTCGTTTCTTTATGATTGTGACATTAATTTGACAACGTTGTACCCCAGTAGATAGTGACCCTGACTGCTGAGCTCGGGGTCCTGGGTTCGAATCCCGGCCGAGACAAGCTTTTATGTGATAGATAAATGTTTGTTCTCGGATCTTGGATGTTTGTGATGTGTTGTATGTGTCCATCCCACCCGCGATACGGGTGCAAGTGCCGATACGTCAGTGTGTATGCGTTTATTGAACGCATCCTGATTCTAGTATGGATGACTACAACAAAAATGATATCGGTCGATTTATTGGCCGAGCGTCAATGTCATCAACCGAAAAGAAGGATAGTATTGTACGAAATGTCGTTTTTCAAAACAGTGTACACTCTCAAAGGAAGAGTGTTCAAGCTATCCGTCTCAAATTTTGGCACATTCTCCACGCTATTCTTTATCGCGCTATGGGAGCTTTTTTGTTGAAAGCTTCATACTTTTTTAACGAAAAACTGTCAAAAAAAATATGATAATTTCGATACTTTTTTACCTCCATAGCAAGATAGCGGCTTTCATACTGATTAATATTCTTTTTACAAATTTTGTTTCAGATAATATTTACGGCCACAACAGTGTACACCGTGAGGACTCCTTTTTCAAAGACATTTTCAACCGTTAAAAAATGTTTAAAAAATTAAAATAAACGTTTAAAAATTGATTTTCTGTTCTCCATGAGTGCTTTGATTTGACATAAAAAATACAGACTAATTAGCGTATTCTAACCATCGCGAAAATCAGCTATTTTCCGACCCGTTACACTGTGATGACCCCTTGAACCTTAAACCTGCGATGCTGTGGCGTAGAAACGGATACTTTAACCATTACACCTAATTCTATGGGACGAAATATATTTTATGCAATGTGTAATAGTTGCGAAACAGAGTAGAAAGTATATACTTTTATAAAACGTTTTGAATTATGCAAATAAAATAAGATTTCAAGTATCGTATGGTCTAGGGGTACATCATTGACTTGATCCGTACTTCACGGGTTCATGAATTTGATTTCCACTTGTATGATAAATTGCGGCAGTTTATGTTTTTGAACCTGCGAGTCAAGTAGTTGAGAAGACCAAAACCTTTGTTTTTTTCTTAACCATGCATGCCAAGTCGTTGCACAGCATTTCCAGTGTACTTGTGCGATACTTATGTTGTCCTTTCATATAATGGTGATATGAATTTTATGTTACAAGAACAAGATGATTTTTTTAAATGCAAATAAAATATTTGGAAAAATGTTATCCTCAAACTTCCAAACTCGCTTGGGTATTTTATAAAGTTTGAGTCTATACTCGGATTGCTGCTACACATATGAGGATTGTCCGCGGACACACCCGTATACTATGATATAAAGTATTCTCCTGATATCGACGAAAAACGAAAAACATTCCCATTTTTGAGGGTGCGTTTCACCCCTTAAAACCGCTTTTTCGCCAATAAAAAAATACGTGTCTCTTAATTTTAGATACTCTTCCACATGAAAAGTTTCAACAAAATCGGAGGAGGACACCAAAGTGATGTTCCTTGTGAATGGCCATCGTATAACTTTACTCGGCTGACCTTGGTTAATATCTATTCCCTTCTGTGATTTTATTAATAAACAAAACAGTCAATCATTTTATGGATTTTTTTTATCTTATCCCGACAATAGACGTATATTATAAAGTTTCTTCTAAGTGACAATCGTACTATTTTAGGCGGCTTACCTTGGTTAATATTCAATCCCTTCTGTGATTTTATTTTTAGAAAAATAACGTCAATCATTGTATGGTATTTTTTATCTTATCTCGGCGATAGCCCCAGATAGACAGTCATGATGATCACGCCGTGCATACAATTGACGAGGCAAATTTTACAGCATATTAACTACATATCGTGATGCAAAGCCGTGAACTCATACGCAGATTTTCCGTCATATTGAAATCATATGTAGATGTTTTGGCGTGTGTTCACTATTATAGTATTGATTGTTCTCATAAATTGGGCTTAATAAGGAGGCAATTCCGTTTACGTTGACGAAGACATTTCATGAGCTCATTTTGTATAATGAATTTATAATAAATTGGGACTTAAATTTGTCGCTTCAAAATGCATCATCCGTTGACTACAAGATGAACTCATAAGACGGCAAATTTGAGTTCTACGATGAATATTTGCAGATTGACGCCATATGGAAGTCATGCAATGATTTAGTTCGGGTATTCACTGGGTTAGCACTGGTAGTAGACATGCCATGCAAGCAATATGATGGCGATATGCATGTTTTTGTGTGGCACATTCGTTGGGCGCAATATAACGGCGATATGTATATTTTCTAGTGATACACCCCACGAGCGCAATATAATACGTATCCATACATTCCATGACGGCGATATGCATGTTCTCAGTGACACACTCGATGAGCGCAATATGAAGGCGACATGTATATTTCTCAGTGATACATTCGATGGGCGCAATATGACGGCGATATGCAAATTGTTCAAAATCACGAATGTTAAAAATAGGCAAGGAAACAAAGAAAGTTTACACAATTGTTAGAATGGCTAGGTAGGTAGCGCGTTCGGCTCTAGAATTAGAAGACGTACGTTCAAACCGTAGGTAGGTAAACAATTTTACGAGGCAGGATACGTTTTAATCCATTTATCATATAGGCAGGAACATAAATAAAGCATATCGAAACAAAAAATACTACCAGATTCTATTTATTCAAAATTTTGGATTTTTTTTTACTTTTCACGCCGCGACACCCATATGAGCACAACATAGTTACGTCACGCTATGCCGTCAATATGAGCTCCACATGAGCACAGCAATTTCGTCAGGTCATGACGCCAATATAAGCTTCATATGAACATTACAATTTCTTCACGCCGTGACACCCATATGAGCTCCATAGGAGCACAACATATTTAGGTCACGCCGTGATACCCATATGCACTCACTTATTGTTGGATATTCGCGAGCCAATTTTGCTAGTGCGGATGAATTCACTGCATGCATACTCACGCGAGAACAACTTTGCTTCATATGGAGGTGTTATTGCGCATCATCATGTGATTCTATGTGATATGACTTCAAGGGGAGCACTCATAAGGGATACACAGCTTTGAGACTTTCTATGCCGCAGAGGAGATGTATATATGATGGCAATATAAGCAACATTGGTCTATGTGGGAGACGTCCGATAGCCGCTATTTTTTTATGAATATTTATCAATGCAAAAAAACGGTAAAGCTTCTTAAAATTTCACAAACAGACACTACAGCTCTTTTCACCGATTGTACATTTTAATAAATTCTGCTTTTGTTTTAAGTTTCATGTTGAGTATTCAGGCTACTGAGTAAATGGCCTAAACTCGTCAGGTAATAATCAGGAATCGAATGACGATCATCGTTGGTGGATTCCTCTTGGTGCAACGTTATTGATTCGAGTTTATCAACTCCTGAAGCTACCCATAGTTTGCTAAAGCCACAAAGACCAGCAAAAATCATGTCATTGTTGAATCTGAAAAATATGATTTCATTATACATATCTTTCAGGCTTAAACGATTTTGGTTACACATAGATTCGGATATACGCAATAGTGCACTTTATACTTACGAATCGCCGATAAAAAGGCACCTGGATGGATTGTTAATCTCGAATTTCTCCATCACGTAGTTCTTTAAATTTTCACTCGGCTTGGCGCATTGAGTAGGTTCCCTACCTGCTTCCTTCGATATTATGTCGACGAAGGGACGGGGACCCATAATAGTGGTGCCTTTTGCGAACGGAATTTTGCTATCCAGCATACCCGTTAAATACAGAACATCTCTTTCTTTTAAATATTGAATCGATCGTGATATTTGCAACCAATCGACGTTAGGGTTAAAGTCGAAGATAACAGCTTTTACGCCTGGATCACATTGTAATGCTTGCCGAATTTCCTCGTAATCTTCTGCCAAACGATCTTGCTGAAACATAATGAAACGTTATCATCAAAATTGCAATATATTTCGATTTAAATTCAACATTCGTATGATGGGTATGGTGCAATACTAACTGAAGATTCGACGATGTCAATGCCTGCGGCTTTGAGCACTTTGCAGAATTTAGTGGATCCCGCTACGAAAGCTTTGCCACGAAACTCCATTTTCTTGAGATACCAACAAATAACGCTGGACGGTACGACTAGCTGCTCCTGTTTGCGAGAAAAATCACTAACACATCGTTGTTTTCAGCGTTAAATTTTTTACATTCCTCGCGGGCGCGTATAATGTAAATGTGCAACAGAACTTCGTGCTGTAGGTTGCAATAATAAAAAAAGAAAAGAAAAATCATAACCGTTTCTATTCGAAAGCTCGCTTACTTACAGCATTCACAGGATAACCCATTTTTCGAAATTTTGCACAATATTCATCCAACGACAGTGTGCTATTGTTCGAAACGAAAAGAATCTTTTTCCCCAGACATTGCAGTTTCTTAAGGGTATCGAAAGATTTTTCGATGGGTGTTTCGCCAAGCCATAAAACTCCTGAATAATTTTTGTATTAGAGATATGATCGAAAGCGCCATTATTAATGAATGCCTATTAACAACACCGAATAGAAAACCTCACTCATCTAGCTACGTTCTTCTGAATACGATTTATTCGCGGAATAATGATATCAGCATAAACAATTTTGTAGCCAGATTTGTCGAAGAATAAATTTATTTATTGATAGGATTAAATCAATTTCTACGCTGCGACAAATTATCGTCGGAGACTCACCATCGCAATCAGTTATAACCGTGTCAAAAGAATCCAAAAACTGCCTCATCTCGTTCGGCTCACAATCTAACAAGTTGCGCATTTTTTTAATTTCGAAAAATAAACAATTAACAGAGATAAGAAAAGAAAGAGCTGCGCGGAAACTAAACACCCAATACAAGATGAAAGCAACCGTGCTTGTACGACGAGCTTCGTTTGACTAAGACTTGACATAAGATTTTGAGAGGTTCTTAGCGTTCGAGATAAAAACTAAACGGAGATAAGAACAGTAGGTTTAGGTGAACATGACTCTTGAAAAAACCGCAGTGTGAGTGGCTCCTGCGACTCACACCGTTGAGTGACTCAGCTGTCCAATAGGATCAAGACTGCTCCGATAAAACGAGCTAGCATTATTTTATTAGTCAGCATATACTTACTGACGAATAAAAAAACCTAGATGCACCATTTTTGCTTGCCGTATTATATAAAAAGTAAAAAAAGACCGCTAAGCAATAAAAAGTTCCTTATCTTACATTATCATAGCATACTTTTTAACTTTAATTTAAACAATGGTTTTGTTATATTTTTTCAATTGCAATGTACAAAAAAAGTGATATAACTTTTTATAAAATTATTATGATGTAATTTTTACGGGAACGAGCTACAAATGATCCAACATTGAAAAGCCGAGCGTATAATATGGTAACTTTATTCAATTTACAGTATTTCTTATCACATACATTTGGTTCGGTGATCGCAAAAGTAATTTCCGCGGCTTTGTCAATGTCGTTCTCGTGAAAATTGCAGGTAAACAATAAGTATCGGGTTAAATACTGAGAAATCCTGATTTTTAAGGGAATCTACGAATGCGCGAGAAAAAAATATGCAGATTTTAAAAAAATCTTCCTACGACCATTTTTAACGGAGATATCGAAATACTTAACTAGGCCGGGCGAGGGGTGTCCTGGCGGGAGAGGCGGTATCCCCAGGGGCGTACACAAATTACGTAACGAGAAAATTTCCCAATTTTCGACCCCGAAAATGTTGATAACAATAATAATAAATTGAAGAAACGTAAAAATGACCATATCTCCCCTTGTAATGAAGATATCGAGTTACTTTTTTTTTAAGTGAGCGTCTCACAGGGACTTACAAGATTCTGAAAGATTTTTCCAAGCAGCCTCAAAATTGAAATACATAATTGATTTTTTAAGCAACAAATTTTAATCTTCGAAAATAATCTTTTTTATGACAAAAATCACTTCTTCGCATTGGCTGTTGAATGTACACGCTAATCGCGTAATTGTTTATCCCCATGTGGCTCTTCTGGATCACTTGCTATAAGGAGGTGCCGGATTTACGTAAGCCATTATTACTCGTTAACAATATTATATAACCTAGCTCAATAAAATGTACAGATATCTCTTAGGCCTAGATTCTTCTAGATGCTGATTGAGTTTCAGAACATTAAGTTCATTGATAAACGAAGTACATGCAGAATTTTTTTTTTCTTTCGCCGGTGATTTGCCCTTAAACTAACAACCCTATGTGATTTTTGTATAGGACATATGTGAGAGCTACTAATTAATTAAATTCATTAAAGAAATCATAGAGATAAAATAAATAAATAATCGATAATCGATAATCGAACAATCGATACCCCCTTCAATGCCATCGATTCTTCCTCTGTCTCCCGCCACTCCCCTTTTCTCTCAATAATTTCTTGTGAATCATGCAATATTGAAGAAGGGGCATGAGCGCAAACTCGAATGTGCCATATGTGCCACATTCAGAAAATCCTATTTTCCGTAACTTTTCACCTTAAAACTTGTTAAAATCGAGCAACATTTCCAAGAGGATTCTGGCTCATCGAGATCTTGGACTTGGACTTAGAGTTAACGACGTACTTTATTCAAACTGTATGGAATATAAATAAATGTATATAGGGTACAAACTTACTGTAACTATAACGTTTAAAATAGATTGTCACTTCCATTATCACTCTTTCTCTTCTGTTCTCTGCGATTCTCGACTATCTCTGGTCTCTCTTACTGAATGCTGTTTTTTTCTCCCATTATCTCCCAATTGGGCTCCCTGGCTTGAGGCTTCGCAATATTTTCTAAATTGGGTTGGGAATTGTGAAATAATTTATTTTTAACAGCATCTATTATTTTAATTAATGTCAATAAAGAACTCTGGACAACAAATATGAATACCGATCTCGTTTATAAAAATCATTTTCTTATTTTCACATTATTATGTGAAAGAAAAAGTTTTTAGTTGCTTTTCCTAGCATACCAACCGGACCAGGCTATCTGGTTGCATGGCTCTCAATTAGATAATACATACCAGGTCTGCCATACACCAGCGTCGGTAATACATTATAACTTCAACAGTTCACACTTAAGGGGGCGATACGTTTAATAGACGACAAAGAATGCTGATTTTCATGATTTTGTTTTTAAACGAAAATTTATTCGCCATTTTTGTGACTTAGGGTATGTTTTGATTCGACTTTTGGCTGTTGCATGGTATTTTTCAAATTTATTAATCTTTGAAAATGACGGAGGTATAGCATAGTCTTCTAAATGGCATTTTCAAAACTGGCGTGACGTATAACCAAAAAACTAATCGACCGATTCTGATGAAATTTAGTATAAATCTTTCTAATCTTATTGTCTAAAACATGACCGTAAATGTTTTTGAAAATTAAAAAAAAATCAATCTTTTTGTTTCAAAGCGTACCATTCCATCGATTTTCAACATTTCTCATTTTTTCTTGGTTCATATTCTGCATATGAGTGTTAAGGTAGTACTAGCGGATTGACTAGTCAACGGAAAATCTGTAAATTTTCGAATCTGAAAAAAGCAAAATATAATACATTTAGGTTTAATAATATCCATGATACGGAAATAAATTATGTGAGAAGTGTATGTGATAGCTATGTGTGTTATATTACGAACAGTGAAGTATTAAAATAGCAATCAGATTTGACTTGAGTTGTCTCACCGGCCGCCATTTCATAATTTTGGGAATATAAGTGGCAACGCTGTACTCGGGCCCTTCCGATAAATGTCAAGCATGTGTTTGCTTATTTCGTGTGGGTAAGCGTGTGTGTAGAGTGTGTGTAATGTGCGTATATTGTAACTTCGTTCTTACATATATTGTATCAACAGATATGGATCGACACAGTATTCATTCGAATCTCGGACGTAATAAAATTGCGTTAAGAATCTACAACTTTTGTCGTAGCATTCAAATTGACTGGCTCGATTTGGCCTTCTGGATACGAGCACAGCTGATGACATGCGGCGTTGCAAAATCTACGCGATCTCTCCCATCATGGCCGACGCGGCCAGCGAACGCGACAATTAGTCGATCCAATCGATAATAACTGCTCGAAATGTCCCGTTACCTATATTTTTTTTGGAACATGCGTGGCCGCGATAGTTTTTTTTGTTATTTATCGCTTTCGCATAGCTCCGTATGTAAACGCGCACTATTATTATTTCCGTGTCAAAGTTCGATGCGCACGGATTCCCTATATGGTGCGGGTTAAATGCATTGATTTAGTCAATTAATTACCATCGTATTTAGCCGGTCAGGCATGCGGAGTTTTCGCGGACGTCATTCTGTATGTCTGTACTACAGCGTATCAAAAAATCAAGTTTTTCCCCAATGAGGGGCCGTACGTAAATTACGTGACGCAATTGGGGGGTTCAGCCAGGCGTTACGGTCTACGTACGTAGGGGGGGGGGAGGGTCGAGGCTTGCGTTACGTCACGATTTTAAAACGGCCAGAAATAGCAAAATTTCTGCATGTTCAAGTTTTTAATTTAAACCTCGAGTGCAATTTCACCGTGGACAGCTCACAGCTTTCTATACGCAAGGTCAGTTAAGGGGGAAAATCACTGTGCAAGAACTTGCACAGTAGCTTTCCCACATCCCCCAAGCAAAGTTTGAAGGAATTTTTTTAAAATAATTCTTGAAGTACATGTATTGAAAAATATGTTGGCAACATTTTTATTCACTATTCCGAAAATTGACGGAGTTATAGTCATTTTAGTGAGAACAGGTAGCGCGACCCTCGGTAGTGCCCTCGGTCCCTACAGGTGTGGCATCATTTACAATCGATAAAGTACAGGCTCTTATTATTTTATGAACTATCATGAAGACGAAGAACCGTCATATCGCCTGCGACTAGATACTTCAATGTAACTATCAATATTCTATAAAAATCGTAACTTTATATCAAGAAACACGGAAAGAAAACTTTGAACGCGTTTTTCTCGAAACTAGTTTTTTCGACCTTGTCCGAACGAATACTTAAAAACTTATCAACCAATTTTCAATTTTTTTAAAAACCTTTTTTGTAATCGCAGAGACTAAGGCTGTACGTATCCGCGTTTTTAACATTTCATGATTACTATTTTTAAAGACTGCTTGAATACAGAAAAAGGGCCTTGAAAATAGAAAAAAATGTTCAAACTGTCGGCATTTTGTACGAAAAAAAAAAAAAAAAAAAAACGGCTACGCATAACGATAGCTACATTTGTATAGATATCGATAAATTGTTGACTTTTAATTTACAGATAACCTTTGGTAAAGATATCGATGGGACAATGAAGAGACATTTTTTTCATCGTCAAATCAAGGCATATATCTCGGTTAACTTTCAAGATTTTGTCAAAAAAATTAGTATAAAACTAGATGAATATATACTTCATAAAATGAGTATAAACCCGATCCTTTCATAATTAGTTATGTCTATGAAAAAAATCGTAATTATTGACGACAAAGCACCCGTTACGTAACGGAATCAGGGGGTTCTGGTCAAGCGTTACGATCCCGTTACGTGGAGGGAGGAGAGGGGTTCAAAAATTGGGAAATTTTGCGTTACGTAATTTGTGTACGCCCCCTGAGGAGGTTCATGCACATACTACTTTAAGGGGAGGGTAGGGGTTTCAGCGTGACAAAATAAACACTTATTTGCGATTTTTTCATCTATATGGATAGAGTAAATTTATTGAAACGTTTTGTACATTGTTAAGTGTCATTTCAAGAACATTCCGTAAAATTTGTACGCGAAAATATCCACTAACAAGCCGGTGCCGCATTTTTCTCGAAACCACTTTTTCAAAGTCCGTGTTCACTGCCATTTAAAAACTACATGACCGATTTAGTTCAAACTTGGTACACACTTTCTACATATAAAATACCTCCCCCCAACGGTTAGTTTGAGATTTTTTACATTGAGGGGGTTTTCCACCCCCAAAATGGCGGAATTTTTCGTGAAAAATAGCACTTTTCACTTTACATGACCTACAAAAATTTAGAAATAAAAAAAATCATCAAAGTCCGTTGGGGGGAGGATTTGATGATACTTTGACTAAATTTCAATGGTACTTGATTTCAGATAATTTCTAGCTGAGATACAGTGAAAACCGCAAAACGTATTTTTCCAAAGGCGTTCTTGGAAAAGCTTTGTCACCGGCTTGTTTGTGGATATTTTCGCATACAAATTTCACGGAATGTTCTTGGAATGACACATAACAATGTACAAAAGGTTTCAATAAATGTACTTTATCCATATAGATGAAAAAAAAATCGCAAAAAAGTGATTTTTTTCACGCTGAAACCCCTACCCTTCCCTTAATGGAAGAAAAATTTTCATTGGTTTTTTTTTCAGATTGATCCCACCGACGCTATGGGTCACACTGTCTGATAACATCCGCCGAAACGTTTAGAAGACTGCACCATATCACCGTCATTTTTTAAAATTAATTTTAAAAAATACCATGTAACAGCTAACAGTAGTAATAAAAGATACTCTAAATCTAAAAAATAGTGAAGAAGACTTTCGTAAAAAAAAAATATCACGAAAATCAGCAATTTTTTCCTCGCCTAAAGGTATCTTCCCCCTTAATAGAGCTCGATTTAAGGGTGTTTTCCTGAAAAATCTTTAAGGCATGCATGTTAGCCTTCTTTTGTTTTGACATTCTGCAGGAGTGGTGTCTTGCTATAATACAAACTTTCATCAAAATCCATCTTCAGGCTATTACATCCTTCTCCTCCTACCTCTTTTCTCTTCTTGTATGAACAAACTAAAAAATTATGATGGAAATTTAATGCGTCATCTGCTGATGAATAGAAATCTGATATACCTCCGGATTTTGAAGCTGGAAAATGCTAGTAATATATGAATATTTAAAAGAAAAGAAAAATTGATAACTTTGCAACTACTTTCTGTGTCAGATTCTAGATTCATCCAATAATAAATATATGATTACTTATTTTGTATGGATAAAGTTCTGTGGCTGGCTTACTATATGCCCAAGTAAGAACAAATAGTCACTAAACTGTTGGAACTTTCATTAAAACTTTTAAGAAAAAATATATTTCTACATTTATTATTTATTACAGTTTGCCATCTCCGATAGTTGCTATTAGAAAATTATTTACCTTTGCTAATAATAGCAAAGGTAAATAATTATCAAACACTACAAAGGTAGTGTTTGATAGTAGTAGTAATAAATACAGAAATGGAGATTTGCTCATTGTAAATTCAGTTCGGTGCGCATCGAGAGCACAGCATCGATCATTTTGTCATGCGACAAAAGATACCACAATACAACTTTGCTCCTGACGCTGGCTCCGGCCCTGACGCCACACAGCCAATTCATCTTATGAGCAGATGTAATGCGAGAGTGAGGAGCAGGAGGGTCGAGTGACCATTTGTAACAGTTTTTCCCATAAAAAAATTTACTCCTAGTACCGCGGACAGCAGATTGGGATGTACGACGCATTTTTTTTCTCTCTGCTTCTCGTGCGATCATGTCATCGTTGCTGTCTGCACCGTCACAGGCAGAATCCCATCCTTCTTCTGAAGAATCTTCATTAAAACCCTTCAATTCTTCTTCACGGTCTGATTCACTGTCACTTGAGTCGTTGTCCTGAGGTTCCTCTGCATTGTTGTGCACCTGCAGCATCCTCCAGACCTCCTCTGCCTTTTCTACTCACGACCTCGTACCCATGGTTTTATTCGGATTAAAAAAAATCAGAATAGTGTGAAAACGTTTATAATGTAATTTCTGTTGATAACACACTGATTTTATAATGATAAATAACAAAAAACAATGGAAATAATCATATACTTACACAAAGCAAAACATCGCAAAAAGTGTGGGTTTACGCTAACCCGAGGCTCTCAAAGAATGTTCACTATGTCACGTCCGAACTGTAATTGATGGTAATTCCTACACGAACCTGCTCTTGACAGTTTTCCCTCCTAATGCGATCGATATTTTCACGTGATTACCCGAACTGCTGGAACGCCAGGGCCCCAAAAATGGTGTGGGGATTGGGGTACCCATGTGTAGGGTCTTAGGGTCAAGGGGCATGTACGAGATCAACATAACCTCACAAATTCTCGAACCCAGTTTTCTCATAGATGATTTATGAAAACGAAAGCATCAGGCTCTGTAGGATTCACTGACCGAGACCTAGACGATTTTATTGAGCCCTAAATATTATTGATCTTGGAAAACTCTGCGTTCCAAAATTTCGGCTATCTCTCTTGCGCCTATATGTCACCTATAACATGAAACGATTTCGGAAATATTTCCTATACTCACAGTACTCACACGAGTAGTAAGATCTAACGTACTACTGGTGGAAGGGATTAGTTATGAAATAAACCTTGTAAAATGGAAACTTTATTGTAATATAATGCGAACAAGCTTGTGACTTAAAATCGCGTATGAGTTTTTGCAAAGCCGGCGGAGGTTATGTTTACGAAAATACACATGTTTCAAGCGGGATAGCAGTAATTTACTTTCACGTTTCGTGAAAGAAAAAAAAAATTAATTCTTTTTACAACAATCTTAGAATCTTACCGACATGGACGGCGATAAATCCTTGATTTGCTTCAATCATGCTCCTTTGTATTAATTAACGTCAAAATACTTTTTATGGGTTATGTGTATACTACCAGTGAAGTGTAGCTCAATAGTTCAAACTCTATGTTTCTAGGCAACGAACTCGTGGAGACCCTAGACCTAATCCGTAATGGCCTCTGCACACTGCACACGATTGGCGATGAGCGATATCCAGTGGGAGCTTCACTTTCCCAGGGGGTTTCTGGAATGCCTGGGCTGCCATTGGATATCGCTCATCGCTCGTCGCTCATCGAGCGCAGCATGGAGGCTAGAGTGGGAGTCCGATCTGTGCATTTCAAAGTGGCTACAAAAATGTGGTCAAACAGGGATGGCGCCACTATCTCTAAGACCTCGAGAAGTAAGCTGAGTGTCAATGTCGTGTAAGAGAGATGGAAGAGGATCGAATACGCATCCTAGCCCACGGTCTTACATACAGGTCTTGAAACTCGCTCAAAATTTCAGCGGTGGGGGATGGCCTCTTATTGAAGCACCGACTGTTTCAACTCGTGACCTCGAGAATCGCTGCTATAGAGTGATGCAGGCTGTGTGAGAGAGACGGAAATAGATTTCAAAAGTAAACAAAACCCAAACATAACCGCTGATTCACGCGACCACACGCGACGTGCTCTACTTGTAACTTGTAAAAACGGTGACATTGAAAAATGACTAAGTGGTGTATTGTGCCAACGTGTAAAACAGGCTCTCGGAGTGAAAAATCGAAACGCTCAGTGTTTCGGGTGCCGAGAGACTTGGCGCAATTAAAAAAATGGGAGGCCGCGATACCGGGAGTTAGGAAATTAGAGCCTAGACACGTTGTGTGCGAAAATCATTTCGAACCGAAATATATTCATCGAGAATGGGCGAAACAGGCGTTGGAGCCGGGAACCTGAAAAAAAATGAAAAAATATTGGGATCATTACAATAAATACTTTCCAGGCTGAAAAACATAAAACAAAATTAGTGTATTATTTTCATTTATCCTACTCAAGAGTCCTTTGCTTAAAGGTCGGAAAAGAGGTGTTTTTTTTTTAATTTACAAACGCAAACCGTTTCGGAAACTGCAAAGTAGAGATTATTGAAAATGTTTCTTGAGACATGCATTAAAATTTTTCGATGAGGAAATAAAGATGTGCAAAAGAAGCACTGTTTCTTAAGTATTTATTTCATTTTTAAGAAATACATCCTGCAAGTGTTTCGGTCTGGATTTCACTTCGGTCTGGGATAGTTGCCACTTATTTTCCGGTCAATTAAAACAACGCGTAAAGCCTATTTTTTTTATAAAAGCTAAAACATGTTTTTAAAAAACCGAGCGCACAGGGATCGAACCCCTGAAAGCAGCATTACGAAGCTTGCACCGAACCCCTCGACCAATACGAGCTCACATTGACACCTATATAAAAAACATTCGTATTCATTGTACCCACTTGGATAACTATAGTCTTTTGGTTTTTTCAGGTTTACGATAAAGTTACTTTTTTGTATTTAAGTCCATCATGCATTTTTGACATTGAATATCTTAATTTGCCTACATCAGCCAATTGTACAGCTAGGTTAGGTTCCTATGAGTCAACAATCGATTTCTATCTCTCTCGCACAGCCTGCATCACTCTATCGCAGCGACACTCGTGGTCTCTAGGCGAAACGGCCGGTGCTTCAACCCGATGACATACCCCCACCACCAGAGTTTCAAGACCTGTATGTAAGATCGTGTCCTAGCCTCCATGGCAAATACAGTAGAACCTCGCTTATCCGAAGTAATGTGGGGAGAGGGTACCTCGGATAAGGGAAATCTCGGATAATACGGAAAAAAGTAGCAATATAGGACTATTCCACGCATAGGCATAGCAGATTCTTCCGTTTTATCCGAGATTGCGGAGGACTCGGATGAGTAAGGTGACTCGGATAATGCGGAACGTCGGTTAATCGAAGGTCGGATTAACCGACCTTCGATGAGATGAGATGAAATGAGGGACGGATGGATGAGGTTCTACTGTACCAGCATATGCGATAATATACACACAATATTCGAACAATTCGAGAATCGTTAAAATCGATTTATCGAGACAAACCAGCCTTGATGTTGACAAGAGGACACAGATATTTAGATCATTAAAGCATGTTTTTATCTTGAAAACATTGAAGCAAGCAATATCGCTTCGACTTTGTACTGTTATTACGGTGTTTTTCTCAAATCGAAAAATAACTACTGGACAATTTTATTAACTTCTTGCCTCAATGAGTAGTTGCAATTCTTTCGTGTGATTTTCTCTTTATTTTCATTCAAATAGGTTATTGTCAGAATTATCGCCTTGCCGATTCGCTTTTTGCGAGTTTTAACACAAACAGATCGCACAGCATTGTTTTTTACTAGGAATAATTTACCATCAAATTGACCTGAGTAAAAAACGTATTCGAGAATAAAAAAATTATTATTTAAGACGTTTTCCACCGTTCGTTGTACAAGAAAACAATACAGGACGATTTTTTAAATTCCTTATGGCAATGAGTAATTGCAATTTTTTGTGTATGATTATCTTTTAATTTTTATTTAACCCTAAAGCTCATGACTGGGGGCCAGTGGCACCCCAATTTTTATGCAAAATATGAGGTTTTTGCTGTTTTTCAGTCTTTAAATGGATTGTTCACCAATGGAATGTTAATTAAATCAGATGGCTCGCACACTATTTACATTCTTTTGAAAATACGAAGAAACTGAGGTATGATAAAGTCCATTTATCCCTGTAGGACCAGTTTAATGACAAAGAAAATCACGGGGTGCATATGCACTTCAGTCATGCGTTTGACGGTGAAAAAAATAAGTCGTTAGTTGTTGGGTTAAATATCGTTATCATAAGAATTATCGTGTTACCGTTCGCTGATTGTGAGTTTTAATATAAACAGATCGCAAAGCATTGTTCTTTGACAGCAGGGATTAATTCACCGTCGTATTTACCTAAGAAAATAAAAATTGATTAAAGAAAAAACAGCATCAGTAGTATTTAAGACATTTTCTACCGTTCATTGTACAATTAAACACTGTTCTAATATAAATATTTTTCTATCACTACGTGATGCATTATTATTATTTTCGACCTTTTTCACCCTTAAATATGCAACTAATGCATATTATTCATCGGACATTGCTATATTAGAAATATAATTCTATCTTTACGCATTTACGGAGATCTGTGTAGTATATATCATTATACATCTTTCTCGCACGCAACCCACTTCTCAAGTATCATTCTGCCTCATACACAGCTCACTTCTCATTATTTATTGGTTCCGTCTCTGTCACACGCAGCACACTTCTCGAGGTTTTAGCAATAGTGGCGCCATCGCTGTTTGACCACATTTTTGTAGCCACTTTTTTCAAGTCTCTCCATAAGAGTTCGGACTCCTCCCACTCTAACCTCCATGATGGCTAGGATGCATATTCGACCCTCTTCTATCTCTCTTGCACGACATCGATACTCAGCTTACTTCTAGAGGTCTTACAGATAGTGGCGCCATCCCTGTTTGGCCACATTTTTGTTGCCACTTTGAAATGTACAGATCAGACTCCTCCCACTCTAGCCGCCATGCCTGTATATACGACCGTGCTCAATGGCCAGTTTGACTTTTCAATTCTCCTGAAAGCCGAACAAAGTGAAGGAGCGGAAGACACAACTAGTTAAGGCTGCCGGTCCGACGTGTCTTCTTTTGGTTTTAACAATGACTCATATTTTCTACAAATTGTTTAATTATTGCTCTATCACGAAAAATTGGACGCGCGCCACTATTTCTTTTCCTGTTTCGCGCGAATCATACAAAATATTTTGCTTTGTCTGTACATCATAACTAACGTAAACCTTTTTCGAGACCGCGGGGCGAAATGAGATAACAATGAAATGAGAATAAAAGTAAACATTTTTGTCCAACCATGTCGCGCAAAGAAATTTCTCGTTATGATTTCGGTGGTGAGTTTTATTTGTTATGAAAAAACTTCGTTTCTCGTTCGATCCCCAACTGTTTATAACGTGAAAAAAAATGATGAACCAAATTTGCTAATTTCCGATTTAAATTGATTTGAAGATGTGACGAACTCGACGAGTTTCGCTAAGAAACTCGAAAGCTTAAATCTTATGAAAATGAACTGCGAAAATTAAATTTTTTCATTATATGTTTGCAGTTGGTTAATCTTGTTTCAGCGATTAATAAGTAGATACTTGTAAAGAAATATGAAAATTATGTGCTTCCCTTCAATGGTATCAACGTATCTTCAGGTTGATAAGAAAAAGTAGTCAATATCGGTAGATGTAAAAAAATCATTCATTCCATTGTACAATAAACTGTTCCTTCTGTCGATAACAAAAGAACTTGGCCTGATATTAAATTGATTACACTATGGACGAAATTCGTTCAACAGAGATATTCGTTTAATTTGATTTAATTGCAGATTATTCAAGCAGCGTAAATGAAAATAGGATAAAGTTTTTGTGCTTCGAGTTGAGCAACAAAAGTCAAAGGATCCAGTTGATATGGTGCTCTGCAGGTGTATTTTTCTTTTACCTGATGTATGGATATTTGCAAGAGTTGATATTTACTCTGGATGGGTTTCGGCCGTTTGGGTGGTACTTGACGCTCGTACAATTTGCGTATTACACAATTTTTGCCTGGTTCGAGATACGCCTGAGAGGAATATCCAGACGCATACCATTCGGAACTTATTTAATTTTGGCATTTTTTACACTTGGTACAATGGGCTTTTCCAACAGTTCGCTAGGATATTTAAACTATCCGACACAGGCAAGTACAAAATTGGCAAGAATACATAATGTTGATAAAGCTATGGTAAAAAATGAAATATCGTGAATTGCAGGTAATATTTAAGTGCTGCAAGCTCATACCGGTTCTCATAGGCAGCATAATCATACAAGGAAAAAAATATGGTATTCTGGATTTTGTTTCTGCGGGTCTACTGTGCGTCGGTCTTGTTCTATTCACCTTGGCCGATAGTATGATATCACCACGATTCAATGTACTCGGAGTCGTAATGATCAGTTCCGCCTTGCTTTGCGACGCTGTCATTGGTAATTTGCAGGAAAAAGCAATGAAACAACATAAAGCCTCGAATACCGAGGTCATATTTTATTCATATGGTATTGGGTTTGCTTATCTGCTGACGATACTCTTTTGCACTGGACAACTCGCCAATGGTGCTGCTTTCTGTTTCCAGGTGATTCATTCAATGTTTGCTAAATAATCTCTATTTAAATTTGCCCATTGACTCGACAGAAAATATGAACGTTTTTGTTCCTGCACTGAAATTTATACGTGCTGATCATGGCACAAAAACATAACAGATATGCAAAATCTTTAAACGGATTACACCTACCTTATGACCCAGAAAAAAAGAAATTTTCGTGAATTTTTTTTTCTACATTAAAGAGTATGTTTTCGGACAATAGAATAGTTTTTGCTTTCGGACAATAGAATAGTTTTTGCAGGTGACTGTTTCAAAAACGTCCTTCGTAGTAACCGCTGCCGCTCGGAACAAACGTTCCGAAATAAAAAAATCCAAACACATTTAGTCTTTGCACGAAATTATCTGGTGCTTGGACGAAGGATTTAATGAAATATCGATTTTCAAAAAAACCGGTTGCAGTCCGCTGTGAAAGTATGGAATTTCTGTGAAAAAAAAACGCTCTATTTTCATTGATGAGAAAAAAAAAACTATAGTTGAAAAAAAAATTCCTTTCACTGTTTTTTTATATGTAAAAGAAGCATGTAAAATTTGAACTTGATCGGTGCGGTGATTTTTTATATACCGTGGTCACCGATATAAAAAAAAATCATTCTTAGAAAAACGCGTCCAAAGTCCACCGGTTTCGCGAAACCTACCCAAAAACGCCCATGAATCCCTCAATTTTGAACGGATTGACATTAAATTTTTGTAACGTTACATTTTGGGAATCCGCTGAAAACCAGAAAAATATATTTTCAAAAATTACATCTAGATGTAAGCCCTTAAAATGATTTTGAGGATTGAGAAGAAAGGCTGCGTCCATGATTATTGGCTATGTTCAATAAATAACCATGAGAAAAAATGTACTTATAATGGAACAGTTCTAGAAACTGCGATATCTTTGGTACAATAGCATTCCTTTCTCGCTCTTATATGTGCATTACAGTTATCATTCTTTTTTTTCTGTACTGTTGCAGCATCCTGTTGAGACTTACGGATACGGTCTTATCTTCTCACTCTGTGGTTATTTCGGAGTACAGATAGTACTAACATTGGTGCAATGTTGCGATGCTTTTATCGCTGCAACTGTGACAACTTGTCGCAAAGCAGTCACTATAATAATAAGTTTTCTCTTGTTCTACAAGCCGTTTACGTTTCAGTATCTGTGGTCGGGTTTTCTCATCTTATTGGGCATTTATTTGAATATTTGTAGCAAGCACAAGTGCCAAGCTGGCAACCGACTCATGCCCGCTGTATTGTGGTCTCGTTTAGTAGATCGCTGGAAACGGCATAATCGCATTCAAAGTCACTTGATGACAAACGTATAATGTTCCGCTTAATCACGATTCAATTGTTAAAGAAAAATCAATTTAGCGATTCTATTCAACGAAGGCGGTCGCTAAAAAGTATCCTTATCGGCAGTCCAAGTGAGGGCGGATTTCGTATAGGTTTAGTTATGCATAAAATTGTGAAACAGCGCAACGCGTGTCAAACCTGGCAATAGAATATAACCACGAGATTCATAGCGATATTTGTAAGTTATTTATTTTATTATATCTTCGACGATAAATAGCCAGCAAGTATATCTGGACAATCATTAAATATGCAACAAAATGAAAAAAAAAAGTTGTATCGTGTCACTTATTCTTGTTTAGGGTTTTATCGCCTCTTCATTGAATGAGAGAGATCAAGTTCACGCGTGTTTTTTTTACTCATTTATTTACACGAGACAATAGTAGCAATAGCAATGATATATATTCAGTTCAAACTGAATCGAAAAATCTACATGACGGGATTAATGTAAACAAACTTCGTTCCTTATTGGTCTGCGTACTTCATATGTACATAGAGAAAATTACTTACAATTCGTATTGTGGAAATATTACTCACGTATATTGCTGCATTATGCCGAAGTATGAATTTATTATCTCCGAGTCCAGTATTGGGATAATCTTCGCTCGGATAATATTGGAAACGATTAAAAACAATGCCTCGTCAACAGAGAAGACGAAAAAAGAGCGGGTTCTTTTTTTCTCCCCCTCTCTCTTGCTTGTACGATGAACAAGCGGGATAAATGTTTGTGTGTGTGCGTGTGTGCGCGCGCGTGTGTGTGTGTGTGTGTGTGTGTGTGTGTGTGTGTGTGCGTGTGTGTCGAATATGGAGTGGGTGTTTATGTAAATGTCGTGAATGTGGTGAGACGGTGTGAGAAGAGCATCATTGCTCGATCATGTTTCGTGTCTGCAGGGTTGAGAATTTTGCTTCTTTTTTCTGTTCTTTTTTCTTAATACAAGTAAGCTTTCGTATCGAAAAGAATACGATTAATTAACGCGATCTTACTTATATGAGCGCAAACCGTGTCGAGGACGTCGGTAACCTGAGAGCAAATCTCTCTCACTCTCTCTTCCGCCTCGGCCCTTTATCTTTTGCGATCATTGGAACCGCTGCGCCGCGAACGCGAACGACGACCGTGGCTTCCACTTCGCGAACGTCTCGACCTTGAGGAAAGGTAGAAAAAAAGCAATGAGTTTCGATCGAACAGAATTTGTGAAAAACGATGCTGTTCAAGGGTCCACAAAGGCATGAATCATTTTCAATAATAATGTTCAGTATGTTCCGAAACGTGGACAAACGACACTTAGTAAAAATGTATGCATGCATATGTGCGGATGTGTATGCGCAAAAACTTGCACACATTTTGAGATACCTGAATAAGAGTTCGGACACCGATAGTGGATGATAGGCATGGTTGTTACGCATTATTGACTCAGAAATTCCTGGACGTTTTTAGATTTACCAGACTGGTTTTGCAAATATTCCAGGGAGATTGGGGTCAAATAAAGAACATTATTTTTTTTAAAGATCAATTATATGAAAACTTTTAAGATTAAAAAATATATATTTTTTTTCGAAACTGGCGCTCTAAAAGTAATTTAAACACTGTAAAGTGAAAAAAAATACATTAAAAGCAAATACAGAACCTGTTCTTCATGATAGACAAAGAATTTGACGCCGGTGTCAATAACTAAAAATAAATATAAACATTTATCTACAAAAGTAATTGTGTATCGACAAATCGAATGCAAATTTATAGAGCTTTAGAGTAAATTCGTTTTTGAAATGTTCATTGTTTGGCACTGACAATACAATGAAGAATAATATAAATATTAAAAATATACAAAAATATTTATATTTATACTGTTCAGTTTTTTCTTCAGGTCGCTTTGGTTTTTTGCCATTATTGCAAAAAGTAAGTTCTGGAAAAATTCCTGAGAATTTTCAAAATTCCCTGACTATTGCCTGATTATTCCAGACGGAAAGAAATTCCATGAGTTTTCCCAGTTTTCCAGCCATGATAGGGAGCATATTTTAAGGGGCTATTCTACTGTGACGGGATAAAAGAAATCGAATTTTTATTTTGTGCTTTTTGCAACTCTATTCTATCATAGAATTGATAAGCTGGTAAAGGCAATTTTCACTCTGTCGACTCAGTACAGCGCTTCAAAGTAAAAGCGCTCGGTGCGCACGCTCTAGCACGTTTACCCGCTGCGCGTCCCTGGTAGCTGTTTTGAATTTATGCCTGTGTATACACATGTACACGTATACTTGTATACATTTATTGTATAGTAGTAACTTGATCTCTCTTTTCACCGTGTGAATAAAAGGACGCTCTACCGGTTGGTATTGTATAGTATGGTAAACGTTAAACGCGTTTTTTTCACCTACCGTCGGTGATTTCAGAAAAATGGCTTACCCAATCGGGCTAAAAATTTTACTGCATATTCAGAATATGTATGACTATCGCCCGAACTAGAATTAATAAAAAATATTAATTTTAACTTATACTTTCGCACGAATTATGACGAAAAAAACGTGTTTTTCGAACACTTGCAAAGAACGACGCAATTTTTTTATTTTGCAATATAAAATAATAATTTCAGTTTGGGCGATAGTAATACAAGATAAGAACCTCTTTGAATTTTTTGTTTCCGTTTACCCGGAGAGCGCAAATCATCACCGCCAGCAACATACTTTTTTCATGCCTTCACACGATTATAAATTGTTAAATAAATATACAATTATATGCAATAACAAAAAATTGTTTTCTATTCTATAAGAGTGTACCTGTAAGCGAAAAAATGTTTGTACCGATACATGAATCGGTAGTAGAATAGCCCCTTAAATCAATATAGTGAAAATCGGTAAGACGCTTTAGATTAGCAGTTTTAATTTTCAGAAAAATGTTCTTCTGTGCCGTAATTTCCACAACTCTTGAGATGTCATATCAATTTTTTGTACAGAAATAGAGTATCATACAAGGTACATTTGGGTGCCATTTTACGGATATCGGTGAAAGGCTACAGATTGTTAGAGGAACAAGGCTTCGGATTGTTAAAACTCTCGAAAAATATTTT
Organism: Ophion slaviceki; assembly: GCA_944452715.1. NCBI lineage: Eukaryota > Metazoa > Arthropoda > Insecta > Hymenoptera > Ichneumonidae > Ophion > Ophion slaviceki. The sequence continues at coordinate 55,001,950 of OX101787.1, read as the reverse complement.
CACGGTGTAAATGTCACAAAATTTAAAATAACCGCATATTTTTTTGCATAGGGTTTTACATATAGTATAAATGTGATCTAATGTCATGAAAATCGGTAAAAGGTTTCACATTGTAAGCGGTTCAAAATCTCAAAAAAACTTTAAACACATCGATAATCTTTGACATATGTGTAGAGTCTGATTGAAAAAAATAGAGAGTCCTTTAATTTAGCCACAATCAGGCGAAAAGATCAGATTTTATGGGCGTTTGAATTTTTTCAACAATTCAAAAGTGAAAATAAAGGATAACAATAAAATAACTTTATATAAAGGAAATATTGTTAAACTTTACCATACAAAAAACATCTGTGTAAGTTGGAAAATTGTTCTTTACTTTGTCGTTTGTTTATTCCGTTCCCAAGGCAACATATGGGCAAGGTTATTTTTATTTACCCATAAAGCTTCCTGTGCAAGGAAACCGAAATTGGAAGACAGACGAGCATATGATACTCATGTACTGATGATTGCAATTCAGACTTACTCATAGGAGTAGCTTCGTTTAAATAGCAATAAACCTGCTCGTATGGTCAGCTTTGAGAGCGAATTTAATAAACGAAGAAGCAATGTACAATTTTCCAACTGAGGCAGTTATTTTTTGTATAATGAAATTTACCTATATTTCCTTTATATAAAATTATTTCACCGTTAAATGAAACAATGTACAAGTTCTTTTTTGGGTAATACCACGGAATATTCGTAAAGGATCCACATGAAGATCTTGACGATTCTTTTTGTTTCCAAGAAAACACAGCATCTCTTGACGAGAGGTAAAATTGATAAAATCTGAAGTATGGTTTGATACTGAGAGGCTCTTCGATTAAAGAATCATGTATTGTTCATTGTTTTTAGACTATTTAAACTATTCAGGATACGAAACGATAAAAAATCATGCTAGACATTTACTAACGGCACATGAAGAGGAAGTTGCGCTCTCATTTGTAAATAATTGTCGTTAGCATGTGCCAACGAAGATGTTTCGATAATTCGAAGGGAAATAAAAGCAAGCTGCGCAGCAATTGGATAACTAAAAAAGCCTCATTATTGCTAACTCAATTTATTTTTCAACTCATGAAAGATAAAAATCATCGTGTCCGAACTTTTACTTGGGGTATCTAACGAACGGCAGTTATTAGCGAAACGAATGAACGAAATAATGGAAAGAGAAAAACTAAAAACGGGATTTCTACCTTTTTCCACGACTACGAGACCGCGATCTGGATCGTCTCCTCTCTCGGTCTCTGCGATCGCGCTCACGATCACGATCGCGTTCGCGTTCTCGATAACTAAGGCCTCTACTTCTGTCCGACCTGTCGCGATCTCTTTCACGATCCTCACGGTCTCTCTCCCTGTCCCGTCTGTCCCTGTCCATCATCGTTTCCCGTTTCTCCTTGCGTCTTTCTTCCACGGTCTTCTCGAGCTCGGCGAGCTTCTCCCTTATCTTGATAAAGCCAAGATGCAATTTACCACCGAAATGATCGGCCAATCTTCGGTCGTTGTCGTGAATACCGAGATACGCGCTGCAGACTTCACATACGCGTAGCTTTTGTTGCTGATAGCTAGAAGCTGGCATACTGTTTCTGTATTCTTGTTCCGCTTCATTCTTCTTCTTTCGCAACTCGTCGATTTCACCCATCAGCTTCATGGACTCCTCGACGAAGCCCTCCTCGCCGAGCTCCTCGGCCTTTGCTAATTTCTTGCCGATCTCCTCGGCAAGAACGTGAACGTTGTTCGCCTTTGCCGCTACCTCGGCGCTAAGTTCCTCCTGCGTCTCCGCCAGCCGTTGCTTCGCTTGCTCGGTCCGACGATCACAATCGGCGATAAAGTTTTGAAGATGTTCCATCGCCTTAGGATAACAAGATAAAAAGCGGTTCAATGCGTGCCAGACGGCGCACTAAACTAGAACTTCGTAGCAGGTTAGACACGCACATGATTGTAATATCAACTGAGAAATTAAATACTTTTGAAACTAAACTCAGAATTAATTATACATTCATTGAACAGCGATATTTTGTGAGCCCCGTTATTGATCAATATTTGACATTTACACTTTTTTCCAACCGTGTCGAAAATATGCCGGACATCTATTAGACAGGATAAGGCAACAATTATTGGCAATAGAAATGTTTTCTAACCTATGAGACGTGGGAGAAAACGTTTCCTAAGAAAGTTGCATAGTTCGAAAGGGATCTTCGAGCGGCGGTTAGGGGGTTCATCCAGGTGGAAGCGCTTCGAGATATCTCGGTCACCTACATTTTTTTTTTTTCACAACTTCATCGAAGAATTAAACGTATGTTCACACACCGAACTAAGATAATCAATCAAGATTTAGTATAAAAAATCGATAAGAAAGAAATTTCAATGTGTTTAGCCTAGAATCGATGGAAAAGCGGTGCAAACACTTCCGCCTATAAAAGGTTCTCAAAGTGATCGCCACCACTTTCAATGCATGCTTGCTGATTCGCATCGGTCGTATTGTCTTTTTGCACAGTAGTCGGCACTTCTTTGTACTTTGTTTTTCAATGTCCCCCATAAAAAAACGTCGAGTGGTGTCAGGTCTGGTGAAGAAGCTAGCTGAACTGCAAGAGTCCCACGCCCGAAAATTTGACGATTGACAAATTTTTCACCGAGCTTATTCCTTGCAGCCAAAGGCACATGAGCCAGGCATCCGTGTTGCTGGAACCGCGTTGTGCGCCATGTACTTATTGGCAGATCTTTCAACAATGTTCCCAAATGATGTTTTAGGAAATTGGCGCGAGAGTTCCCATTTAAATGTCCGTAGATGAAATAAGAACCAATGATTTTATGTCCAATTTTGTGCTGTTTTTTCATTTTTATGCATTTTTGTGGCTCTTTCCGTAAATTAATTAAGATCATATAAAAGAGCTCTTAATGAGGAAAATTTTTGCGTGTAATTTAGTGTAAAGAAATGTAATTTAGAACACACCATTTATTATGGAGATCGCAAACTTCTCACTGCTTTTTAAAACAAGTTAATAAGATTCTTAGTTGCGAACAATGCAAACAAAGTCGTACGACTTACCGGAATTTTCCTTAGTATTAAACTGATAAAACTCAATTGAAGCCTGTTAGTTAATACAGACTGATGTGATTGATGAGACAATACAATCAATGTCAATCAGACAGCAAGTGTGCATTGGGGGTGGTGGCCATTACTTTGAGCACCTTTTATAGGAGTAAGTGTTTGCACCGTTTTTTAAATCAATTCTAGGCTAAAACATTGAAATTTTCTTTTGTATTGAATTTTTATACAATATCTTGATCGATCATCTTGAAATTTGGTGTGTGAACTCATTTTTAATTGTTCGGTGAAATTCTGGAGAAAAAAATAGTAGTCCTATTTAAAACAGTGGCGATAACTTTGATATCTCCGAAGCCTCCACCTAAATGAACGTCATAGCTACCAATTGAAGACCGCCTTCGAACTATGCAACTTTGGTAGGAAAAGTTTTTTCCTGAGTCTGATAGGTTAGAAAATATTTCTACTGCTAATAGTTGTTGCCTAACCCGGTATATTAATAATCATGATTAATGTTTTATTAATTTATTATTTTTAAACCTTATTAACGTATATATTTACAAGAGTTTTTTTTTGGCACCTAAGTTTTCATAGTAGCCACAATAATTTCACTTCAGAGTACTCACAAAATAAACATAGCTTCATTATTTTTTTCGGAATATTAAAGCAAGGTGTCACACGCACAGAGGGGTTTGAATTAACATGACAAAATTATAAGTGATAAGAGAACTCGAAAAAAAAACTTGTTTCCCTAAAAAGGGCGGGTAAATAGCGAAAAAATATTAAACGGACAAACCGAAGGTAATAATATTTAAAAATTCTCTCAAAAATGTGTGTTTATAAAAAAACATTTAGAAAATCATAATTGACCCTAATATTCCCGTCTGAAAAAGGAATTAAATGGAACGGAAGGTACTCACGTCGATGTCGTAAAAGTGATCCTTCTTCTTCTGTGCGGCCTCGTAGTCAGCCCGCAGTGCCAAGTCGTGAATCTGGGGACAATCTCCCAGGTCCATACGCTACGATTGACAAATCATACGAAAATTTAGTGAGCTAAAAAATCGCTGGAGTGAAACTCTTCCTTACCCCTTACAAAGAAGAAATTGCTTTACAAGGAGGCGGCGTATTTTTTATAGCCCTTAGGAAGTCGACGTATTTTTTATTGGCTTTTAAGAATGACGATTCGTGATAATAAAAAATGGATAATAGTAGGATATCGAAAAAAATATAGTATCCATATTCCGATGCGTGAATAGATTTGAGAATTCTCAGAAATTGGCAGCCTATGGAGGTTCATCGAGTTGCAGACCTTCAAATCATCGGTGCATTATTTGGATCAATTTTTTTCTGCTATCTTCAATGTAAGTCTTTTACCCTCTCTAGTCGCCCTTTGTTTCTCATGGCAGCAGATATTGTGTGTACACACAGATATAAATATATATATATATATATATATATATATATATATATATATATATATATATATACACGTATATGTACGCATATATGTACGCATATATATACGTATATGTATGTATATATATACGTAAATGTATGTATATATATACTTTTTTTTTAATACCTGGCGTCGAGACGCTGCCGCGTCTTTATATATATACACACACATATATATGTATGCATAAATACGTGGGAAAATCACGCATTATATAATATTATGATCAATCATGTATAGTAAAAATTACATTTGACAATGAAACGTAATAACTTCTATAGTAGGATAGATTTTGTGATTTTATTTTCACTTACAAGAGTGGCAACACGTCTCCGCCTGACGCGAGAATGCGATGGAAACGATGCTACAATCAGCACACACACACACACCTTAAGATTACATGTTCATCACACAGTTCTATGAGACAACTTATATTCTAGTTTATAGTAGTACTAGTAGTTGTAGTATCATTAACATTTTTATAATAATCGTCACGTTGTGATCCAGCAATGGGCAAAAATCATTTACGATTCTCCTCTTAGATTTTTCGTCGTGGAATTAATTGCCTTTACCATTAATTGTTTAAAACTATCGTGAAAACACTATTAGGTATTTGAGATCGAGGCGTTTGACGAGGAAGAAAATGGAAATAAAGCGATTCATCCTTACGGTCAAAAAATTTGTCGAACAATCGTTTTTTTTTCTTTGTAACCCATTTCTGTATCGAAACGTATTACCGATCATGATATTATCTTATTAATCGAGTTCAATACGTACATTAAGAGGCTGGAAGAATTTTCGTAATGGTCTTGCTGAAATGTCTCGCGAGACCGATTCCACACCCATTTCCTGTATTATTTTCATCATCGTACGACTTTTTTCTATTTTTTTTTTTTTTAGTAATGTTTTGAGAACCATTGGCAACATAATATTCTGTTTATTTCTGCACATCCAAATACTTTTAGATAGCAAATTTGTAGAATCGGTTAATTTTCATTTCCGTTACGACACGACGATAACCGCAAGTCATGCAATAATTTGCCGAGAGTAGAGAGAAAAATCATATATGCCTGTTTGTACAAAGCAAGAGAAACTCGAGTAGACATCTCATTAGAGGATAATTGGTCACTTCGGCTAACACGGTTGAGCGCCAAAAAAAAGTTTCGAACCCGTTTACTCAGAGGTACTGTTATTGCCAACTGAATGCTTTTTTAACTTTGTTTTTCAAACGATACTACATTGCTTAATTAGTTTAATACAACTTACTTTTGCATTGTCTTAACTTTACATTGAATAGACTATTAAAAAAATCTTCATCCGTCGAACATTTGTTGGATTTGAATCAAACAGGATAGATCGAGGACAGAATAAAGTTAATTGACTTTAGGAGGTCAGTTTTTTAGAATAGACACCCTTCGGTCTAGCTTATCCTTCAGCGCTTTCGTAAATGGCCATTGTACACAAGACTGCCAAGGCGAGATGAAAATTGTATCAACATTAAAGGCGTACTATACAATGTGGCTATGATTCGTGAGCATGAAAATGTGAATAAAAGCGAGTTCTGGGAGTTTCGGACTTTTGTAAGTGTCGATGGCTTTCCATTTTCTTCGCTTTTTCATAAACTTCGTACAATATTTTCGGCTGCTATTCAGGCGGTACTATAACGTTTCTTACTTACAGATTGTTGCATTGTTTCCCATACGCCCCTACTTTCCAAGGCGAATAAGACTTGAATACGATAATACTCACGTCCAAAGCAACCTTACGTCTTATATCAGCCCCATAAATTGCATTTTCAATGAGTAGGCGTGACGAATCACATCGTGTTTGTGTATGTGTGTATATACACATGCACACACGCACACACACACACACACACACACACACACATATAAATATATATATATGTATGTATGGTTCATTTTGTTATTGTAGTTATAGTTGAAATAAGTCTTTGTATCATTACGCTACTCACCATAGCGCTCACTTAGAACAGGCCACACTAAGCTCTTTCTATCGACAATATCATCTATGTAAAACAGGTTTCGCTTGATGGCGAAACAAATAACCATATCTTTAAGATAAAATCGTTAAGGTAAATGAAGAAACAAAGAATTGCCCCATACATACAATAAATTGCCCAGCTATTATGTAGCAAGACGCGTAAAAATGAATTTATTGACTTTCCAAATTTCCTTTCTCTCTCGCTTCCTTTTTTCTTCCTGCCCCCCCCCCCCCCCCACCCGTCTCTTTCTCTGTCGATTTGGATATTTTTCGGGCGGCACTCCACATAAAATCTCAGAGTAGGCAATGAAAAAATTAATTTATTAGCCAGTTTCATTTTGCTACGTTGGATGAGAGTTCTTTCAGATGTACTTTCATATCATTTCAGTGAAAGAAAAATAAACTGTTCTGCAACTATAAACGATAGTTGAGTCACCCGTTTTTTAAAGAATTTCCGAATATTTTTTTTATGTAATGTGCAAAATTTCCATTGAACAGTGTCTCACAATTCTCTGTCGATTTATCACTGAGCAAAATAAAATGTCAACTAGAATTTCTTAACTGTTCCTCGTAGCCTGGAGTAACGGTAATGAATGAAATAAAAAATGGAAATAAATGATAGATGTAATACGTACGCGTCTTGATCGAATTTTCAGTTCTGTTTCTTTTTTCTTCCTTTTCTTTTTCCGCTATTTTTTGTTTCTCAATTACTTCGATTTCGTTCTTTCTGTACTTACAGCAACGCGTGTATGTGTGTGTACAGGGATGACAATTACAACATACAATTGTACAATATATTTTGTAAATGATATTGTACAAATGGTATGAGATTGGAATATTGCTTGTCCAGAGACTCTCTGGAAATTAAACTGCAGCGTGATCGTCAATTAGTCAATTAGTTGTACCTTCGTCCATTTAACATTTCAGAGGCTGTCCAAACAGAGTTAAATGGCATTTTTCTCTGTCATGGTTTCTTTAAAAATGTTATTGGTGTAACGTGGAGCATAAGCGAGAGAAAATTTTCCGCAAAGTTTTGTACTGAAAGAATCAATGAATATTTCATAATGATGCTTTCCGCATATTCATAGATATTTTGTTTAAATGCTCTTGTTGTCTAAAGAAGATGTCTAATATTTTGGAAAATACTGCACACCAATGTATCCTTTTTTACCAGAAGAACCAGGGTCACCTCTCTGCTCTTTGAGTGAAAAATATATGAAAAGTAGCATACATTGAGTTTTGTGCGAGTATTCGTGTAGGCTGGAACTTTTTTTTTCTTGTATCTCCAATAGTGTTTGGATGATCCTGCGAACCAGGCACGTCAAAACTATGTGCCCGATCATGAGAAATGTACTATGAATATGAGAAAATAAAGGTCTCAAGGTTACAAAATCATCAGTTATTTCAACGAAGCAGTTCGAAGCAAAATGTCTTTCATGGTTCTTCCTCAATAAAACCAAATTCTCAAAAAATTCTTTGATATAGTGACCTTAGGCTCAAGGATATAGAACATGTACTCTTTGCGATAAAAGGAAACGATAAGGTAAGACCAAAACGTTGCTCACTTTTTCATTCTTATTGGTCGTGTTATTGTTTTGAAAAATAAGTTGGTTTGTTGATAAACTATATACTCACTGTCGACGAAAGAATCTCGTGAGGGCAGCATGCTAGCAGGAAACTCTTGCAGACCTTCGGATCGGAGTATTTCACTTGAAATTTGTTATTCTCACCTGCAAATTATTTAGTTAACATATAGAACATATATATATATGTGTGTGTGTATTCACGTAAAATGGAAATAAGGAAATCGTACAACGAAGTTGTATTTCTCTGTAATGTTACATTGAAATCGATGAAAAATGTCTCGTTCACCCATATTGAAAACGTGCAATTTACAAGCGAATGCGCGTTGCGTCTTTTTGGTGCGAACATTGAAAAAACAACGATGAAAGGTTAGATACGGAACGTTCGCCTACGGGAAAGGAAAGCCCTTTCTTCTCTTTGCAAATTGACGCTGTCTGTATTCCGACGGCACAAAGATTTGGCAAGATCCGCCGAATAGAGTACATTGTGTTGTATACCCACCATTACGTCCAGTACCCATTAATTGATCGAGCATAGCTCGCATCTGATCGTGGGCCGTCATTAGGTGCAGATTGATGTCTACGATGCGACGGCAAGGCGATTGTTGGCCGCAATTTGTCTTCTCTTAATAGTTTCTCTCGACCGATTGACGCACGAAATCTTTCACAGAGAAAATGCGATACATAGAATATATGTATGGCGTACGCATATGCCAAGGTATATGATAGTAACTAGAGACGTGGAATAGTAGTTGAGAGAGAGAGAGAGAGAGAGAGAGAGAAAGACAAGGTACGGAAAGAATGTTACCAGAGTCGGGTGCACCCACAGCGCCATCTACTTGACGATTTTTCCACTGTAGCGCGATTCTGTAACTCGTTATAACTCGTAACGACAGTTTTCGTTATCGTTAGCTAGCGACAGCCAATAAGAGATCTCCTTTCGTCTGTGATCGTGCATGCGATCGGCTGTCGCTAGTTAATGATAACGAAAACTGTCGCGACCGAGTTATAACGAGTTACAGAATCGCGATGCAGGGCCTTTACCCTCTGACTCTGCACGCGATTTGTGATTCGCGAAATCCAATAGGACATAAGGTATTCCAGAAAGTCCCGATAAATGTGGAACCCTCATTGGATATCGTTCATCACTAGCGGGGTAACGCCGCCAGAGTGCCAGCACACAGCGCGCGATTTGCGACGAACGATATCCAATGCGAGGTAAGGTATGTCGGAAACCCCCAAGGACAGTGAGGCTTCCATTGGATATCGCTCATCGTTCACCGCAAATCGCGTGCAGTGTGCGGATACCATGATGGTGCACGATTTGCGACGAGAGATGGGCGATATCCAATGGGAGCTTCACGTTCCCAAGGGGTTTCTGGAATAACTGAGCTCCCATTGGATATCGCTCATCGCTCATCGCAAATCGCGCGCAGTGTGCCGAGGCCATTACTTGGTAGTGGCAGTTTTTGTTATCGTTAGCTAGCGACAGCCAATCCCATGCACGATCAAAGAAGAAAGGGGGTCTCTTATTAGCTGTCGCTAGCTAACGATAACGAAAACTGTCGCTACCGAGTTATAATGGTCTCTGCACATTGCGCGCGATTTGCGATGAGCGATATCCAATGGGAGCTTAGGTATTTCCGAAACCCCCTGGAAAAGTGAAGCTCCCATTGGACATCGCCCATCGCTCGTCGAAAATCGCGCACAGTGTGCAGAGGCCATAACGAATTATGGCCTCTGGGGGGCATTACGGTTCTCCATTTGGGTGAGAACACGGTCTTATATACAGGTCTGGAAACGACCACGATTTCGTAGGTACGCTTGGCCGATCCACGTTTCTTTACATTTTTCGCCGCTACGTGGCATTGCTGTTGAAGGGTACGGTGCCACAAGGACAGAATAGCTTCTGTCTGTCTCTCTCTCACTATCCTGATGGAGGCGCGTGCGTCGTCGACCGTGCCCCTAACCCATTTTATCACATATTTGATAGGAATACGAATTAAAAAAAAAAATGAACAAATAATAAGCTTACTGAATACCAAAATGATTGACTTACACCATCATAATTGAGGTCATCTGCATATCATATAACAATTCTGTAGAACCAAGCAGCTATGATAAACATAAACGATATTTATGCCAAATTAGCAAATGTTAATTTGATTAAATGTTTAACATTGAGTTTGGGAACCCCAAGCTTCAGGGTTCGATTTTTAAACAATTTTTTTCTTAATTATCAGGTAACGAAATGGTTTATTAATTTAGATGCGTTAAATACTTTTTTGTTATATTTATTCGTCACTTTCTTTGTGTATACGTATCATTCGCATATTTAAATGATTCGATTGGTCGGGTGAGCTCTTTTCCAGTTTCTAAGTTCTTTCACAGTCTTTTTACAGGTAAGTTCTTTTACAGTCTTTTACAGGTAAGTTCTTTTACAGTCTTCGGATTGATTAATGGCGATAAGTAAAAGTTATGTACATAATGTACGTTCCCAAATTACATAAATATTTGTTTTGTAATTATTCATTTATTTTGTTTTGAGTTTACCGGGTTAGAAAAAGGGTATTAATCGGGCCATTATCTTCAATTTTATCGGCATACGGCGATGTATTTTTATTTGATTATGGACGAAAATCAATTAACTGTTAAATATTCGAGTTCGTTTAATAAGTACTTCAAGAGCGTGAGATGACACACGGACCGAGGTTATGGTCCAATTGACAATACGGGAAATAATAAGCGGAGAGCGATATCCAATGGGAGCTCAAGTATTCAGGAAACGCCCTAGGAGAGTGAAGTTCCCATTGGATATCGCTCATCGCTCGTCGCTCGTCGTTCCTCGCGCGCAGTGTGCAGAGGCCATTACAGGGTCGCACCACTGATAGATATTTCTCAATCAATAATGGTGTTTAAAACGTACACATTGCAGCCGACGACGCTCTATCGACAGTCTGTCGTCTCATGCGAACTCATGCGATCGTCGCATGACTGCTGAATGGCGCGCGTGTTTGAATACCATTAATCGCCGTCGCGATTTATACGTTTGCGCTTATGCGTTCAATGAAACACATTTTCAAAGAGAAGTGCAATATATTATTTATTAAAATATTGAGAAATTATAGTGAATTATTATTGTTTAAGTAGTTTTTTTCTTTTTTCTGTACGTAAGAATTTCTAATATATTGTTAATTTACGATATGTTGCTCTTCTATTCGAAAAGAATTGAATGTGTCATTCATAACCTGTTTTTCTGAGTCATTCCATTTTCAACTTGTTTTATCCGTTTTTTTGTACACTACCGCAGTAGTGTAACCGTAACCATTGTTGTCAACTGTAAAAAATAAACTCACGTTAGAGTGCGCTGTCGCAAAAGGTTTCACATTCGTTTACATATAAAATAACAAAAAAAAAATACACCTTGAAAACACGTTATTACTACCCTTGTTTAAAAATAAAAACAATCCTAAATCCGCTACTCATAATTTGTTACACTAATCGGGTCGTTTTCGAACGAAATATTGGTGTGTGGTTCGCGCCCTGCTCGAGAACAATAGAACGCTCCCTGATTCCCAATTAATCATGTATTTCGTGCTACTCTGTTATAGACTCTTTGCCCACGAAAAATTGGCGGTTTAAAATTGTGTGCCAGTTGCTACATTGTTAACACTGCCCTCAGCTAGCAGATGTGCCTATAATGGATGCAAAAAAGGTTCCTAAGACGACCCCCAAGCTGAGCTTCCATCGTTTCCATAAAAATGACGACACGTAAAAAAATTCAGACATTTTTTCACTTAGAACGTGTATAAGGTAGTCGGCCCAGGGGCCGTCAGGGTCTTAGTGATCGTCATGTTTACGCATTAAATAAGTATTTTAAGATAAAAATCAGTTCTTCGTGCAGATCTGTGGTATATTAGCTTCCAGGAGGTATTTACTATGCTGTGTTACATTTTCACACTCGTAAGTATACGGATAAAAGAATAATCAAATTAAATATATTCCACTCCGACGTCCAGCTGTAATTTCAGCCGAATCCTTCATTAGGAGGTTAACGTAAACCATGTCACATCTCGGGTGATTTGAGAATGCCTGTGGACTTGCGTGAAGTATGTTTTCCTTTACGTGATTAACAAGGATTTTAGTTTTGCGTTCAGCATAAAAATTTTAGTTTTATGTTAATTTCAACGAATTTCCATATAAGACGATTACCGGTTCAGCAACATAAACACTCTGCCGATTAATCGCCACGGCTGTGGATAACTGGGACAATGTTAGCAAAAAAAAGTCTTACGAATCGAATATAAATTTATAAAAAATCAGAAAAGATATATTTAGGTAAGGTTTAAGGAGATTAAGATAAGGTCCGTAATTAGCATTGTCTGAAGGATCCACGGACCAGTAATCGTCATACACATATTCGCGATAGTAAAAATATATACATATAAATAAATGTTGTCGATTACTGGGTCGTGACGATGTCGATAACTGGGTATGTCTTGAACACAGGTGAACAGCACTCGATCGAAATAATATTAAAAATTATTTTATGAAAAAATAGTTGTTTATAATGACTACAAATAGACAAAAATTATAATTCGGACGTAATAGGCAATGATTAGTTTTATTTTTGAAATTAATACAGTTCCATGGAAGAGAAATTTATGTTTAAAACTCCTTATCAAATGTTTTTAATAAAAATCATAAAGTTTGTGACAGAGCGCGTAAAAATTACTCTGCCGTTCTATATACAGACATAACCGAGTCAACATAGTCCTACGAACCTTTGCATAATTAGTTACGGCCTTATATACCTTTGGATGGTCGGAAAACAAGGCCTTTTTGGGATTTTTGAAAAATACTAATAAAGCAATCAAAACGAGGTTTAGAGGGTTTATTTCACATGTCTGTAGGTATCCCCAACAAGCGGACTCGTTGGAGTTGCACATGTGCACCCAGAAGAATTTTCTTTTCCCCGTAATCTGCATGAGTTTTGCTACCGAAGTACACACGATTGTTATAAAATATTTTATTTTTGTACATCTAGCCCGATGTTTAAGAAAGTCGCATCTTCGACTGAAACAACGGCCTTTGTTCGTTTCCAAAAATCGCAATTGTTAAACAATTGTAAAAATCGTGTGTACATCGCTATAAAATGTATCTAAGAAGTTATAGTTGAAATTTGAAGTCAATCGGTCAAAAAATGCAGGACATACGAGTCTGCCCGATTTTGAAAACATTGCTTCATACAAAACGCGTTTAAAGTTTCAAAACCATTTTTCTACATGTCTTAAAAAAAATGTCCACCTAAAATAACTTTTGCATATTATTTTCGACATGTTTATACATAATTTAAGTCAATAAAAAAAAAAACAATTTTTTTTTCAAAGGTATATAAGGCCTCAACGCAGTTTGAACGCATGTGACGATTAGTGGGACGTTCCCATGGCGATTACCAGACCAAATGTCATGGCGGCATGACGATGGCCCGTACAATAGTATCTTATAACCTTTACGAAATATTTTCTGCACCAGACACGGGAATAACCTTTTTCGGGTTATTTCTTAACCGGGTTTCTATAACCTTTACGAAAACTGTACCAGGCACGGGAATTTCACAACGACCTTCTTCTTCGTAATAAAAACCTGATTAAGAACGACTTAAAATAACTATTACTCACTTTCCTAGTTGAGCTATATAAATTTGCAAAGTCAACCGATCTGCTTAAGGTGACGATTACTGGACCATCTACCTTAGTTTCTATTTAACAGCAATTAAAATGAAGAAAATGCATATTTGAGAGAACTGCACGCATTTACAACAAAAAACACGTGTCACGCAAATTATGTCAAATTTGGATTAAAAAAGTCGTTTTATTTCTAATTTTTAAAAACAATTCTCGTCAAGTAGAAGGTAGCAATATTATCAATATTTCTACAAAGTTTCAACTCAATCAGCTTAAGAGTTTTTGAGTAATTCTGCACGACAATTTCGAAAATGCAGTTATGAAAAAACGGGTTTGAAGTTTATGCCCGCTCCGAATCAGAGTGGCAAGGCACAGCGTCACGGGCTGTAACGTTTGAAGTTTTTCGAATTTTGCTTTGAAACTTCCGGAAAATATTCTACGTATACAGAGTGTATCTTAAATACTAGCTTTCGTTCGTGAGCATATTTTTATTTTTGAAAATTCTAAGCAAAACGCTTCTTTTCATTGTCGTACGACAACAATTGGCCGAGATGATCACGAATAAATTCCAACGGCGAGTAAATAATAGCACAGTAGTTTCGGCTTTTCACTTCGCGGGTTCTTGGCAATTGTGAAAAAATACACCTTTTCTGAGTTTGATTTTTGTACTCTGAGGTATGCATGTCGGAATGATTTTTCTCAAACCCATTGCCGCTCTTCGTCGTTTGATAATTATAACCTACACACAATACATAAGGTATGTCATGGAAAACAAAAAATTCACTTCACAGATCGCGGATTGATTTTTTGACATTTAAAATGTTTTGAAAATTGTGTTGTCCTCACAAGCCACAAGTCACAACACAACCGTAAAACTCCAAGTACTCCGAAAATGTTATTATATCGAGTATGGAACACGCATGCATAAAAGAAAACGAGCAGATGACTACTAGCGCCACGAAGTGGAATGTAGCGCAATCAAACATCCCGGAAAACACGCGAGTAATTTATTGCCACAGGAATAGTACCCAGTGTCAGGGGGCTGGTCTTGATCGAAAGAAAAACATCCGGTAGCCTTTGGTATTTTTTATTTGGCCGTCGGTTGTTCACTTCCGCCAATTGAAAATTCCGTACGCGAAATAGGAGGCTGTGATTGGTCACGGTAGTATAAGACGGTCAACGCATTATCGAAATATTTCACGTTAAGACGGAATGACACCTCATCGCGGTCGGTATGGTAGAGCAATTGTAGATACCCAAACATCTCTGAAACGGCTCTTCAGATCCCGTCGAAACTTTGCCAAACGACGTCAAATAGATAGACGAACAGCTGTCTGCCCCTCAAATTTTCTGAATTTGAGAAGAAAACCGTAGATTGGCTTATGATAACCCGATCTACGTTTTTTTTTTCTCAAATTCAGAAAATTTGAGGGGCAGACAGCTGTTTGTCTATCTATTTGACGTCGTTTGGCAAAGTTTCGACGGGATCTGAAGAGCCGTTTCAGAGATTTTTGGATATCTACAATTGCTCTACCATACCGACCGCGATGAGGTGTCATTCCGTTTTAATTATGAAGGTATCTTCCGTTGCCTGCAGTTCTAATTTCTAATCGGATTTTTGTTATTGATTTTTCGAAAAAAAAAATAAAACTACGTAACGGTCTCCGCTACCAAGCAACGACCAAACGTTTGATAAAAAAAAATGGATAAATCAAAGTTGCGCCGTGGGGCGGGGTCGGGGCAACTCAAGCAGCGATTTTTCATTCTCGTTTAAAAAAGATGGAAAACTACCGAACGATTTCAATGCGCAACCATACACTACTAAACGACCACCAAACCATTGGTAGAAAACAAAACTAAAAATTGTTCAAATAGCGGGGCTACCTTCGGTGAGGTGCGTTTCACTGACTGAACATTCTACCAGGAGAGAGCGCTTCTGTCGTAAGCGGACTCTGCAAAACGGAAACGAAGCTTTGCGCGTCAAATGACGCACTAATAACTGAATTTTCTGGGATACAATGTCTTGGAATTTATGAATATTTAAATAATTTGATTCCCCGTTCATGCACAAGCCGAGCTTAAATTTAATGTATCTCGCATAATTGTTGAGAACGTCGTGTCATGTCCAAATATTTCACATTGACGAAATAACCAAGAGTCACAATCGCCGAGTCTCTTAACACATACTTCCGGGACGCACAAAACGTTTTCCCCTTCTCTCCTCGCCGCCAATCAAACGTGAGTTCGTCGGTCGAGGCCCGGAAAACGATCGTTTGGATTCGGCCATTTCTTGGTCGACCTGCGATCGTGCCACGAGTTATCGCGCTCATAATTTTTAACGTGCAAAGAAATTCCGAATCGATCCGCCTGCTTTTTTGACGGACGACATCAATCGAGGTAATAAATTGACAGCGTTGACTCTTTTCTTAATTTTCATGCGAATATTTTTTTCCGGCGTCTTGCCACAGAAATTTCGGAAACATTTTGCCAATCAGTGACGATCGCTTCGGCGTCGGATGACAATCTCAATTTTATCACGCGGCATACGAGACATTGATTTCCTTTTAGGTAGAAGTTTACAATATGGTTGCTCGAATTAAGTGACGAAAGGGAGCGAGAAGGGCGAGGGGATATCAGGATATCCCCTCCCCCTTCTTCGATCCGCGTAGCGTAGTTTTTTTTCCTACCGGTCTAACTGATTCTGTGAATGTGTTGTACGAATATATGGCGCAATTGTTGCAGGAAAAATGTTGCCTTGACTGAATTATCAGACGATTGGAAAAGAAAATCCATGATCTTGAGACTCTGCGGCATTGGAAGACGATAAGCCGACATCATGTATCTCTACAATCTGACTCTTCAACGTGCCACCGGCATAACTCATGCTGTACACGGGAATTTTTCCGGCAGCAAGATGCAAGAGATTCTAGTTTCAAGAGGCAAATCCCTGGAGCTTCTAAGGCCAGATCCTAATACCGGCAAGGTCCACACTCTCCTCACCGTGGAGACTTTTGGGATAATAAGATCGTTGATGGCATTCAGGCTGACCGGTGGAACCAAAGATTACATTGTTGTTGGCTCGGATTCCGGGCGTATCGTAATACTCGAGTATATATGCGCGAAGAATGCATTCGAGAAGGTTCACCAGGAAACATTTGGCAAAAGCGGATGTAGACGCATAGTACCAGGACAGTATCTTGCCATAGATCCCAAAGGGCGTGCCGTTATGATAGGTA
This sequence comes from Ophion slaviceki, assembly GCA_944452715.1. Lineage (NCBI taxonomy): Eukaryota > Metazoa > Arthropoda > Insecta > Hymenoptera > Ichneumonidae > Ophion > Ophion slaviceki. Next base: position 54,984,911 of record OX101787.1, on the reverse strand, counting down.
ATTTTAATATTGGATAGGATAAAAGGAGAGACACGGCGCTCGTTAAAACTCTGAGAAACGATTGTGCATTCAAATTATTTACATCAGCGACCGCCGCTGCTATCCTTTCCTCCTTGGTCTCTAATAATGTGATACAATAGATGCCGCATGATGATTTATCTGTCCGTGTTTCACCTGAAACCTGATTATAACAATTCAGATACTGAGGCCGCATCAAAATAAATCTATGTACATAATCTATTGTGAGAGCATCCTAGAACGATTGCAGCGAACTTTGCCTCGCTTTTACAGGTGCTATAGAGAAGCAGAAATTAGTGTACATTCTGAACAGAGATCCAGAGGCGAGATTGACCATCTCTTCGCCCCTAGAAGCGCACAAGAGCAATACTCTGGTCTATCACACCGTCGGTGTGGATGTCGGCTTTGAGAATCCAATGTTCGCCTGTTTGGAGATTGACTACGAGGTGAGGAAATGGCCTGTCTCGGACTCGCAATCCGATTGATCGATGAGATTGAATCTACGAGATGACTTGTACTTAGGAAGCGGACAGCGATCCGTCGGGCGATGCAGCAGTCAAGACGCAACAGACCCTCACACTCTACGAACTGGATCTCGGTCTCAATCATGTTGTTAGAAAGTACAGCGAACCTCTCGAGGAACACGCGAATTTTCTCGTTTCTGTGCCAGGCGGTAACGACGGCCCCAGTGGCGTTCTCATATGCTCCGAAAATTACCTCACCTACAAGAACCTCGGAGATCAACACGACATACGTTGCCCGATACCGCGAAGACGCAACGACCTCGATGATCCGGAGCGTGGGATGATATTCGTTTGCTCGGCGACTCACAAAACGAAGAGCATGTTCTTTTTCCTCGCTCAAACCGAGCAAGGAGACATATTCAAGATTACGCTCGAGACGGACGAGGACATGGTTACCGAAATTAAATTGAAATACTTCGACACCGTGCCTGTCGCCACGAGCATGTGCGTTCTCAAAACGGGCTTCCTCTTTGTCGCTTCGGAATTTGGAAATCAGTGAGTAACGTGGATTTCGGTTTTTTTCATTATTTGTCGGCCACAGCGGATGTAAGCCCACGTCTATTCTTGTAACTGTTTTGCTCAAAAAGCTCGGATTATTCATAAAAGTTGCATGTATTTATCACATTTGAGGAAAATGTTCGCAGTTACTCTAAAATAATTATTGGAAAAACAAGAAACGAAACATTTTCATTCGCCACGAATCTATCTATATTTGATACACTATTCGAATAACGGTGCGTGTCAAATATCGATAATTATCAATGTTTCTGAAGTATTCTCGTTTCTTAAACAACGAATTGGTTCGCAGAGGATTTGTAATTCAATATCACTTCGAATTACTTCAACGCATGCTCCGACACTCACACGGTCGCTGTTTTTCACGGCGATATTTATCCTTTCATAACGCCCGTCCAAATGTTTTATTTCCATTCTTTGTTTGCAGCTATCTTTATCAAATTGCACATCTTGGAGACGACGACGACGAGCCAGAATTTAGTTCGGCTATGCCTCTCGAGGAAGGAGACACGTTTTTCTTTGCGCCAAGACCACTCAGAAATCTCGTTCTCGTTGATGAGATGGATAGTTTATCACCCATTCTTGCGTGTCAGGTAAAATTTATTTAAAAAAAACTAATAATCGTCATAGACCAATAGCAATAAGAACTCCCGGAACTCTTTAAACGAGTATTGCATTGTTTCAACGAAACTTTGGTATTACATTGAAACGTGCATCTACAAGTATGGAACTGATGGATAAAATTTATCTTTTCCTTGTGAAACGGTGCCAGATCAATAATTCTTCGTCGCCTTCGGTGCGTTTTTGCTCATCGAAGTGAACTCGAAAAATGACACGCCACTCTTAACTGAAACGTCGTATTCCAACATCCCTTTAGTTTTCCTTTTCCAATCTCTTTCGTGCATTCAATCAATATTGATGCAAATTCGAATTTTGTTTGCAAAGGTTGCCGATCTGGCGAATGAAGATACGCCCCAGTTGTACATCGCTTGTGGGAGAGGACCCAGATCGACTCTGAGGGTGTTGCGGCATGGTCTCGAAGTTTCGGAAATGGCCGTTAGCGAGCTTCCGGGTAATCCTAACGCCGTTTGGACTGTCAAGCGAAGAATCGACGGTTAGTTTACGAAATGTTGAACGTAAAGGAGCATTTCAGCGCGAATTCCCTTTGCCAAGTACACGTTAGTATCTTTAGGCTATCGTGGAAACCTATAATTTATCGCAGGACTACCAATGTGCGCGGCGGCAGCGAGTGACCAGCGAAATTCTTACTTCTACCATCTCAAACTCGTCGAACTCGTAAAGAAAAAGAAAAGAAATAATGCGAGAACAAATTCGACGAACAAAAACGTAGAAAAAGCAAGATAATAATGAACCTGGTGGCTTGATACACTCTTATCAAACACCAGTTCTCTCTTTCAGGCTGCCTGTGCGCTAACGGTTGACCTACCAGAATCCCGAAAGAGCAAGAGGTAAGACGGAGATAAAAAAAATCAAAACCAAAAACAAACAACCTAAACTCAATCAAATTATAGAGGTTCAAGCAGGGAATGTCGGCCCAAGCCGGTTTTTGGGCCCCTCCCAACGTGTAAGAAACCACGGAAGCTTCGTAAAATTCGAGATAATCACTTCAATCTAGCGTTTCAGCTTCGAGAACAAAAACAAATCGACCTCCAAAAACGCAATTTAACGAAAAACAACATTCTGTAATCTAGAGAACACTTGTGATTTCGGTTACAGAGGAATATGATGCGTACATCATTGTGTCCTTCGTCAATGCAACTCTTGTGCTTAGCATTGGAGAGACCGTCGAGGAAGTGACGGATTCCGGTTTCCTCGGTACCACGCCGACTCTGAGCTGTTCTGCGCTTGGTGAAGACGCCCTCGTCCAGGTAATGTTTTCATTACAATGATTCTCGTTCAATCGTTGCTCACGGTTCGCCTTTAATGTCCCAAACTTTACTCAGCTTTTATATGCTTTCGTCATTCACGGATGGATATATATATATATATAATCCATACGATTTTTTAGGGGCATGTACAAGGTCAACAACCTCACAAATTTTCCAACCCAATTTTCTCATAGATGGTTAAATTTTTTAGGAAAACAAAGCATTATGCTCTGGAGAATTTCCCGACGCAGAGCTCGATAATTTCCTTTTGCCCTAAATATGATTCATCTCTGAGAAATCTCTGTTCGAAAATTGCAGCTATCTCTCTCGCGCGCATATGTCACGTGGTAGATCCTCTACTTCGCCTTAAGACTACACGTTTTGTGTTCAGTTGTTCATTGTAACTGCCATATGCACTATGGTATCTCCGGCACCTGGTCATCCACGTGGCGGTCGCAATAAAAGTGCTACATAAAAGTTCAGGCTATCGCATCGTTGGAGCGTCATTCAAAACCGTCTCGTGACGCTCCTGGTATTAAAACCTCGACATTTGTACTATACCACAAAAGCCTGTTGAAATACCTTAGCGTGAAAAATGCTTCTACGTAATGTATCTTTAACTGTGATTTTTCTATCGGGGCTTTTTAACGTGCACAAAATACATTTTTCAGAACAATGTTGTATGTTTTTTACTTGTATTTGAATGTAGTTCATATTTGTATTTAAAGGTTTAATTTTCCGTGTGAATCCTATATCCTGATATTTTCCGATACTTTTTCTGCGATTAAGGCGGGATATAACATTTAGACACGGAAAAAAAGCAATATCGAGGGATTTTTAAAACTAAAAAATAATTACTCTACAATTATCAAACTTTGGGTATACTTTAATAGTATATTTATGTATACAAAACCATTTTTAAAAATTAATTCATCATCAAAATGGCGGAGCTGTGGCAGGGTGTTACAGCAAGGTCGCCGCGGGAGTTGCGAATCGGCGTGCAATCTAGCTTCCCGTAGACTGATTTGCAAAAAAGTTCAAACGTTTTTTCAGTTAGAACATGTATAGTTTCTATGTGACGGTAATTAAAATGAAGAAAATGGCACGAATTTACAACAACAAAAAATCAACATTTCTGTAAAATGTGGATGAAAAAAGTCGTCATTTTTTCTTTAATTTTTCAAAAACATTTCTTATCAAGTAGAAGGTACCAATATTATCAATATTTCTATCAAGTTTGAACTCAATCGGCACAATAGTTTTTTTAGTAATCCTGCACGCCAATTTCGATAATGCAGTTTTGAGAAAAACGCGTTTGAAGTTCACACCCGATCCGAATCCGAGCGGTGAGGCACAGGGTTGACGGGCTGTAACGTTTGAAGTTTTTCGAATTTCGCTTTGAAACTTTGGGAAAATAGTTCTATCGTTTAAAGAAAAAAAAGAAATCGATTTTTTGATCGTTGTAAATGTATATCCCCCGCCTTAACTTGATTGACTAAAATTGGAACATGCGTTTACACGGAACAAAGTATTCATTTTCTAGAATTTTTTTTTTTCGTTATCGGTGCAGGTTTATCCCGATGGAATTCGTCACATACGCGCGGACAAGCGTGTCAACGAGTGGAAAGCACCGGGAAAAAAGACGATTGTCAAGTGCGCTGTCAATCAACGACAGGTCGTTATTGCGCTCACCGGTGGCGAACTCGTTTATTTCGAAATGGATCCGGTAGGTGTTTATCTCCCCCAATGCTTTTTTTCCAACAAGTAAACAACTTTAAATCCAAATAAAACGAAACCAAATCTGTACTCACTAGAAATAATACAAATTAACATTCTTGTGCCTTATTTATCATGAAATGATAAATCGGTATTTTTCTGGGTTTGAAGCGTTGTTTGGTGCCAATGGTGTTTCCGTCGTGCATTGTTGTTCTCACGGTGATGTCTCACAAATGTGTGATCTCCGTGACGTAAACGATGCATATATTAAATATACTTGCTCGTGACTTCTGTACGCCGGTGTGTGAATGAAGCCAAGAGTTGACCGACGCACCTCGGGAGCAAACATTTGCCGCAATTCGGACGATCTCTCTTGACTTTGTGAAATGATTATCTTTCGAGCAGACGGTATGAATTGGGTTCAATTGATTTTAGACTGGACAATTGAACGAGTATACAGAACGCAAGAAAATGCCTTCGGAGGTGATGTGCATGGCTCTGGGAAACGTCGCAGTCGGTGAGCAACGTTCGTGGTTCTTGGCGGTTGGTCTTCAGGACAATACAGTGAGAATAATATCCCTCGATCCTTCCGATTGTCTCGCACCGAGGAGTATGCAAGCATTGCCGGCCGCGGCCGAGAGTCTTTGCATCGTTGAGATGGGAAGCAAAGACGTCGATGCCTCGGATGAAATGGCCCCGCAACAATCGAGCCTCTATCTCAACATAGGTAAGGGGAGAGAGCATCATTTACCGGCACGCTCGCCGCTCCGTGGATTGCGCCGTGTATAACTGGCCTTTTTCCCTTGTTGCAGGCCTTCAAAACGGCGTTCTCCTGAGAACCGTACTCGATCCGATATCGGGCGATCTTGCCGACACGAGGACTCGTTACCTCGGCTCGAGACCCGTAAAACTCTTTAGAATAATGATGCAAGGCAATCAGGCCGTTCTCGCGATGTCGAGTCGCTCGTGGCTCAGTTATTACTACCAAAATCGTTTTCATCTTACACCGTTGTCTTACGAGAGCCTCGAGTTCGCCTCGGGCTTCAGTTCGGAGCAATGTCCCGAGGGTATAGTCGCTATATCAACCAATACCCTTAGAATTTTGGCACTCGAAAAATTGGGCGCCGTTTTCAATCAAGTCAGCTTTCCTCTCGAGTATACACCGAGAAAATTTGCCATACACACGGATTCGGCGCATCTACTCCTCATCGAGACCGAACACAATGCTTACACGGAGGAAACTAAACAGCAGAGACGTCTTCAAATGGCCGAAGAGATGCAAGAGGCCGCGGGTAGCGAGGAGGCCGCCGTCGCTAGGGAATTGGCCGAAGCGTTCTTGTCCGAGGAGCCTAACGAAGCTGTCTTTGGTGCACCCAGGGCTGGACCTGGCCTCTGGGCGTCCATGATACGAATCGTCGCACCTACCACCGGTCACACCTTCGAGCTTCATCGATTGGAGCAAAATTACGCAGCTTTGTGGTAATTTGCTTCGTCTCTGTTTCATTTTTTTCTCGGGGATGCGCCGATCAAATTTCCATTGCCGTCCCCAAATTCAAATTCCATTTGTTGTATGTACGATCTTGAAATTGTTAAATCTAAGTAGGATGAACGTTCTTTTTGTCTCCTTTTTTCAGTTTGGCCTTGGTCAGATTCTCGAATCAGGGAGATCAGCAGTTTCTTATCGTCGGCGTGGCCAAGGAATATCAACTAAACCCAAGAATTAGCAACGGTGGTTTTCTCTACACATACAAGTACGAATATATGCTGCATATTTCGCGTGCCAAAAGTAAAGCGATTTCATCGTCAATTGCTTTTATTTCTTTAACTCGATATATCGCCAGATTATTGAGACAATTTCTTTCAATGAGAAGTTTCATACCGATGATGACATTCACAATATCTGCTCAATGATGAGAATCCTGCAGTACTGAGGTTTTTTCCAACGAATATCCATTCGTGAGAAAATTTACGTCGTAAAGGATTCCGAGGACGGTGCCTTTATGCTCTTTTGTGCTTCCGTTGTTTTCAGAGTAAACAACGACTGCACGAGCATGGAATTGTTGCACAAAACCGTGCTGGACGAGGTGCCGCTCGCCATATGTTCGTATCAGGGTCGCGTACTCGTCGGCGTTGGTAGAATGCTCAGACTTTACGACATGGGCAAAAAGAAACTGTTGCGAAAGTGCGAGAACAAGCACATACCAAACGCCGTTGTGGCAATCAATGCAGTTGGTCAACGTATATACGTCAGCGATGTTCAGGAATCCGTCTACGCTGTGCGATATAAACGCCAGGAGAATCAACTAATTGTATTCGCCGACGACACGCATCCGAGATGGATCACGACTACTTGCGTACTGGATTACGATACCGTAGCTACGGCTGATAAATTTGGCAACATTGCAGTCGTGAGTTTTGTTTTCATTCGTATTTCGTAGTATGTATTGGAAACTCGAATAACGTTCCATCCGTCTGTAGCGTAGCGTTCCCGCCCCGATTCTTGTCAACTTGTCCTTCAAACATATTGAATATTAGATCGAAATAACATATACTGAGTATTCTTGAGTTCAATTATTGTAATTTAGGTGCAATTATTTGTTTCAAAGAAGTAAACGTTTTTTCATTTGATGAGGTTTTATCGGCCATATACTGAAAGAGTTTGAAAAAAAGTCCATGTCAAATATTTATCATTACGGGTTTTTATAAAGCACAGTGGTTTAGTGGGCAACGGAATAATTTATTATTAATTATAATTATTAATAATCGATTATGTCTGAAAAAAAAACAAAGGTACGTCTGGCGACCGGAATTAACGACGACGTTGACGAAGATCCGACTGGAAACAAAGCACTCTGGGATCGCGGTTTGCTGAACGGCGCTAGCCAAAAAGCCGACACCGTCGCATGTTTTCATATCGGGGAAACCGTGATGTCATTGCAAAAAGCAACTCTCATACCCGGCGGCTCCGAGTCCCTTGTTTACACAACAATAAGTGGCACCGTGGGAGTTCTCGTGCCGTTCACCAGCCACGAGGATCATGACTTTTTCCAACATCTCGAGATGCACATGCGCTCGGAGCATCCAGCATTATGCGGCCGCGATCATCTCTCGTTTAGATCTTACTATTATCCGGTTAAGAATGTGATTGATGGTGATTTGTGCGAACAATTCAACTCCATTGAACCGGCCAAACAAAAGAGTATATCCGGTGATTTGGAGAGAACACCGTCCGAGGTTTCGAAGAAACTCGAAGATGTTAGAACGCGCTACGCCTTCTAAACGTCGTTTTCATTCATCACAGGAAAACAAACCCAAACAAATTCATGCACGTTATGGTCTTCAATAGTTCCATTTTATTGTCGAGTCACGCAAGATCGTACACTTGCGAATAAAAAGCAACCTCGATTTATCTCGTCCTGTTTCTTCACATTCGGTATATCAAGAGGCAAATATGTATTTCTTGAGTTTTGGGCTATAACGCGTGCTTAGTTTTCCCACAAAGCACCATCGTACGGGTAATTGTCGAAATACGAGCTGGTTTGATTGGGATGATTGCAAAGGAAATTCATTCACGCCTCTGATTAATTGTCACGCTGTGCTCAGTTTGAAACTCCGTTAAAAAAAACAAGTATGTGAGAGGGATTTTCTTTCGTTCGAACGATGCCAAATTCTGCTAGGAACATATTCTTTAATTGTAGCTGAAAATCTTCAATGTGGAAATAGGCATTTTACCTGTGATACAATTAATATCGTACGAACCATCGGAAAATTGCCAGTAATTATTTTGAGTTCGAAATATTTTAATTAAAAGAGAAAAAAGAATCGAAAGCTCATGACCTTGTACATTTCGTGAATGCAGTGCTCCCCCTTCGGCCGGGCTAAGTTTTCCAATTTGCATAAGGATATTTAAAAGACTGAACGCAAAAAAAAGTCCTGTTCCAAAAAAGAAAATCAACTTAAAGGAAAGGAATAAATGGTATGTCGTGTATTTTCATTTTTGGTTAATTCGTATTGTACATATGAAATATTAGAAGAGTTTCCGCTCACGTTTAGTTACCGTACTCTCGGTAGTACTTAACAATTAAGCAACAATTATGTTGATCATTTTTACGATATGCACTGTCGGCGCTTGAAAGTTAGACCTTTTTTCAATAAACTGATTGAAAGATAACTCGCGATGAATTCGCATTTGTCATATGGGACATTTTTGCAAAAAAACCTCTCGATGCGTGGCACGTTTGCGAAAAATTGAGAGAAAAAGTACGTGTATCTTTCAAGGCCGCCTCATCCCGATTTTTTATCCAAGAGCACGTTCGTGCAATTTTGTATTTTGATGAAAATATTTTTTCCTTATACGAGCCACTTTTGCCTTTACAACTGCCTTTGTGTAAAACAAATTTGGCATCTGCACAGACTGACGAACTAATGAGGGAGAAGAAGCAGCGTAGAGTGACGTCGAAATCGATCCATCAACTCGCGTCGTGGCGACACGCCCACCCTTCGGTCGGGAGCGATAAATGTATCGAATACTACACAGTCAAACGCGAGCAACCCTTGACAATCATTATCAAATGTCTAATCACCCTCTTTTTTCCCACGATTTATCCCGCAACTAAGGCGGAGAAGCCGAGCCCTTTTTTTTATCCTTCACTCGCCCGAAAAGCTTTATTTTCATGAAAAATGATCAACATTTTAAATGGTTATTTTAGGGCTCATTACACTAGGTCGACTGCCGAAGGCGGCAGGCTTGTGTAAGGCTACTGTGAAAACGACGAACACTCGTTCGTCCCTTGGGGCAACTCAAATTGAAGAGAGAAAGGTTCAACATTTGATGCAGGAATCTCATATTGAAGGTAAACTTATGATCACAACGATATACCTGCTAGTCAAACTTCGAACGCGTTTGCTCGCAACTATGTTTTTCATAACTGTGTACAAGATTTCTCGACATCTAATGAATGGATTGACTTAAAATTTCGTACACTTATTAAGGAGTAAGGGCCACAGTAGAATTTTCAAAAAATCGATTTTTTGCTCGCTAAAACGGTGCTTTATCATCATAAGAATAAGTTACTATTCGATTTATGGCAAGAAATTTTTCTTTTCACCGACTGAGCGCTTAAAGTAAGCCCACATCTCGCACGGCCAGAGGCATATGTAAAACTTTAAAGGCGTTTTTCTCGAAACAGCTTTTTCCAATTGGCGTGACAAATAACATCCACAATTTTCACTCGATTTATTTAAAATTTAAAAGTCATGTTCCTAATTGCATTTAGCAGAGAAGTACGTACGGAATTTCTGATAAATCGAAAACTTTTCAATGTACGAGCAGTTTTATACGAAATTGTTCACTGAAAATTCATTCCTACATTCAAATACCTACAACTTTTGAATAAAACACATCAACCGAGACTCATACAGATCAACCGGGTAGCCCAAAATCAAAACACCATTGAGCCCATCGCGTTCAAAGGTCCACGAGATTTCTCATAGGTTCTTTAATTATTGATATTTTTAATGAAATTTGGTACAGAACTTTGATAATGTACATACAAATAAATGTCGAATCGGACCCGGTGTGTTGGCCTAGTGGTTAGTGTGCTGGCCATCGGATCGGGAGGTCGCAGGTTCGAATCCCAGTCGCGTCGCTTTCGTCGTGAAATGTTTTGCTTCGACATTTCTCGGCGAAAGAAGACTAGTTTCGTGACTGGGAAGCGAACTTGGTGACTGGCTGTATCGGTATAGGTTTTCCGCAGTTTCCCTATGCCCATCGCAGATGTCATGGTGAATACGACACTGAAGAGGAAGTCGGCTGCGGCCGCAAGGTGGGGGGGTTGTGGAATGGAGGTAGAACAAAGTTGAGACGGATTGGGGCTCGTAAGAAGGGGAAGACCCTGTACGACTGGAACGAAACAATAAATAAATAAATGTCGAATCGATTTCTCAATCGTCTTGCTTATTCATTCGAAATTAATTTCTTCAAGTAACCCTGATTTTCGAGTCGTTACGGTAGCCTAATTCCTTAAGGCAGGATATACATTTACAACGATCAAAAAAACGATTTCTTTTTTTTTTCTTTAAACGATAGAACTATATATGTAGAATATTTTCCCAGTTTCAAAGCGAAATTCGAAAAACTTTGAACGTTACAGCCCGTCAACGCTGTGCCTCACCGTTCGGATTCGGAGCGAGCGTGAACTTCAAACGCGTTTTTCTGAAAACTGCATTATCGAAATTGGCGTACAGGATTACTCAAAAACTATTAAGCCGATTGAGTTCAAACTTGGTAGAAATATTTATAATATTGGTACCTTCTACTTAACGGGAATTGTTTTTGAAAAACTGGAAAAAAATACCCTTTTAATCCACATTTTACAGAAATGTGGTGTGAAATGTTGATTTTTTGTTGTAAATGCGTGCCATTTTTTTTAATTTGTATTTTCTTAATTTTAATTACCGTCACAGAGAAACTATACATGTTCTAACTGAAAAAATGTTTGAACTTTTTTACAAATTAGTCTAGGGGAAGCTAGAATGCACGCCGATTCGCAACTCCTACTACTGAAATATACTATTAAAGTATGCCTAAAGTTTGATAATTGTAGAGTAATTATTTCTTAGTTTAAAAAATCCCTCAATATCGCTTATTTTTTCCTGTCTAAATGTATATCCCGCCTTAAACCGGATCTCCAATGACCGCGTTCAATTGAAATATAATTCTCAAGACCTAAAACGATTCAAATTCAATGAACGTCACGATGTTCCGACAAGAACTAATTCAGATCGGCATTTAACAATAATTGTCTGTTTTTTCAACATATACTATCCGAAAGTGAAAATATTTGATTTAATATTACAACCAAATTATCATTTTCCTCAAAGTACGTCAAAAGTAATATTGAAATTTCCAATATAAGTTTTACACTTTGTCTTATTTGTAAATAACTTTCTTGACTGCGTCTCCACGAAAAAATGGATTACTCGCGGTCTGTCTCCCAGGGAAAAGTCCACGGACTTTGTAGCCAAAGCTATCGGTTCAATCAATGAAATTGTTCATTTACCGGTGACGAAGGAAATTCTTCGACAAACGCGGAACTACTTGATTATTCCGCGCATTTGTTAGTTCGATGTTATAAATACCTCTAATAAAAATCACCTGTTATTGAATTTTTTTAATAAAAAATTTGTTGGCATCCCCTGGATGCATTTCGATGTTGATATTCAGACTTGCTTTGGAAATAGTTGGAACTCTTGGATTGAGAAAACTGCGCGTTTGAACAAAAGTTACAAAAACATCAAAAGTAAATGAACTATTTTTCAAGCTTCCCGCATATCATCATAATCTCAATACTGCTTTTGCGTTTGTAAATTTAGCATATTATTTCGGCCGATAACTTGTAAAGGCAAATACTTTCCCGTATCTGATTCCTCTTTCAAAAAAATCTTCATTTCCTATCTAAGCGCTTTACCCCCAATTGACACATATTTTCCGTGCGGCAAATCATTATTTTTTAATTTAATGTAAACAGGGCGGACACACTTTATTACCCGCCTCCTAAAATTGGTAAAAATAGACCTCACAGAACTAAAATTGATTACGTTTTTTTGCGTTACTACGCCCAAATGTAAAGTAACTTAACATTGAAATGAATAACCACAGCAGCAAGCGTCCAAAAATTGACTGGGTAACCGATGATACAAACAAACAGTCCAGCGTGATTGTCACGTTCACCTAATACAATTGCCCTTAACCAAATGACAAGAACAAAAGGCTCTATGCGAACTCGTGATCGTCCGGCGGCATCGACGAAACGCGCTTCAAGATTTTGACAAGATTAAAAAAAAAGCAATAGTTTTTTTGTTCTCTTTATTCCAATTATCGGAGACAACAGGCGGCGCAAAGAAGAGAGGGGGAGGGGTTTACCGCGAGGGCAGTGCACAACGAGAATAAAGATGGATAAAAGGAATGGAAAAATGGATAAACTTCCGAAAAGCGGGATCCCAATTTCGACCTGACATTTGGCATACACCTTCCTTTTATTGTTATAAGATATCTCCTAAAATAAGATATCTCCTATAAGATATCTCGTTTAAAAAAAATTTATTTGATTTTTTCTTTTATTTTTGGATTTTTCTCCGTTTTTTTTCTTTCATTTTTTCGATTTTTTTCTTCGATTGTTGTGTTTTTTTTGTTATTTTATAATTTTCAATTCGTATCATCCGTATCATAAAGCGAAAGTAGGAGTCCCGAGTGCAGGCATCAGTACAGCGTATCCGGCAACGTGAGAATTCGCTATACGAGGGTGTAACACCATAAGCGCGCCGGCCGTCGAAACGTTGGAGAGGGGGTTTCTCCAAACAAACTCGACGAAGATCCGCAAAAAGTGGAGGGCGCGAAAAGATATATAGGTATAGCCATAGCCCGTCAGCTATAGATATATGGTAGGCGCACGATGAAAGAAATTACTTTTAAAAATCAATATCTCGAAAACTATGGCGAGTCGCCAAAAGTCCTGTTAGGGGATATCTTGTAATATTAAAAGGAAGGTGTATGCAAAATTTCAGGTCGAAATTCGGTTTCCGCTTTTCGGAAGTACACCCGAAAAAATTGTACCAAGTGCGTACGAGTAGTACAGAGGCCGGACGTCCAAAAAAATCGGCTCGTCGGTTGCTACATATGCACGCGTACGCATTGACTGCGTAGCCCGGTGAAAGAAATCCACCCTCGTGTACGCAAAATAAGGGTACAACGACCGTTATCCGTGTAAATCCAACAGTCAATGTGTGTGTACTCATTGTAATATGAAGAAAAAAAGGAGCAATAACAACACAACGTTGAGAACCGCGAGCATGTCAATAACTGTTTGTTCTCTTCTGTTTAGATTGCCAACGTCTGATATACGAATCTATCCGGCGGAAAGCTTCTTTCCCTCATTGCTGAGCCCTATATGATCGAACGAAAGATGTCCGGGCTCCGAGAGTGAGAGCTGCTGACTGTGCTGATTTTACACTCGTGTGTGTGTGTGTAGAGATGCGAGAATGGTTCAGACAAATCTAGGGAGAGACGGGTGGAGGCCGCTCTGCACCAGAGAGTGCAAAGCTTCTGAAGCGCGTGCGTTAACGTATGTGTATACATCTTTCGATATGCACGCACACACATATATTAATGTACATACATATTGGCCAACGGGGGTAGGCCGCATATAGTGTGAAGTACAGGCAAGTGTGCTTCTGTGGGTGATATCCACTGTTATTTCGCCGTCCCCCTCATCGGCAAATGTAATGCTGATTATTACAACAACAACGTAGAACAAGTCACTTTATACTCGTCTTTTCAATTCTTTTACACGTACACACATGCGCGCCCGCGCGCGCCTACACACACACGCGCAATGTTTGACTTGCGCCAAGTCTCGTAAACCGAGATTCTACGCACCGGCCTGATCCCAATGCTCACGAGCCGTGATAATAAAGCCACAAGCAGCATGTATTTTAACGTAACTCGTGGTGAAAGCTGCTACCGCTGCGGCTGCTGCTTATCGTGCCGCGATTCATCCCTCTTCGATGGACAGACAACGTCCCGCTTGGAGTACCCAGTAAAAAACGTATCACGAGTCTCGGCAGGACTGTGATGATCCAACGAGAAAACACGGATTATGGTAAATTTTCCTTTTTTTCCTTCTGGAGAGGACGTAAATGGTTCCGTGCTGAATGCAATTGATCCGATCTGTGTCAATCGAAACATTGAGTTGGAAACAGCTCCGTTGTACCTATGTGCGTGCGTGTGGTCAGTTTGTTCGATTCACAGATTCCTCGTGATTTGTAATATCCCCGCCCGTTTTATAAAAATCTTTCGAGTTGGAGCACAAAATTGTACTTACGCTGAAATTCTTATGAATTTTTCTTCAATAGCCGGAGGTAATTGATTAAAATTATGCGATGGATTTGCATTTGAATCTTTTTGACAGTGGGCGACAAGATTGTCGGTAGGTAAGTAGCGAAACGTCCATCAGCATCTTTTTTGTGCTTTTGACGATAAAGTCTATTTTCCCCAAGAATCGTGATATTTCGGGAGAGAGAGAGAGAGAGAGAGAGAGAGAGAGAGAAGGGAAAAAATGACATGTTTAATCTAAATGGAGAAATAATGTTTGCAATGTGACGGATTTTATTTGATAATACAGTATGCATAGCGAACTATATTTTCATTATTTATACGATTTTTCGGATGCAACAACCACAAACCTGATGCCAAGGGAAATTTTTTGTTTTTTTTTTACACATGAATAAAAACGGAGTAATTTTCATTTTAAAGAGCATTGAAATTCTCCAATAACAAAATGAAATTTGAAATAGGAACGTGCATTTTCGGTATTGAAAATGAACAAGTGGACTGGAAATTATTCAAACTTGTGCAGACAATCGAAAAACGTTTCTCTAAGTAAACGAAATAAGTATTCATATAAAAGAACGAAAGGTTTTTTTAACAGAAAGGTTTTTTTTCTTTTCATTTTTAAGGTGTAGTCTGAATAGTATAGTATAGTAAATGAATAAAATTCTGGTTGAGAATAGCAGGGTATTATTTGACGGTAGCCCCAGCTAAATAATGGTGACAATATGCGAAAAGTTGGCCACGAGTTTCGTGACGAAATTTCCACACAATACCACCGGAATGATCGGTGCGAAGAGGCACACGCCTACTTCTCGAAAGAAAATGAATGTAAGGGGAAACTGGAAGCTCAAAAGCGGGGATTTAATCCGGAAAATATGAGTAATTGAGGGGAAACATTATTCGACGGAAAATGGATCTAAAACACGAAACGAACGGGATATCTTTTGAAAATGGTAATTGTTTTTCTGTTTGGAATTAGGGTATAGCCGCTTACGATGCGGTGTACGGAGTTGAAGGAGGAAGATTCATCGGGCGTTTGCGGGCGAGCGTTTGGCTCGTGCTCGCGGTGATAACGAGCTCGAGGCTTGGTTACGGAGGGACGGTACAAGTAGGTGGAAGTAGAAATTGCGAATTGGCGGAATTGAGGTGTCGCGATGGTCGCTGCATACCTCTCGATTCTTATTGCAACGGGAGGAACGATTGTGGCGATGGTAGCGACGAGCCGGAGCACTGTACACCCTGCAACCGTACGTATCACGGTCGAGAGGGGCGTACGTACAAATTGGATCTTCCACGTCCCGTGGAGGGACGGCTTCCTTTTCTCTGCCACTTGACGTTTACCGCCGGCGGCAATGGCCACGGTGAGTTCGTTCAATTATTATGGGACGCCTTTAGCGTCGGTCGTCTCGATCTAACGGCGAATGAAGAACTTTACACAAGTTGCCCGGAGGGCTCCCTCCAATTGGCCGAACTGGGCAGACCGTTCACCGGAGGCTCGTGGTGCGGTAGCGGCGACGGACGCGCCTCTTATTACAGCGAAACGAGCACCGTAACCGCATCGATAAGATTGTTTCACGCACCTTTGAATGTACCATTCGAGTTTCGCTTGCGATATCGTTTCGTCTCGAGGAGCGAAGCCGTGGCGCGTCTCGGCGCGCCGCAACTTCCGATCGAGCGAGGCTCCCCCGTGCCCGGCACCTATTGCTCGAGAAACTTCTACGAATGTCACAAGAAGCAGTGCCGCGTACAGAGCCCCAACTATCCCGGTGAATATCCGAGAAACGCAAGTTGCCTCGTCACCGTCAAACAAAAATTCGTACCGACTTGCAAACACGCGATGATATCGGTCAAGGCTGGGGCTGGTGCTGCCATTGGAACTAGTCAACTATCCCGAGCTTTGTCATACTTGACTTTCGGATCCGGAGCTTCCACTTCTGCTACGTCTTTGACATCTTCCTCAACGGCCACTTCGGTCTCGTCGGCCGCGTCGCCGTCCTTCTCTTCGCACTCGTCGCTTTCCATGTCGGATATAACGGCCGGTAGGAATACCAGCCGTCTCAGCGTTTGGCAAGACTGTCCCGACGAAAAGGATCGTCTCGTCTTTCGAGATGGCCCTAGAATAGAGGATTCCATATTGCTCGTTTATTGCGGCGGGCCGCTGCCCCGTATAACGGCACGCGGACCAGTCATGCTCATTGAATTTCGTAGCTCCCCGCTGGCCATACCGCTGGGTGGTTCGCCGCTCAGGCTGGAACTCGAAGTACCCGTTATCTACGTAGATTCGGATGGACTGGATTACGCGCGCGGTTCCCAAGGCTGCCACTTCTTTGTCAATGACACGTCAAAGAGAAGTGGCATTTTGCGCGCTCCGCAGCACACTCTTCCGCAGGCTTCCGTTTGTACGTGGAACGTAAGAGGCTCCGCCGGCGATCGCGTGTGGCTCTACTTTTCCTCTTACTCCCAGCGCGATTTCACCGACGAGTCCGTCGCGAGTCGTACCAACGCTACTTCCAAGTCAAAAGTGAGTAACCGACGAGTCGCCTCGTCGACCGAGAGCTCGGCTACGGCTTGTTTCGTCAGGATGACCCTCTGGGACGGGCCCTGGAGCACTGGGGTACTTGTCGCGGCACTCTGCGACGACACACCCAAACTCTGCGCGCACGCCGCTCTACGAAATGCAACTCGAACTACCAGGCCTTGCGGCGAGGATGAGAGTTACCTGACCCTCTCGTCGACTTTGACCCTACGTATGGAAGTACCTCTGGGTACGGCGCTTCGCACGGTCAATTTTCAGGTAATCATTTGAACTTGTTAAAAATGGAAAAAAATGGCGAAAATTCAAAACTTGGCCAGTGGCGAACAATTAAATGTTACACCTAAGAGTGTATTGGTTATCGAACGGCGACTGCCTTGTGGAAAAAGCTCTGTAAACATTCATTCGGTATTCATTCCGAAAATGAATAATGAATCCTACTGGATTCAGTATTCATGAATAAGTATGAAATGAATTCAGTATAAAATGAATAATGAATGTGTGAGGCCCTTGTGAATGAATAATGAAGTGCGAATGAACACTTTGTTTGCCCAAATGAATTTATAATTCAGTATAAAATGAATAATGAATCCTACTGGATTCAGTATTCATTTCAAAATGAATAATGAAATCTGCAGGATTCAGTATTCATTTCAAAATGAATAATGAAACCTACTGGATTCAGTATTCATTTCAAAATGAATACTGGATCCAGTAGGATTCATTATTCATTTTCGGAAGGAATACTGAATCGAGGTGGATTCATTATCGAACAAAAAATGAACATCCATCCGCCATGTATTCGGTATTATTTTCCTACTCGAATACCTTCAGTATTCGAGTAGGAAATTTTTGTTTGAAAAGTATGCCCATCTCTGATCCTTAGATACATCTTCCAGAGGTGTTATTTTTCGACATTCCGAAACGTCCTAAACGAATTTGATTTGAAATAGCGAAATAAAAATGATTTCGCCGCAATGAAGCAAGGTTCTCTCCTCCGAGGAGAAGGAAATACAAATTACAAATGGCCCAATACCACTCGAATAAAATAAAACCGACGAGATTCATTTGAATAAAAGCCTTCCACCATGGGGAATAAGAAAAGAATACATTTCGTCTCCGCGTCGAGTTTCGACGTGGAGTAAAAACACCGAAAGTGTTCCGAAAGAGTTACACTTTGTTTGCCCAAAAGATGTCGTAATCTAGTGTGCGTGTTGCATGTTCCCAGGCACGATACGAATTCATCTCAACCGTGCAGGGTGGCGAGTCTTGGGGAGACGGTAATTGTACGAGAGTATGGCGAAAGGTGAGAACGGGTCAGATAACGTCACCGCGCGATGTTCGTTTATTCGGGCGTGGTGGGTCGTCGAGGCTCGATTGTACGTACAGAATCGAGGCTGACCCGGGCGAGAGAATACGTCTGACGATACACAACGTGAGCGTGGGCGAATCGACTAATTGCGCGAGCGATTCCGATCCTCACACGGCGCGTCCCAGATGCGTCCGCGAATTCGCTTCGAGGGAGGCACGCTTGACGTTGTACGAGGTGCCGTGGCGCGACGTGAAACTTCCACGCGCCTGTTTGTGCGACAACTCGTCTTTTCTTCCGTTGAGTTACATTTCTTCGGGTCGCGCACTCGAGATTAATTTCGTCGTTGATCGTCAATCGGCCCACGAAGATTTCGAGACGTTGTTTTTTTATGCGAGTTTCGAGCTCGTAAGAGCACCGGAATGCCCGAGAAAGCAAAGAGTCCGAGGCGAAGGTGGCGAACTGAGATTCGTTGCGCCACCCCTCTCGCGACCGGATATATACTGCGAGGGACTACCCTGGCTGGTTGAGGCGCGCGACAACAGATCCCTTTTCGTACTGACCTGGGGCTGGTTCATGCCACTTGAACCTTCAGCGACCACCTCTCTGATCACCGGCACCGCTTCAACCTCTACTCCTTCCACACCGAATCAGCAGCAAATACCCTACGAGAGCACAGATCCAACAACCAAGTGTCCGACGACCAATCGCGTGCTCCTCTACTCCGGTTGGCCGCCCAAATTGTTCAAGGTTGTTTGTCCCGCGGAGCCGGGTGCTCGGGAATTCACCGTTCACGTATTCTCCGAGGAATGGCTCGGTGGCGGCCACGTCACCGATGGCCAATGGCCCGGTCCCCCAAGAGCGCCCGCGTTGCTTCTCGACTTCGTAGCCCGCGAGTCCGGCCAAGCTGCCGCCTCGTGGCTCGAAATATCAAAAAGTCGCTCGGCTCTTCATCGACAATTGCGTCTACCCGGCATGGATCGTGGCCTCGCCGACAACGAGACGATCGCCTACGGCGACTGCGTTCACAAGTGTCCCGAGCTCGGGGCTTGCATCGCACCGAGTCTCTGGTGTGACGGTAGAGTTCACTGCCCTTCCGGACACGACGAAGCCAATTGTGGCAACGGAGCGCGATTGCTTGGACTCTTGCCGCCTGGTATGTGGCTCGTCGTTGCCGGGGCTGCCGGTATCGTCACCGCTTTTGCCTGCCTCCTCGCCATACTCGTATGCAGGTACACGCTTTTCTTCTCTTCATTTGTCCTTTTGGCAGCCTTTTGCATA
Organism: Ophion slaviceki; assembly: GCA_944452715.1. Lineage (NCBI taxonomy): Eukaryota > Metazoa > Arthropoda > Insecta > Hymenoptera > Ichneumonidae > Ophion > Ophion slaviceki. The sequence goes on along the minus strand of OX101787.1, from coordinate 54,965,236 downwards.
TCAACATTTAGCACATACGGTCGAACCACTATATTACGAAGATTTGACCATTCACTTCCGATAGACACCCGACACCTTCGTACAACGACATAATAATATACATTATGCTCTAATTGCAAATTGCTCGTAAACATTGCTCCAATCGAAACCATTTTTTCTTTAAAACATATCCCTATATTTATAATTCTAAGGATTTTTAAAAAACATTTTGAGGAACATTATCACGATATAACGAACTTCCCTAGAGATTCGTAACATCGAGGTTCGACTGTACTTTATTAGTGATTCCGTTGATGCAATGTATCCATTTTATATTGCAGATCGAAGGCCCACGCGAAACGACTTCTGTACGATGCCACAAAAACGTCGGGCGATCCGAGACGAGCACCTACCGAAGCAACACTGTTGGGAATCGCCTCCTGACAAAATCCTCCCGGTTTCGTGGAGTATATTCACGTTGACCGGGAGACTACCGTCTAGCGATAGGTCGTTTTGTGCTGTGCACCGTCCGTCGAATAACAAAAAAAAGGAAGAGAGCGAGGGAGGGGAGATGCAATACGCGCCCTTAACATACGTATATACATTGCTGTAGGACTATAGCGAATTAAGAAATTTGTCACTTTGTCTTGAAATTTTTCCGTGGATATTACAGCCCACGGTTGAAAATAATTTGCTTTACGTTGCATTTTCGACATAACTTATGTTGTTTGTCGTCTCATAATTTTTATCGAGTTTAATTTCGACGAGCATCAGTTATACCTGTAGCCGGAATTTCCTCAATTGCGTTTGATGCGTCTGAAAAGCTTTAAAAAACGAAAGAAACTTGGTACAAATACACGTCATTAAATCTCCCGCTCGTGGTTCGTTGTGTGCGTCGTAGTACTCTGTATACACGGGTATAGAATGCCCTTCAGTCATATATTCCGTAACGATGGAAAGTAACAATTAGTAACCAATTCTCCAGACTCGACGGTTCTTAATAATATTAGCGGAAAGAAGCGGAAATAAAAGAAAAACGTCACGGATTTGTTCATTGTCATATGTTCCAATCAAGTGACGAGCTGTTAGAACCCAAACATCATAGAGAGTAGCAATGCTCAATTGATCTTTTGAGAGGAAACAAAAAGATTGATCGTTTCGAATCTCTGCACCACTCGCACCCCACAAAAATTATAAATATATAAAATAGTGAAGTGAAATAAAGTTAGAAACATTATGTAATGAGAAAATTGGACCGAAGCGCGTTCTTTTTTTCGTGAAAATGTGATAATGTTTGCATTGTATCATTACAGTATGACTGCATGGAGGTGTCTGAAGTTTTGAATGTAAAAATGAGTTAATCGGTGAACGATTAACATATATGCACATACACGCAATAAAACAAAAGAAAGAACGAGTCTGCACGAATAGCATTTTAGTCGTATGATAATGTGTGTAATGCGAGCGTTATATTACTGCCCAAATGAAGTGAAAAACTTTTAAAACGCCGCAATCGCTCGTTAAGTAAAATTCAAGAAAAATACGAGATAATTGTAATTGACAAACACACACACCCAGAGTCGCGTTAATATATATATACACACACACATGCAGGCTCGCCCACTTCAATCTTTTCACGCAAATATATCCTGAATCATGCGTTATTTGGAAAAATGTTTCCGATAACAGTTACACACTGTTCTCAGAATATTGGTACACGCGAATATCGTCCAAGTGAAGGCGCTGCCGAGATTTAAGGACATGAGTCACACGTCCGGTTGGTAATAATCCTACGGCCAATTTTTCTCCTAGACGGAGCACGTTCAACGGAGCAGGTGTTTTTCTTTCTTCTTTATTCCGAAATATCAGCCGTCTTGGAGAACACTGGGAATCTGCAAATCAGCTGTCTCTCTCGCACTCATGGCTGTTCGGTCGGTTTGACACTACGCCTCAACTCTATTCAATTCTTTCCATATTATACAATGTTATCTTTTTATATAAATTTATATACAATTTTGAATCTCGATCATAATTTTTATTATCAGAAAACCTTGATACAAAGGAAATTCTAATTAATCGGGACTTACTGACGCCCCATATTACGAAACAACAAAGGTCTAAAGGTCAGAGTAAGCATTCAAAAATATTCAGCGACCTGTTTTCACTGCAATGCTACATCGAATGTTTATATAAATTTGAATATTCAAATCTCTTTGGTATTCTAACTTATACGAATTCTATCTACTAGCTTTTGGTGAACTTGGTTTTTTTATTCAAATAGCACTATATACATTTATTTAGCTAGGTATGTGGCATATTCCGATGTTAATCCATTAATCTGTGGTATGTTCTAAGTGTATTCATCATGACTTGTCCACACTCAAATTCTCTTTACTCTGTGTTTATGAAGTTAAATTTTACTTCTCTATTAGATGGGTTGCCCTTGGTTTTTTTGTACTCGATGAAACTAATTTGTACTTGTATCGCTAATAACAACGCTGGTTTATTTGATGTATGAACGATAATTTTAATTGGATAACAGTTCCTTTAGTAACTTGCTAACGTGCGCTGCGGCATAAGTTTCAGCCGATCAATTATTATATAAAACGAAAAGGTGTTGTTATGAATAAATATAACCGTTATTATTGTTTGATGCCGTTTATGTAGAACCATTAGCCGTATTAATTTAAGCTCAAAAGTTTTACTCATCCGATCAAATTCAGTAGAAAAACATTTCGTCAATATTCAGCATAGATACCATCTAGATGATAAGGCATACCGAATGATCTTCGAAAGTCAACAAATTGAAGGTCATTGGATTCGTATCAGAATGTGCCATGAAAATGGCCAAGGCAAACGTTTCGATTGACAAAACCAAGTTTACTTTGAAATGTTGAAAACGCCCTCACACCGACAATATATTCGCGTGCGCATAGCGCATAGTTTGCGGAATATTTTCACGAGAAGATTGAAATGGGATACCTCGTATGTATGCGTACGCACTGCTCGCGCGCACTTGTGAAATCTCTATCGTAAGAAACGATCAGGTGAGATTGTAGCAGTGGACGAAATGGATATAGGTATTGATAAGCTATTACTGCCAAGCTACGAAGCTGCAAATATTAAGGTATTCATTGTACGGAGGGGCGTATAGTTTGCGGTCGCTTCAGCGGGACTTTCACACATTTTGACTTACATTATTTTCCTCAATATCAATTCACTTTAAATCGTTTCGAACCGCTCGCCTGATTACAGCGTTGATATACAGATTGGTAAATGCGCGAACGAGAAAATAAACACAACTTTGTTGCGCCACAATTGAGGGGAGGTACCTGAGTAAACAGCGAGAAAAAAATGTAAACTTCTCGAATTTTTATCTCAAAAAGTAATGGTTCGATTGGATCTGGTTTTTTTTATTGGAAAATATGTACATCGAAGTATGTTAAGGAACTTTTGAACATAAATTCTTTCACTGGAAGCGATTCAAACGCGATTATCTCGAAAGATTTTTCAAAGTCGGTACCCGATGTATCTCGAAAACGGCTTGTCCGATTTCGTCCAATTTTGGATGCAATATTCGCCACGTAGGGGTTATTCATTTTATTGAACCATTGCTTTTTTATGCAATGTGTATGCAATCCAAAATCGCCGGAAATGGCGAACGAAAAACGAATGTTAAATTAAAACGGTAGCAATTCCATCAAAGATGAAAATTCCAAAAAAATTCTACGTGGCGAACGAGAAAAACTATCGAAGAATATTGTATCCAAATTTGGACAAAATCGGACAAGCCGTTTTCGAGATACATCCGGCACCGACTTTGAAAACTATGTTTCGAGATAATCGCGTTTGAATCGCTCCCAGTCAACGAATTTATTTTTAAAAATTCCTAAACATACCTCAATGTACATATTTTCCAATAAAAACAAACCCGGATCCCATGGAAACATTAGTTTTTGAGATAAAAATTCTGGACGTTTACCTGTTTTTCTCGCCGTTCACTCAGGTACCTCTCCTCAAGTACCAGCATTATGTAATTAATGGGGAGTAAAATTATATTTAAAAAAGGTTTTTTTTATTCACCCGTAAATACCCCCCATCCGAAAAATCCAAAATACTCTATTATTTTATCGTTATGTTTTTGACAATATTTCAATGGGTTAGTGGATCGATCTCAAATTTAGCATAAAAGCTGACGTGAGACAAGCATTTCATTTTTGTCACCACGGTAATGATTTTGTAAGACTCCCTTACACGCTTGATACTACCCCGTATATTGATAAAATAAAGTAGCAATAGAGCGTGCGCGTAGGCATTACACATGGATGAGCCGAACATTACAATATGGGTTTTAAGTTTCTTTATTCGGGATTGTAAGATAGACTGCCAAAGGAATATTCAAAACGTCGAAATGTGACGAGTGCCATTGAAATAACACGCGTTTAGATAATGCAATATGGATTGAGAAATCAAAATGCCATTCAGATAAGACGCGAATATCTATAGAAGAAACGCATACTCAATATTCTATGGATTTAGAGGAATAGAATCGTGTTCGATTATCAATAATGAGAGCTGCTGAAGCCTCCAAATGATCGAGACCGTAGATTAACTGCTATCGCAGGTACTTTATTATATCACGGAGGTTCGAGCATACGCGGATCAAAACTAAAGATGCCCCCACCGCAGTTTCTCTTTATTTTTATTTCAACGAAATGGATTTGACGTTGTCCTATGTGTAATGGCCGTTCAAAATAGCAAATCTCAAAAGTTATACGCTGGTAATACAGGCGATCGAAGATAAAGTTTAGTTAAGATTGAACATTTCTTCTGTGTACATTTTCGCAATATCACCATGGTTTACATTGCAATATTATCAACAATTTGTTTATCACCCACATCTTTCTCACTTGTGTAAAAAATCGCGTTCTATCGATATTTTCTTACAAATCGAGATAGTAGGTTTACTCGGTAAATTGGAACAATTAAGGCAGTTTGTATTCGACGTATCATGCGAGTACGCTCGATAAATATCTCCGGTGATATTGCTACGAGCTCCACATATTATTTTGTCAAATCTATATTTTGATGATAACGAATAAAGAAAACTTACATTTCATTGCGACACACACGCGCGCGCGCGGACGCACATGTATAGTCGCATTTCATTTTTGATGATGATGCTTACGACATATGGAATACGTGGCAGCTCCTGTACGTGCACGAATATAATCAGTTTATCAAAGACCTTATCAGGCTGAGATATTTTAGAGTATATAATATGGAAAATTCGATACCAATTTTGCAATAGATTGCACAATGAAAAAAGTAAGGAAAATAGTTTAGCCATTTGAAATTGCTATATGTTCAAACAAATTGGACTCAATGCTACGTCTCACATGGAGTATCACGTTGGTGTTTGCCTTCGATTTTGTGTAAACTCATGTACGCTGCTGGTAAACTCATACGCTGGAGAATTAGAAACTATTGAATGCGTATTTTCTTTATCGTCTGAACAACCGTTTTGAGTTGCTTGTGAAGCTTAGAGTGAAGCATGTGAAGCACTGATTTTGCAACGGTTAACTGCTTTCACCCGAACAGCTTTTACATTAAAATCAACGTATTTTTGCCGGTTAGGCGTCGTTCACCGCCCTAAGGGGATAGGGATGTTTTACCCCCTATACCCTAATCCACACCCCTTAATCCTTACACGCAGTTGTTTTTTTTTCTTCTGTTTTTAAAAGGTGTCTGCTGATTCGAAGCGTCTCTACAAATCCCAAATTGATGTTTGTAGTGTGGAAAAGTTCGAAAAAATCGATGCTGCGAGTTTGCAATATTGCAAATAATTGTTTGTTCTAAGAGAATGCGCGCGGAGCGTATTTTCACATCGAAACGGAGCAAAAATGAGCGGCGATTCAGCGAAGACACTTCTTTTTGGCCGAGATGCGAAAAAAACAACTGGACTTTCAATATTTCTCTTACAAGCCCCGATCAATATATTTCTACCCCCTTAAGGCCTAAGGCCACTGTAACGGTCCAAAAAAAAAGGTTTTTTCACGAATTTTTTGCTTCCAAAATTGAAGGTAATTGAAAAAAAACTTTTAAGGGTGTTATCGGGCATACATTAAACTTTATTATCAAATTTTTTTACAGCAAAAAAAAAACAAAATGGCGGTTCCACAGCTATCTTCCCGGGGCATGTTTTGCTTGCAGGGCTCCGCGGCACGCAGCACCACTGGTGCACTTTTGAATCTAGAACAAAAAAAAACCATCAATCTAGAGGGTTATAGCTAGAGAATGTCGATCGGATTTTAAAAAGTATCAATTTTTGTGGATTTGGCGTGCGTTTGAAAAAAAAATTGATTTTTGACGAAAAAAACGGCTAGTTTTTTGTTAATAAAAAATCAATAAATAAAGTTATTGAAAATCCCGATCGACATTCTCAAGATAATGTTAATGTTCACATCTGGTCAAAATTGCAAGTAAAAAAAATGAAAATTGTTCGAGTGATGCTGCGTGCCATTTTGAAAAACCGTATTTCGAGAAAAACGCGTTTAAAGTTTTGCGAATAGCTCTATTTCCTAAGGAAAAAACTATTGCGAATTGCTCTATTTCCTAAGGAAAAAAATTTTTTCTCGCACGGGACCTTTTTTTCCTTATTCTAGAGGGTTTAAACTATTTTTGAAGCCAATAAAAAAAAATCGATTTTTCAAAAAATTTACAGTGGCCTTACCCCTTAATACGAATTGACCATTTATTCCCCAAAAATCCTCAATTTTTATTAAAACTTGTCGAATGTATATGGACAGACGGTTTCGCGTTTAGCGGGCATCATTTCGAACTCTCGTCCAAAACTTCGTGATATTTGTAATCGGCAAAAAATGTTCCATCGGATAGACCCTAGAAATGGTGTAAGAGTCGAAAACATGGCGACGCTTTTGGCCACTTTCAAAACCGCCAAAGTTCTGATATTTCAAACAATCGTAGCAGCGGTCCTATTTTTAAAAAAAATGGTACACCTACTTTTTTTTATCGGCAGAAAAAACGGTTGAAGGTGTAAAGTGAAACCGCTAGTAAAAAGGACACTAGAGGGGTGTTTACCCTCGAAGCAAACGTAGCAGTTTCGAAAAACAAGAAAAAATATCAATTTGGAAATTGTGGAAATATATCGAATCAACAGACTCATTTTAACTTTTGTTTTATCCCCCCTTCGCAGTGTTACCTGTTTCATACAATTTAATGCACCCCTTGGAAATATGGGACAAGAGAAGGAAAAATAAAACGGTGGTGCGTCCAATGCTTTTTTTCAATGTACCCAAAGTGGATTGCTTATCGTTTTGCATTCGAAGAATTTTCCTTTTTGTCTGACCGCAATTGGTGGGCAGGCTGCGAGTGAAACTGCAAAATCAGCCCTTAACATGCTTTACTGAAACCGGAATAAGAAAACATACGTGTCTAACAGTTTTTAGTGCTCTACCATATATATAAATATACATGAGGTTCAACAAAATTGAAGGCGGACACCAAACTGATATTTCCTACTTTCAATTTATTATCGATTATTTCAGGAAATAATCGATAATTAGAGTTCGAGCCGTTTTTCAAACGGCTGCAAATTTTCTGTCCCGATGTAATGTGTTACCACATATAGTAACATGTACTGCGAAGTATTCTTTGAAAAAATGCAGATACTATACGTAAATAAATATTAAAGGAAACGTGAATAAATGACACAATTTTGCTATCTCGATCTCCTACATGTACCAACTAGCAAGAATTATAGAGTCGATTCGAACCATACTTCATTTGCGTTACGACTGTGAACTTGTATCCTATGGGTATAAAAATAAATAGAAATATCGTCTTGGACAAAACAAACCGTCAATAGTTGAGGCGCTGTTTTTTTATTTCGGGAAAAAAAAGAATGCTCCAGGTGAGGCTCGAACTCACAACCCCGGCATTGCTCACGAGAACTGTCTTATAAGTACCGTGCGCTAACCAATTGCGCCACTGGAGCCGTACGAGACAAGCCCGTAAAATCGCTCATAGACACAATAATGGTGATCTCTCTCATACTAATTACAATTTTTCTTTATTCTCTCAATACCACTTTTTTGCCAGTCGATTTTACAAGACACTGTTATTACACATAGCTTATTTGATATTGGTATTGGTGAAAAAAATGATTCCTGTTACAAAAAATGCACAATCTTGATATTTGTTTAGCGTGGCTTTGTGTGGTCGAAGGATATGAAAAAAAGATGGAAATACATCTTACCTTGTGATTATAAAAGAGCTATGATACTAGAAACATTAGAAAATGAAACAATGAATGATAAAACACGAAAAGTATAAACGATCATTGATCATAAAGTTTTAACCAAGCAGAACATATGGGAATTAAATATGGAATTTATCGGCTTTATAACATATTTTTAGTGAATAGTTACAAAAATTTGCAAGTATTTGTCCTTTGATATAATCTGATAAGCTCATGTACAGACAAACTTCCAAGTGCGCTTGAAGTGTGCGGACAAGAATACCCTTTGACCTTGTACATACCACAGCTATTTACGTGCGCGATCCCTTGAAATATTGCAGGATTGCGCCATCTGTCAGAGTTGGTGAGAAGTCTTAAAAAAATGGACCTCAATCTTACGTCTGAAAGAGGTGTCCAATAATCGTCGTGTTTTATTGTTGTGCTTACTCTGCCACATCAATGAATTTCTTTCGATTCGCGATGCTAATTACTCCATTCTATACAAGCGGATTCTCAATGCTTACTTGAATGAGTGGTTTGGAACTTGTTGAAGAATATCTACCGATAATGTTCCTTCGTCCTACAAACACAAGGTACATAACCTCATAGTGAATAAAAGATACCTGTCTATGAAGAATGCAATGCGGAATGCATCGGGAAATGTAATTATTTCAAGGAATCTCGAGGCTGCTTCATTGTGAGAGCGTAAAATCCCGTAAAACCAATTTTGTTGAACTACCAACATTCAAAACAAAAGTGGGTCGTTATTGAAGCCGTAAAAACTGTCAACCTTATAGAAGCAAATCAAGCAAACTTTAACGACTGCGGTATAATGAAATACTTGGGCTGTTTTAATATTTTCCTCGGCAAGACCGTTGCTACAAAAGGATGTGTTGAAAGACTAATCGAAAAATCAAGACAAGCCATAGTACCGCTTCGATAATATGACATTGCAACATTCATATTTTTGTTTGAAATCTTTACAGATGTGAAACGAAATGAGCTGGTTCGACACATCAGGTATCGCCAATTTGGCAAAATCTGCTCTGAAAGAAGCGCAAAAGACAATTGACAAAGCGCTGGATATCAAAGAGGAAGAGGCCAGATCCAGTCAGACTCAAAAAGATGAGCAATTGAATAATTTCTTTGCAACATGGGGCATAAAAAGCATAGAAGGAGAGAGCGAGAATGTGGGAACATCTACTTTGATAAGCACCAAGGAACAAGAGATGCGCGGTATATGGGGTAGTTTCACAGGATCCTTCTTCGACAATCCGACACCTGCTGAGCATGGATCTCGCACCATCCATGGCTCAGCGGAATTATTCAATGACAAAAGTAGTCGACGTAGCTTGCCGACTACTGGCGATATTGTGGGAGAGGCCGGCAGAGACCTAACGATGCACACTCCCCTTCAAAGCGAAGATGTCCCTCTGAGCCCCCGACAAAGACAACCGTGCGGTATGAGCTCTGTTGGAAAAGAAAGATGGAACCATAGCGGCGATAAGAGAGTGAAAGCGAAAGACGAAAAAAGGCGTTACAGTGCGAGCGAAATAGAGGGTAAAGAGGACAAGAAGCTTCCGAGAGATCCGTTCTCACCGGTTGTTCACTCGGCGGATGATCATGAACCGCTGCACGATTCGAGAATGCGTCTGTGGATCGATCGCCCCTCTACTGTGTCATCGGAGAGCGACAAAAAGAGCTCCGAGAGCGTTGAGATTCTCGATTCTCTATCCGACACAAATACTAATTGTACAACAACGCCAGAATCCGAAATTACGTCGCCAAGTATATCCACAAATCCGACACATCACGATACAAAAAGAAATTCTGACTCGGTTGAGATATTGTCCGACAGTTTGGTTACATCGCCAAGTTCGGTTGAAGTAATTGCCGATTCGAAGAGTGATTATGACGATAGTCCGGTGTTTCTATCGAGCATCGATTTCACGGATAATTCAAAGGAACTTGTGGTTCGCCATAAAGCGGGTGATTCCTCGTGCAACGTTTCACGATACGTATCACCCGTCAGCGAGGAATCGAGAAAGCCTTGCGTACCCACGGTAATTGGGCGCTCTGAGCACGACAGCAGTGTTGCCACGAGCAATGTATCGGCGATGAAAACTCTTATAAGGGGTGAAATTGAAAAAGGAGCAGCGGACAGCGCGCCGATTGTACCTGACGTCGATGAGCTCGACGAAGTCAGCCTGGCCGACGATTCTTATACGTCAGCCTCGGAAACTACAGTTATGACCATCATGGAAGCAACTATGCAACTAATCGAGGCAACGGGCAAGTCTCGACCGGACTTTGGTGACAAGAGAGAGCCCGATTGTTGCTTGGACAACGCTACAGGTACAAATCAGGTATCAAACACGAGTCACGATTTGTCAAAGGAAAAGCAAAGTTTGCATTTGCCAGTTGACCCTATAACGACCCAACTGATGTACAAGGGAGAGCCAATTGGCGAAACAACAAGTGCATTTAACGCGAACGAATTGACCTGTCAGCCGCTGGAAGTTAACGCCTGCGTCGAGCCAATCAGGAATAAATCGCAAGTGGAACATTCTACAGATTGTCCGGAGCAATATCTGTTACTCACGGATTCGAGCTGCGAAGGTACGCTCATTGAGAGCAGTTCCGAAGACAATCCCACGGCGAAAACGAACAACGCTAAAATCACTAATGCAACGTTGACCACCAGCTCTTACGTTCAGAATATGCTCGCGGATGCTATGGTCGAAAAAGGAGAAATTCAGTTGGATCCCGAGCGTCATCGAATCGATGTACCCGCGCGAGAAAATTCACCCATATCTTCCGAGAGGTTAGCCAATATTAGCGCAAAGTAGGCTCTAGTTAAGGGCATGCACAAGGTCAACCTCACAGATTTTCCAATTATCCCATAGATGGTTGAATTTTTTAGGAAAAACAAAGCATTAGGCTCTGGAGAATTCCCTGACGCAGAGCTTGATGATTTCCTTTTGCCCTAAATATTGTTTATCTCTGAGAAATGTCTGTTCGAAAATTTCAGCTATCTCCCTCGCACTCATATGTCACGTGGTAAATCTTCTGCTTCGCCTTAAACCTGTGACGCCTAAACTTTTCATAATTTGATCACTGTTGCTACAATGTTGGAAGTCAGCAATTCCTTCAAAGCTCCATTTTTACACCTTGCTCTTGAATTTTAACTAAGTAAGATCCGAATGATTACTTATTGGCTGAGCATTTTTAATTATTTGCGTCTTTTCACAGCCGCTCCGATTTGGTGAAAATTGGGTCGGACCAGACAAGTGGCCAAACGAGCGGCGACGAGCTCGAGACTACAACATCGAGCGACATTGAAATAATATCCAGGTATAAGTGGAATAACAATTGCGCGAAAAAAATAAATAAAAACGTTCAGTCGATTGTAAACGATTTTACGAAATATCTCTGAATCCATTAAAAATCTAATTATCTCGACGTACTGATTGGGATTACACTTGATGTTGTGTCTCATTTTCGCACGACAGTCCAAACGGTGATTCGAGCTCTACGCAATCGTGTCAAAGTCCGGCGAATTTGAATTTGACAAAAGGTACGGAACTGCTGCATCGAACGCTAAAGACACGTGGGCACTCTCGAGAGCTTAGCGAAATAAGCGTCGGCTCGGACGAGGCGAATTTTGAGGTCGAAAAACTTCTTAGGCGAACGCAAGAAATGACCGAGATCCTTCAAGTCCGTGAATCCAAACTCATAGACGTTAGTCGCATGAATATGGAGTTGCACGAGCAAAATATGCATTTAAAAAAGTAAGCGTTTTTTCTTACGCTCTGGAAAATCTGTCGCCATTTGTTGCTTTCTTGAAGAAAGCGGTCACGACGAAGGAAAACGATGCGCGCGGAAATGTTTTTCACGTGCGAACGTGTTTGAGGGTTTCTTTTTCTTCTCTCGATTCTCAGACAATTGGATTCCATCGAGATGCGCCCCGAGCACAATCAAGAATTGAATCGCGTAACGGAAGATTATACGAAGCGTTTATCCGCACTGGAAAATAAATTTCAACAAACTATCGCAGAACGCGACAGTCTGAGAGAGCAAGTGGATTCATTGAAACACGAAGCTTCAGCGAGGTTGTCGTCCCGCGAATTACTTTCCATAACTGCGGAAAAGGATAGCATTATCAGGGAGTTGCGAGAGGAGGGCGAGAAGTTGAGTAAACAGCAATTGCAGCACAGCAACATAATTAAAAAATTGCGCGCCAAAGAGAAGGAGAACGAAACTCTGCTCAAGACTCAAAAGTAAAACATGTGAAAATGGCTTCTTACAACGAATGTTATGCTCCTCCGCGAATTAATTTCGGCGTACTTATTTTGTTTTTGTCTCATAGGGAACAATTGGACGAGCAAATCGCGGAACTTGAGCGATTGAAGCGTTCGCTGTATGCCAAGGAAGAAATTGAACGTGCTCAGATCGAAGCTGTTCACGCGCTCACTGCACGAGTAAAAAAGCAGGAATCCGAAATTCTGAATTTACAAGAGAAATTGGACAATTCTTTACATAAGATGGACGCTTACAAAACGACCCACGAGGCGATTAAAGTGTAAATGCTGCCAGTTTTACGTTTTACGTTTCACAACAAGACAAAAATCCACTGTTCCGTTTGTTTGGCTTATCGATTAACGCTTTTGACCAGTTCGCCCATTATTGTCAAAGTCATCCGTTGATGCATGATTTTTATTTCCCAGGGATAGCGTCGATGTTAAAATGAAACTGGCCATCGCGGAAGAAGAGTTGAAAAAAGCTTCGGAAAATGCTGAAGAATCATGCCAGCTCGCAGCTCAGGTCGAAGATCTCAGACTAAAATTACGGCAATCCGAAGAAACGCACGTCAAGTACGTACTTGAGCAAAGAAAAAATACCGATAGTCCGCTACTCTATGAACTACGTCACTTCATTAAGTAGCGAGAGAAATCATGCAGTTTTTTTTTCTCGCTATATCTACATTTATGGTGATGTCGTTTCTCAGAAACGTTGAGAGCCTGAAACGGGATAACAACCAATTGCTGAAACGTCTGGAGATTTCCGAGGCACGAAATGAGGAACTTTCGGAATCCGTGTCTCTCGCTACTAAACCATTATTGCGACAACTGGAGCAACTGCAATCGAGTTTCGCCGTAAAAATGAGCAATTTTTCGAAACAGGAGAAACTGGCGGCTGATACAATCGACGAGTTGCAGTCGAAGCTGGAGGCTCTCCTCACATCGGAACGTTCGTTGGCCGAAGAAAATTTAAGTTTGAAAAAGAAATTGTCATTCTTGGAAGCGCAGATGAAACGAAAAGACAATGAGAAGACTCAAGCGGATGAAACACTACAGAAATTTCGATTGCAGTATGAACAACTAGAGGAACAACATGCTCGGTTAGTAATTTAATCACAGTTTTTACCCTTCGTGTTCCAAGTATAAATGTACGCTTCAATGTTGATGTTTCAACCCTTTCCGCCGATTACTCTTTTTTTTTTCTATAGATCTATTGATCATCCATATATCTTCCGAATCAGTCAAATCATATAAATACGCTAGTTGTAAATATTGCCGTGCTCAAGGTGTGAGAATGCTTCAAAGGATCATTGCCAAATAATGGTAATTTATTTCGTTCGTCTCTCGAAAAATCTAGCGATCGTAAGACGATAGAACAAGTCGAAAAATCTTACGAGGAGCAACTAACGGAACTGAAGCGCGAGATTCAATCGCTAAGTCACAAACTGGCCGTGGAAAAAGCTGCGACGAATGCGGAGAGGAGAAAAAATGATGCAATTTTGGAACAACAACAGAGCACCGATCAAGAGTCACGTTTGAGTCCGACATTGAGCATCGGACGAGACTCGATTGGCAGTACGAGTAGCGTATGGCCTACTGTAAGCTCTTCTGTAGTAATAATAACACCTTCAATTATAAAAAAACTGGCTCGGTCGATCCGATGGTGCCACCCAGTACTGAGACCGGGAAAAAAAATTGTTCACGTTTGTTCGAAGATAAATCTGTACGATGAAAATTCATCTCGTGTAAAAAGATTGCGATCGTGAAGAAGAAATTTCCCGGTTCAATGTTTTGCTTACTTCGGTGTAATCGATTTGTCTTTTTTTTGTTCGATAGTTCAACGAGTCTTTATTCGAGAGTGGTTCCGGTCGTTTTCCGAGTGTTTACGATAGTCTACGGGCCGGTGGCAACAGTACTTCGATGATTGAGAATTTGCAAGCACAAGTCAAACAACGGGACGGTTCGCAAAAAAATAACATTTTAGTAATTCCATTGGCGATCATAGTTGTTAAGTTTCAAGCCAGATCAAATGTCACGCATTTTTTTGTTGTGTGCGAATTTCAGGTGAGATCCAACAGCTCCAGTGGGAAATCTCGAGACGTAATAACGAGCGGGATATATTAAATATGGAATTGTCATCGCTGACTTTCAAGATCGAAGAATTGACGGGCAAAGTGTCCGAGGTAGAGGCACTACATGAGAGTCTGGACGAGATACAAACGAGGTATGACGCTTTGCTGCAAATGTACGGCGAGAAGATTGAGGAGACCCAGGAACTTCGATTAGACTTGGAAGACGTTAAGGAGATGTACAAAACTCAAATCGATCAACTTCTTGAACGAGACACAGCCGTAAATAATTGAAAATAGAAGATGTTTCGAAATTGTCGGAGTAAAATTGCACATAATTTCAGGAGATATCGCCGCATGGGTCTAGAATGGTTCACAAAATCATTCGTATGTGAACCGTTTACGTATATATTTTTCGCATTTAAAGAGATGTACAGGGTGCTCCATCTTGAAAAAGTATTAAAATAAATCGAAAAGATGAGGTGGGAAAAAAGTGGTTCGTACAAATGTTTTATGGTTTCGAGGAGGGCATCCGATAGAAATACAAAATATTTTTTTGCCAATACGTTTAGAAGATAACGCGGGTACTTTCCTTTTTTTTAATAGAAACAGTTGATTTTGAGACGAACTCGGTGTAAGAAAAAAAAAGAAAGTTATGGTGGTTTAGTTTTTGGAAATAGGCCACGCTACATACATTACATTCGCGAATGTCGAATGTTGTATTCGACTCTGTGTCGAGCAATATGATCAGGTATGGCTGTTAAGCAGCAGTGTAGGATTTTGTAAATAGCGCATGTATACGAATGAAAAAACTCTATCCTTACGCAAACCAAAAATGTGCCATTGAAATCCTACTGCCTCCATTAGCATTACCCAAAGTGTGTGTGCGCGTGCCCGTGTGTGTGCACACGGATGGAAGCGCGGAGCCTACGGTTCGTAATTTCTGCGGTATTCTGTGACCCCAAACCGCTACCCCACCATGTACCTCATAGCAATTGTTCGAAATTGCTACCATTTTCCTCGATACAGAGTCGAATATGCCTTTCAAAATGTGTCCCTGTATTGCGCAGAGTGTGTGCAATAATTATTTGGCAGGCAATATCGACGCGGTTCATCATGTCGAGTATCGTTGTTGGTCGTTCGCGGTAGACGACATCTTGGAAGAACCCCTTCAGAAATGAGTTCGGAGATGTCAAATCGCGTGGGATGGGACGACAGGAGACCGGACCTCCACGACCAATCCACCGATTCTCGAATGTTCCATTAAAGTGATTCCTCTTGTGATGGTAAAACCACATTCAGAAGCCGCGGCAGCTCATTTTTGGATAAACTCCAAATACCGCTGACTATAGACGGATCCTATGGGGAAAAAAGGCCCAATCCTATACCACACATTTACATTTTCCACACCACACCTTTCGTCGATGCTGGTTGTCGAGTTGACGCGTCCAATGTAAATGGCTGGTACCGAGAAGCCCGTAGAATTCGTGAGGCGGTCGATCGGGACATCCCCAAGCTCACGTTCGATCTGGCGAGGCCTGATGTGTGGATCATTGTGTACCATTGCCAATACAGTGATGCTATGATTCACGGACATTGATGAGATCCCGGCGATGTCTTTGGCAAGTCAATTGGTCAGGCCGAGCTCCTCGTTCGATGGTCGAAATGGTGACAGTATTGGGATGCAGCCGATATGGGTAACTTAAGCGATAACTGATTGCCGCTCGCCAGTACATTTGTCGATATGCTCCGAGTGTCAAGATAATATCGACAATTTCATTGGGACGGTAATCAGGCATCATTTCGACAGATAAGGGTCTGTTCTGCAAGAGACCGTTCTGAACACTCGTACTGAACTCTTTTTCAATCGGAACGACTGAGCCGTACAAATTTCGAAGCGACGTGATTTTATCGATAAATACGAGATGCAAAAATGGTGTGTGCGTTGAACGTGGCCTCCTCGCATGGGTCTAGCGGCTCACTCTCGCGAGCTGCTCGACCGAAGAAGGAGTGAGGAGCGCACAAAGAGGCGGCGCCGAGAATACAGAAATAGCGGGCGATATTTCCAAAACGTCAAACTGCCATAACTTTCTTGATTTTTGAGTTGGAACATTTTTTTCTGTTGGATTCGTATAAAAAAATAGCTATTTTTTCTAAAAAATAAAACCCATGCCTATCCATTTAAAAATCGGAAAGTAACCACAGTATCTCGTAAACATGTTAACAAAAAAAAAACATTTTTTGTATTACCATCGGATGTCCCCCTCACGACCATCAAACTTTTGTAGGAAACACTTTTTTGTACGATCACATTTATTCGATTTATTATTTTTTAAATGGGACACCCTGTATTTACCGATTCGTGTTTCTTTTTCGAACGTTTACTTCGTTAACTATTTTATAGATGTGACCTACAATATCTTTACATAGCGAAGAACACTTTTATAAAATGATCGATGCTGTATGCGTTGTGAAAAAAAAGAGAAACCCTTCTACAAAGTAACGAATGGTTTCCGTTATGTAAATCATGTTCGTGAACATCAAGCAGTGACGATTTTAAAGCGAGGATTGCGGCTTGTAAAAAGTTAATAAAAGCACGCATTTAATGGCGTTAGTCTATAAAAGATGTCACTGAATTGATAGACCTTCGTTCTATAGTAGATCTTGTCTTGCTTCGTAAGATCGTTTATGAAATATGTAAATATTCTTGTATTATATTATTGTATAATATACTACTGCTACGCCTGGAAGAATTGTTGCGCTGTCTGAATGGCCAGAATAGCCATAACTTCGTAGGACCAGAGAAATGAATGATTCATAAATGTCTAAGAGTTGAGTGGTGAAAAGAATCTTCAAATAAAATCTTTAAATAATTGAAAAATGGTTAAACGCCTCAGTCACTTTTTTCTCAACTTGTTCTTTATTATATTTCATCAGATGTTTTTTTTTTGTTTTGACAATATTATAACTATATTATTTAAACGTTGAACCGAAAGTGGAGAAAAATAAAAGAGTACGCAAGGTGTGCGGGGCGTTGCATATCTGGTTTGGTAAAACGTGACATTTATTATAACCATAAATGTTCCATTTTTCCCTGTTGTTTATCGCCTCTGAGACAGGATCTTTTGTTGTTATTTCTTGTTCATTGAATACAACTTCGATATTTCGAGGGGGAAAAATGGGGGGGGGGGGGGAGGGGGTGAAAGAAACGGCCGAATCGAACTTACTTCTACCATTAACCGATTAACCGTGACTTGTAATTATGCATTATATGTTCATTCGGAATCTGAAAATTGATGTCTCAAGTATATTCTTTTTTTTAACTGCCTAACCCAAGATAATCTACGGGAATCGAGAACTATTATGGTACAAGTCCTCGATGAGGCTGGTGGCCCATAGATATGCAAAGATAAATGCCGATTGCAAAACAAGGAAAAAATGTGATGCTGTTTGAAGATTTTACGATAATCGGATGAGCGGTCAAAAGCTTCATATCGCTGATCTTTAACGACGAATTTCGCACAACAACACAACAAATATAATCGTTATGAGATTGCCAATTAGATGTGAAAAAGTGTTCATGTTTGATACACGCGATTGAGTGTCTAGCTTTCCACATTTCTTCGACTTTTTAAAAGAATAAAAACATTTAGGGGTGGATCCATTTTATATCATTGCATCTTTCAGGTTTTAAAGATTGCGCGTCAAAGTTGCTTGCATTACAATCGACTATTCGAGGAGAGGATTTTTTTCTCTTACGCCCCTTTACCCTCCTCCTTTTCGTACTCCATTCGATCGTCGAGACAGCTCTCGTAGCCCAAAAATCGAAGCGCTTCATGGATCGTTGCCATTCCACCTCGAAGATCATATTCGACAGTAATGCGTATCTTCGTCCGTAATGATCAAATTTTCATCGTCTTCGTAAATGCGTCGAACGCAATGTATGTTCCCACGTTCCGCAACTAAACATCTTGTAGTGATTTGATGCTTATTCCAAAAGGAGGAACGCCGGTGTTGAACATCTTTCTTGTGTAGCTATGAAGTAAGCCATTCGGGATCGTATCCGATCATTTTATGCGGTATGAAATTCTTCCACTTTCTCCCTGTCCTGTCTGGCTCCGTCTCTTTCTCTTCCTCTTTTCCGTCCTTCACCAGCCTATATATTTGGGAAAAACGTCGGTCATTTGTGATAATCATAAAACCATTTACGAGATGTAGAGTACTCGGATTTATGAAGCACTCGCCGTGGCGAGATTCTTTCTGAGGAAAGAAACGGCGTCGTGATTGTTTTTTTTTTTTTAATTTTATTTAGCCCCACGGCTGCCGGCGTGCATCGTCGTATTTGTTTGTCTTCTGTGTTTTCTTTCCCTCTATGTTGGCTCGTACCAAGGTGATAAGCATCGGCTATTCACACCTTGCCCACCACACTTGGGTTGTTCCGGGCGTTGAGGCCACTGACGACGGCGGCGACGAACGGGCCCAGCGAGCTTTTTGTTCCTTGTTCCTCGTTTCGTTTTTCCTTTCGTTTGTTTTTGTTTTATATTTGTTTCCTTTGTGGTACCGAATTCGTGGTACCCTTTGTGAGACGAGAATCGAACCAACGACGCGCAACTGCGTCGGCGTTCTCGGACGTTCAGACCCACGGTGTCCAGCCCTCGTACAGAAGGGCAAGATTGTCAAAACTTTGCGCCTCTCGGATGACGTATTCCACTTGCTCCGCTGGCGTGTACTTCCGCAACGGATTTGGATCGTAGCCCTTGAGCTTTTCTCTCACTCGGCGCCAGACGTTCAGCGCATACACGTTTCTCTCTTGCACCGCTAAAACAGCAGAAAAACAAATGCAAATGAAAACACAGTATTCATGACGTTCGAAATGTGATCAATTTTGTTTTGTTTTCTTGTCCGTTTATTTGCATAAAAGGCCGTCACGTCCGCACCGGACGACGCATTAAAGTATGGTTTCGTAACTCCTCGGGTAGGGACATAATTGAACTATTTAAATGAAGCTTCATTTTTTTAGAACCTCGTCCTATTAAAAACCTTGAACCTTGTCCTATTGAAAACAAAACGCTCTTTTTATTCATGCCCAAAAATAATGATTCTACTGTAACCCAATAATTGAATATGGAAGTGCCCAATAACGCTATTTGTACGAAGTATTTTCGAATTTTACAACGAAAAATTACGAGAAGCTGGAGAGGGGTGCAGTCTGCTGTATCAATCGGACCAATGGACTACCACATTATAAGCACTTCCGGTGGCTACGGAAGCCTAGAAAATGAGAGGACGTTTAATTGAGACATCCGCATGATTGTTTATGAATAAGCACGCGAAAATACCTTTGCCTGTGGTAGGGTCTCTGACCAATGGAATTCCATTCCGGGGACTGAGACACACAGTTGTATCTTGTCTGACTAACTTTTTGCCTTTGTCCTTCAAGATGTTAGCCGGCTTGACTTTTCGTCGCGCCTTCGTGGGTGGATCATTGGCGAATTCCAACAGACGATCATAGAGCGTCGTCACGTTGCTCGTCACATTGTCCAGCTGTTCCTTCACTTCGAGGACTCTTCTGGGATCTAGATTGTCCGATTCGAGTTCTTTGACAACGGCCGAGATGACTTCGGTGAAGGAGCGATAATCCGTCAAAAATTCATCCAGTCCTGTGATATTTTCCTTTTTCAGCATCGTTCTCAGCAGCACGCGTACATCGGTCATGAGCCAATGATGCTCCATGATGATACATTGTAATTCACTGACGCGCTCGCGCAACGAGTCCTCGGTCGTAGCCTGCGCGGATTGTTTTTCCTGTAGTAACTTGTTCGTTTCCACTATGGCATCCGATATTACAATTTCGCTGCGTCTAAGCCAATTTCCATCTACGTTGTTCTCCAGTTGGAGCAACTCGACGAGGCTTTCCTCGATCAGGGTAACGCTCGTTGTCAGATTCGCGCGCAGGATGCAACTCTCCTCCCACTGTTTAGTCAATTTGAGAAAGTGCGCATCGTTGCTCAAGCTCTCGGATGTCCTTGTGCGCAATGCCTCGTAGTGCAGTATGGAGTTGCACGTGTTGATGACGATCGCCGCCAGATTGTTCTGATGCGTTAATTTCTCGCAGGATGCAAGCACAGCGTTGTCGAAAGCGGCCATTACTTCGCCAAGCGCGGGATTCGCACCAGCAGCCCATTTCAATCGTTGATCGACGCTTGCCACGAGATTCTGTTGTTTCTCTCGAGCTTCGGAAACTCGGGTCTGTAGACCCGAAAGTGCCGCAGCCGTCTTGCGCAGCTCGAGCATAAATGTGGAACGATCTGAAAATTAAAAGCCGAATGAAACCGCTTTGAAAACCACTCGCTGTCAATATTAAAAACATCCTTCCTCTATCTTCTCAAATAGCCTCTGCGATAATGAACGGTGATCGACCGGTTTTCTGGACTAGTGGTTAGCGTACTTGCCTCTAAGCTAGAAAATCGGGAGGTAGCAGAGGTTTGAATGCCGGCTTCGAAGCTTTCGTCGAAAATAAAATATGGGTGTTTCATTGCTCCAGATAAAAACATAAATAACACCGGTATGTGTGCGTGTGGGTGTAACATTATATGGCTATGGTCGATGTTTACATTTTCTACAAAAACACGACGTAGCTCTGAAGGAATTGAGCTGACCGACTGTTACCAACATCGTCAATATTAGGTACCCCCAACGTAAACAATTATCCAGAGTCGTTCGGAAGTCCACTACTAGAGGAACAAAGTAGAATCCGACGCTAATAAGCGTTAATAGTAGTGGAGGCGGCGTTAAAAAAATTATCATGATAATAATGCGAGTACTGTTGTTGTATTATGAGTTGCATATGCATGAATTTTATCTTGAAAACAGCCCTCAAGATTTTTTGATAAAACGCGGTAAATGTACCGTTTTCGAGTGTGAGGGAGCGATTCAAGTCATCTCTATTTTGGGTATACTTATATGGAGGGATAAATAACCAGACTGATCACTACGAATTATTAATCTATAAATAGTAAAAATAATTTGTCCCTGATCCGTTTTACATTTCGTTATCTCGATGATTTTTCTGTAGAAATAAGAAGCGAGATATAAAGTTGTCAATGGCTCTTTGGGCATCGGCCATTCTCCCGGGTACTAATAAAAATAAGAGTACCGATGATACAAAAACTCACTGAGTGGATTCATTGGGTTTAGATTCGATCTGATCATCAAGCTGTCCTCGTGTAGCCAATTGTGAGCGGTCAATTGTAGCTGTAATCGCTGCAACGTGGCTGTCGCGACTTCGACTTCCTGTTGCATGAACCTGGCGGTTTGTTTCCTCCGCCAAGTACCCTCGAGCGCGCTGCTCAGAGCGCTCGCTTGTCCCAACACCGATCCCGAGAAGAGACCATCCTTCAAACACGTATCGACCATTTTACGGCACAATTCTTCGATCGATACTTTACTCTCGGCACCGATGTCCCTCTGTTCGATTTCCGTATTCACGTTGAGACCCATGCGTTGCAGCAAAGAGCAAATAGAAATTGCCAGCGTCTGCGAAGTGATACCGAGGAGCTGTCTCGAAACGTAGTCAGCTGTGAACGTCCTAACGGGTTTATTCAGTCTCTCGTCGTCGTAAACATTGGCGAGGCCACCTTTGTACGCGGTCGCTATGTCGCGACACATGGCGAAAGATTCTTGTATGGTTTGCAGCCTCTTGATGAGAAACATGTCGTCGAGTACCCGTCTCGCCGATTCATTGAGTACCGTGGCCGCCATCTCTTTCGCGTCCCTTATCTGATCAATTTTATTCCAACCGGGGGGGATTTCTAGGCTACCAAGCATCGCGACGAGAGCGTTGCCTTCCATTTGAAGTTTCTCGAAGAGCCCGTTAAATCCCATAAGTAGCATTTGTCCGGGTGTAAGTGTTTCGTCGAGATTGAGTTCTTGTGTGTCGGCCTGCTGCGACAGCAGACCTTCGAATCTTAATCTGACGCGATCGACGATCGTTTGAACGATTGCGTGCGGGCTCTCCATGTCCATGAGTATAAATCTGAGATGCATCTCAAGTTGCGCCACTATATCGGCCAGTGGTAGTCCAGTAAAGACTATTATCTCGTCGAGCTCGTTGACCATTCGTATTACGCTTGCTTCTTCGGTGACGATCGTCTTCAGCGCTTCGGGCAATATTATCATCTGATAATTGTAATTCAACTCTTGTAGGCCCTTGTAAATGGCGTCTGCGCTTCTGAGACACTTAAACGACAGTGTTATCGCGTTATCCACGTTGATCGCGTTGTTCCTATCGACGGATGTGTTTTCGGGGCTCGAGGGTACAAGACTCGCCAGTTGAACGATCAGGGACGACATCAGTCGCATCTCGTCGAGAAACCAATCGCCCTCGCGCGATGTCAGGTCAACGAGACACTCGCTCGCGCATTTTGCGGCCCCTTCCATCATCAGATAACGTTTGTTGAGGGCGCAAAGTGCCGTGACGTTGACGCATTCGAGCGCCCGCTCGGCGCCTTTCTCCCGAAGCAAAAAATTTGTTATTTGCTGCCTCGAGTCGACGTAAGCCTTGTCGATTCTCACCATTGAATCGGGCAAACCCTCGCTCGCCATTCTCTCATAGTGTTTCTTGAATTTCTCATTGCAATCGTTCATTATCGCCTGTATCTGATATGCGAACGCAATGGCTTGCTGCGAGCGCGGATCGTTTGGCACCATTTGCTCCATGTTCATCTCGCACCGACTCACGATCTCTCGGCATGGTTCGACGCTGCCTGTACTCAGCAAACTGTTGGCCCAAGTGTGATAGAGCACCGAACGATGCTGAGCCATCGTTGACAAAGGATAGAGGCTGCATATCGCCGAATATTGCGACAAGAGATCGAGACAATTGCGTATAAGCAGAGACTGTTGGGTCGCCAATTGCATCAGCTCGTTCTCCGACTGCTCGCACTGCACGATCGATTGATTTTGACCGGCGTTTTGGAGAAACTCTTTCACGAGATCGAAAACCAAATGAACGTCGCGCGTCGCCGTAGGCGTTCCGATTTCGACGATCCATCGGCTCAATTGGCCACCGCGGACAGCGGCCAAAGCAATCTGGATGGGAAACGCATAAGATCAGTTAGAATCGAGAACTCTTTCGATCGTGATGGGCTTTGCTCCCGGGTCTTTGTGTCCTCCCTTTAACATCGACACATTTAGAGATATTAGGATGAACTTTATCATGGCTGAAAGCACCACTGGAACACTGTGAGGATTCGTTTGGTGGGTTTCAATTCAGAAAACGCTCGAACTTATTCAAATTTTCAAATGAAAGAATGGTCATTTTTACTCATGAAGCGTTCTACGTTTAAATGATATATGCGTAATTTTTTTAAGATACATTGCTATTTGAACTCGCGCATACACAAATTTTCCACACACATCGGCTACTCACATTGTGCATGGCAATTTGTTTCTCGCATTCTTCCATCTTTTCTTTGAGATCGTTTTTGGCCTTCTCGTACGCGTCTCTCGCTCTCTTGAATGTCGCGTATCGTCTTCGAACCGAGTAAAGCGCGTGAGACGACCCGATGGCTTGGGCCTCCTTAACCAGACGCAATTGTTGATGACGATCCTGAAGCAGATCCTCACACTGACGCGATGTTTCCGTAGCTCCGAGCCATTCTGTCAATTCACGAGACAAAAGGGGCAATATAGCCGCCAGGCAATCCCTGCAATGGCAAGTAATAGAAGATGTGTTAACTGTCTGATCCTTAGCGACACTTGAAACAACAAAATTGGTATTTTCATGTTATGTCACTGAGCCCGGAGCCGTGCTCAGCATAGAAGGGGCCGGACTCAAGTTGATAAAACAAATAGAGTTCTTGTTATTAAATTGATGACAATTCTAGCCCCAGGATACTATTTTTTTTTATTTTCAGCGGGTTCGTGGAACCTCGTACATAAGATACTGAGAGCGTTGGCACTGTTTAATCAACTTGGGTGATTCTTACCCACCGAAATATCTCTCTTTCTCTTTTTCTATCTCCTCTTCTATTATCAAGCGTGCCTCATTATCTATACATTTTTTGTTTATTTGTTCATTTGGTTTTTACGTTTGAGGTTTTATATGTTATTTCTCACTACCTCCATGCGTACATTGCTGCCTCACCAAAATCATCCCCCCATCTCTCTTTCCCCCTCCCTTCGTACGTGAAAATAGTTATCTGTAAAGACAATTTTAGAAAATACGAAAACTACACACAGCCCTTGATTATTCTTAAATGTTTATATGCTTGTTTGTTTATTGATTGGTTTATTCCATTATGATTTGTTTGTTTGTTTGTATGCGTATTTATTGAAATTGTAATTTGCTGATTAGCGTTATGTTGAGTAGCCTAAATTATATTTCACACTTCAAGCTGAGCTTCTGGGACAGATGAATAGAAATAGATAGCTCTTGAGTATAAACGCGCAAACATACAGCCAGATACAGAGACACTTTTTTTCCTTCAATATATGATGTTTCCACTTTGTTTAGTTAACATCAAAGCACGCTGCATTTTCGGTAAATTTTTGTTTACTAATTGATTTGGATTTTTTCTAATATTTTATATACAAGGTGGAGCATTTAAAGTGTTATAGACAAATAGCACTGAAACTATTGGTCATATCTAAAAACGTTTCAGATGAAAGTTGTATTTTTCGAGAAGGACGTCATGCGGGACCATCGTCTTTTTTTTCGCTGGAGGCGCCAAAAAACGAATATAGCTTGCAGGATAATGTACGAACAATATTGTCGAAAAAAAGACAGATCACCGATCTGATTAATAAGAATGTATGAAAAATATGCGACCAGTTTACGAAAAAGTGAGGCTCGTTGAGATGTATGTATTGAAATGTGGGAACGGCGGCACTATAGGGATAGCAGTACCAATCGAAGACCTAAAACGCCAATTTCAAACACGTTAAAGTCCAATGCGAGTAAGGGGAACCCTTATATTCCTTTTTTTCTAGCTTCGGAAAGCATAGTACGATGCTTCTGGGCACGAGCACTGACAAATCGTCTTTTCTATTCGAAACATTGAGGCGCCCTAATTTTTTTTCTGAATCCATTAATGCTTCCTTTTGCTCTGACATAATCTCCGAAAACGCCGACCTGCACAAAACGCACGTAACACAGCTGTGACCTATGACAGTCAGTGCAGTGAACCTAATAGCCTGGAATTATTTGAGAACCGTTGCGACGTTGCCACAGCTCGTATCTATTTTAATAGGATTTTCAAACATCGAAAATAAATTTTCGGATAATCCTAACTGCTTCGAGTTAACATATATGTAAACAATAATTACGATTAACTACCGTACATTTGAAATTTTTCGCGACATTCGTTCGTACACATTAATATATTGCTACAATAAGTTGACACTGGTGACGTCGCACAATGTATTAGCATAGGAACTTCGTTTCTCCGCCCGCCCTTCACAAAAGATTGAGCAACAACCTTCAATGATTTTCAAACCTTGGTTTCGGTCAACCTGCAGAAGATGCCCGAAACTATGACCCCGAGCTTGTGAGCCCTTGTTTGTTCTCTAATCGATTTACAAACCTTGGGCATCTCGTTCGCCAGAAAGAATTTTGTTTGTTATTTGTTTATTTGTTTGTTACAAAGAATTTTTTTTGTTATTTGTTATATTGTTGATAAATTTATTTGTTTTTTTTTGTCCTGTTGGTTTTTTAATATGATCTTTGTTTTGTATTATAATTGTAATTGTAATTAACTGCATTCTTCTTATTGTACTTGTAATCAACTCTTGTAATTAACTTCTCTTATTGTAATTGTAATTAACTGCACAGTCCTATGATGTATTTCTGTGAAATATTAATCGAAATCGATTTATTAACCTCTCGAGTTATTAACAAACAACCGTAAAAACTAACAGACAGACAAATTCTTGTGCGACAAGATTTGCACATACAAATTTGATGTTAAACGTGTAAACAGCGGCAGAAAACGATCACAAACGGATCAACAAAGTGAACAAACGCGCCAATCAATTTTTTTCGAAAAATATATGAATAAAACGAATTAACCACCTACCGGTGACCTGGTCTAGTAGCTAGCGTGCTAGCCGCCACAAACAGAACATCGGGAGGTTGTTTATTCGAATCTCAGCCTCATAGTCTCGGAGAATAATAAATATGGGCGTGACATAGCTCCAGTTATACACGGTAGTATAACTGCAGCTATAACTGCAGCCCTCTATCCATTTCTCGAGGAAACGCGACGTAGCTCCGAAATTGGGAAGCGAATCTGGGATCAGCAGAATTAGTATAGGTTGTTCTCAGTTTGCCTATGCCCATAGCCGAAACGTCATAGCCAATGCAATACAGAGGAAGTAGTCGGCTACGGGCGCTAAATGGGGGACAAATGTTGAATAAAGTGGGAACGTAAGGAGTAGAACTTTATACAGATGGAACAGATTCAATAAAAAAAAAAACGAACCAAAAAAACCAAATGAAGTAATTGACAAAGGCGAGAGATACATTGGCGGATGAGAATCTCATACAGTGAGATGGTACGGGCCGTTCTCGGCATTATTAGTAAAATGTTCCACAAGCCCGCCAAAATGTTTACAAAATATATAGAATTGAGGGAATAGCTTTGCCGTTGATTGGATTTCTATGCGGGTAAAGCCGCGGACACAGCTAGTATTTATTATACACACACATATATATACATATATTTCGAACCTGTTAGATAACCACTCGGCCCTAATTTCGGCAGCTCGGACGGCAAACATTGCTCTCGTGAGTTCTCCCTCTAGTTGTTTTCTCCCCATCCCCCCGCGTCTGTCCCTCGACTGACAAGCTCCGTACGTCGCGATTCCATTTTCACTTCCCGCTCTCCAGTCTATTAGGGGATCGTAAACGAATGCTTCGAGAAGCGTCAAAAGAGTCTCCCGACCGCGTCGCATAACCGACAGCGTATGCTCGCAGGCCATTCTGAATATACCCTGGAATAAAAAAATAAGAGAGCACATGAGAAAATCGATTAGTAGGAAGAGGCTTAGATTGCGCAACTCGAGAGCGGCATTACTATTAGTATAGGTGAGCCCTCGGAACTGGTATCGTTATCGTGTATCGATGGGAATATTATTCAAAAGCCTCGACACGACCTGGTATTCGCACAAGGGATTCTCTCTCCCCTCTCCTTGTCCTGTGATAACACAATTTGGCGTTTAAGAAAACATATCGATGGGTCATCTAGTATTTCTATGGACTGCGTGATGATAACTCAATCAAGTCTTTCGCGTTACTTATTTCGTCGACTGAAAGTGTCCCCAAAGAAAAAAATCGTACTATTGATAACGTATTTTGAAGGTACTTGAAATAAGGATACTAAAATAATCGGCAACGTACATCGAATTTGTGATTATTTGAGAAAGTTGTATTATAAAAAAAAACTGATAAATCATTGTAATTAGCGCAAACGTCAATATATGCGAACGCATGGAGTTATCATCAAATTTTCTGATTGCGATACGACGAACGAGAAATATGTTTCAATCGGTAAATCTCGATGACGAAATTGGGAAGAATAAACAACCGAAAAATGTCTCCGGATATTCGGGCTATTGGGCAATATCGGATGCTCTGTTATTCATTCTGATAGTCGTCGGTAATATACTGACGATTCTCGCAGTAAGAATGACTAGAAAATTGCGGCAAGTCACTTCAAATCTTTTCGTATTGAATCTCGCGATATCCGATCTAATGGTCGGAGTCGCGTTGACCTATCATCTTGCATTTTATATGGACGAGACTCTTGGTCAGCACGAGACAATTTGTATAATGCGCTTCGTTGTGGCGAGTCTTGCTTGCTCCTCAAGTATGTACAGCCTCATCACAATCGCCATCGATCGATACATTGGGATCATGCATCCGTTGAAGTATGCTCAACACATGACCAGGGTGAACGTTCTCATTGCCATTTTCGTCGGATGGTTCAACTCAATAGCTATTTCGACAGTGCCAATTTATTGGAATTGCTTCGACGAAGATCTCGGCTGCGAATTTGAGACCGTCCTACCCAGGTATCCATTTTCTATATCAAGTTTTTCTTTACCGAAACCTATCCGTACAGGTGCTTAGTAGAAAACTTTAATAATTCTTCCATCCCTTCCGTTTTATGATATTATTTTGTTCGGAAATATTGGGATAATTGCAATACCAAGGATCGACAAAAGAAAAGGGAAGTTTCAAATAATTAAAATATTTTCCTAAATTGCGACGTATTTGCCACTGCATTATTGCGACGTATTTGCGCATTAAATCAATACAGATTCCGTCTCGTGTTATCACTGTTTCGTATCGCACCTTGCATAAATATGTGCGCCTCGACGAAAAAGCTGATAGTTGCTTCATCATTGCTCTCATATTGTTCTTTCTTTTTTTTTATAGATATTACACGGTCGCTATTCTATGTCCATTGATATGTTTAATATGGATGAGTTTGTTCCTTCTATACTGGCGAATTTGGCGAGCAGCAAAAAGCCACACGCGTCGTCTCCGAGAAACAGGATTTGATAACCCGGGTCTCGATGACTGCAAAGGCTCGAAAGTAATATCTGTTATACTCTATTCCGAAATTCAAACATCAATATCTGTTTCTGATAATGTCAGAGTTTTTGTTGTTGTTGTAAATGCAGACAAAAATAAAAACATTCCTGAAACGGATTATTTTTTGAGCATTTTCAAATGACACTAAAACTTGAGAATGGTTAGTTTTGAAACATGACCTTAATGATTTTTCAAATTAATTTATGTTATTTATTTTCACTGGTTATTTATTTCACAGGTGGTTCTCTCAATACTGGGCTGTTTCTCCATTTGCTGGCTTCCTTATCTCGTCATAGCGTGCACACGATTGTTCAACTTAAATCCGGCCGGGACTGTTTACAAAATCTTATTCTCACTGGCAATGGCGAATAGCGGAATGAATCCAATCATCTACGCGTGGAAAAATGCACAATTTCGCAAAGCATTTCAGAATCTTTTGCGTTTCAGAGGACCCAATCGTAATACTTTCAACACGAGTCTAAACATTTATCTGGAGAGGCAGAAAGAATTGACGGAACGAGAAACTGTCTGAATTGACTATTGCTCAAGTGAATTAACCCCTTATCAGTCCCATCATTCCGTTTGACATGGAATAAAGTGGTTGAATACGTGAAATAACACGGACCATTTTAAAGAATACTTTTGTACGGAAAATTTGTACGCTTTTTGTTTTACTCTGAAAATAGAGACATTTTTCAAAAGGTACAGCGATTTGAATATTCATTTACATGGCCATATAAACCATCAACATCAATGTATCGATTGCACTTATTGACGGAAGTTTTTGGCGTTTGAACGAAATATACATACGCAGTATTCACTGACATTTCAGCATTTTCTTTGAATTGAATCGCATACACTAAATATCATTGCACCCTTAGCGAGTTTAGGTACAAAAAACAAATAATTTATGTTATGATAATATATGTTACAAATTATCGCAATTAGAGACATCGATATTATTGTAACGAAATAATGAAATATATGAAATGACAATTGATCGGATGAGCGGGAAAACAGCTCGTAATATCAAAATTCACAGAGAAATCGACAACTTACTTCGACTCCGGTAACTCCAAGAGCGTGTTTGATGTTGGGGGTCATGCGGAACGGTACTTTCTCCGGGACACGTAAGATTTTTCCCTTCTCGAAGCAAACGTTGTAGTCAACGTGAACGACTTCACCAGTATTCAAGTCAACGAGTACATTGTCCAAGTGGCGATCACCGAGGCCGATGATGTACCCGACTATTGACATAACCGCGACCGAGTAGGAATAATTCTTGGTTGCCTGCCACCAATTTCCCGAATTAACGCTGTTGCACCAGATTTCTCTGAAATTTCAGGAAGTACCATTAAAATCGTAGCAAGCGATAGAAAAATAATCAATAGATTTCAACGGACTCGGCATTTGCGATGATAAGACTCAAAAGTAAGTAATAAAATGGAATGAACGAACTTTGCGAGGAGATCGTTGGGTGTCTCGGCCATAAGATCCGACAGTACTTGTTTGAGAACGGACAGTGGCCATTCCTTGCGATTTTCCAACGGGACGCCACGTTCCTTGAGTTGCGGCGCCAGTTTGTTGTAAAACAAATCGGACGGTCCCATTACGCTAGATTGTCCACCTTTGCTATTGGCCATAGCACTTTCGCGTTGTTGCCAACGCTTGTAGAGCGTGAATAACGGGGTAACACCGTCGACCCATTGTATCAAGCCGGATCTCGGACCCAGAGGTATGACCGAATAATGACGAGCCCGATAAACCTTCCGCGAGTCGTTGCTTTTCGATATCATGGTGTTGCATACGCTCAAGAACTGCATTATTCTCTCATCGAGATGTAAATCCTCGAGACCTTTGAACAGATACGTGTAAACGTGGCCGTCCGAGCCGTGAAAGACGAGCTTCTTCGGTTTTGTTTTGGTCGGCAATATCTGCACGTTGTTATCGACAGATCTGATGGTGACAATTTTTCTGTCGTTTCGCGAGACACCGGGCATGGCGATACCGGTGTCCCTCATATTCGCTAGTACGGGGCTTATGTCGGCCATCGAGAGTACGTAAGAGCCCCGTTTATTGACTCTCTGAACGAGCTTGGCCTCGAGTTGTTTGAGGGGTGCGAACGCGAGTCTGGGTCGTGACGGGTTCTTTGGTGATTTTAATTGTTGTATCACGTCCTCGATGCAAGGTCCAAACTTTTTCAGGAACATCGCTTCGTGTGGTGTTTCGGCGGGACCCGAAGTCACCGCTGCGAGATTCTCCAGTATAAAGATCACGGGTGTGAGTATTATGCGATGTTTCTCGGCTATCAGCTTGTCCTTTTCTTCTTGGCTCAGCATCGTATTGATTTGGACTTTTTCAACCTCGAATTCGAGCTGTTCGAAACGTTTGGCGATTTCGCGATGATGCTGGCAGAACGTTGCGAGCCAGAGCTCGTCCCAGAGCAACGTGATGCGTCGCAGTTCCTTGACAAGGATTTTCAGCGACCTCACGGAATCAGCGATACTGCTCTCGAGACAATCGTTTAATTGAGCGAAGCAAGCTTTCATACAACTGCGCTCCTTGTCCCCGAGAGGATGGGAACACGATTCTCGCGAATTACAGATCATCACGGAATTCAGGTTGTCCACGCTGTCCTCGTAAACATCGTTTTCCGCTGAATTGTGCTCGAGTATGACGACATCGCTAGCCTCGCGTCTCGCATCGTCGGTATCTCTCGTGCCGTGTTCTTTCTCGTCTTCCTCGTTTCCGTTGTTCTCCTCGTCATCCTCATCCTCGGTCTCGTCTACGTCGGCGAGGATCGGTGACACGCTCGTCCCCCCGCTGTTGTAAACCCGACGAGGTTCGACGAAAACTCCGACCACGGCCGGAAATGTGATGAGATGGGGCGTATTTCGGGCTATACGACAGAGGAGATCGGAAACGCGAGTACGGACGTAAGACTCGGGATGACTAAGTCTCGAGAACAGTTGCGGTATTATTTCTTTCCAAGGCGCCGTTGGTGTTGTCGACAGGCCACTTTCGAGAACATTTCGCAACTCTTGAGCATGTTTAACGACCAATCTCAGGAGTCTCAGGGTCGCTGTTATCGAGGCACAATCATTTATGTCCGCGTCCGCCAATTGTAGATATTTGAAATAAGCATTCGCCGACAGCTCGTAGTACGAGTATATTCTCTTTTGCGCCTGACGCCATATATCAAGGAGAAGTGACAGGTGTTGGTTCGAGGCTCTAGCGAGAGGCCCAACGTCGCGCAATTGTTTTTCAATAGTTTCCGAGGTATTCGCCAGATGGCAAGTGTCTATTACAGCATCGTCCTCTTGAACCCCGTTGTTCTGGCTCAGTATGGATAGAACGGCCAATAAATCGGCCTCGCATATGTCGTGGGGCATCAGAGCGCGAATGCTCGCACGATCGGTCTCGGTCAGTTGGCCTGTTTTCGAGTCGTCGACGATTTTGTGGCCCCATTTGTAGCACCAACCGGCCAAACTGGACCACGCGGCCGGCAAATCTGGACACTGATTTACCCCGAGCTGTATCAATTTACCGACGATCATATCGTTCCGCGGTATCAACTCGATCGTCTGACCGAAAAGCTTATCCATCAAGCCGTCGTTGTGTCGAGCCTCGAATCTCAAGAGTTTATCCAATTGTCCGTTATCGTCGATTGTCAAATTCGACTGTATCCACTTGGCCAGAGTCAACAATAATCTTGTCCCACTTTTGCGGAGATCGTTGGAGGAATTTTCGCCGTTAACGATCGACTCGGATATACCAAGGGCCGTTGCGCTACATATCCTCAACGCATCGTTTACCTTGTCCATGCCGTAGAGTATCTTGGATATTTGTCGAAAGGCGCACATGCTATTGACGGTCCACTTGACAGACAGACGATTATCGATTAGCAGCGATGTAATGTCGTCGAGCGTTGAATTCGCGGCAAGATCGAAGCAACCCAATGTTTCCTCGTTCAGTCTGAAGTACTTGACGATTTGACGACTGGCGAGCCTATAATTGCCCGACTTTCTCGCGGACTTTATCATGTCGAGGCGTAGACTCGCCACGCGATCCTTGGCCGGGGAATTGCTGGTCATACAAGCGTAATAATCGGACCACCAGAGAATCTCGCTGAGAGCTTTGCAGTCCGCATTATAGGTCGATGGATGGATCATCTCTTTTGTCGACAATTGGAAATCGTTGAAGCGACACGACGATGGTGAAATTATCTCGTCAAGGCAGCAGGACGAATACCGAACGAGTATAGAATCTGTCAGGTGTTCCGAGGGTACATTGCGCAATCCTTCCTCTATGGTCATCGCGGCGATTTTTCTACAACGCTCTATGGCAGGAGTGAAACAATCCTTCTTCTCGCCCGCGCTCAATCTAATCGCTATGTCGGTCAGTGTGTTTGAGCACTCGATCATTGTTCTCGTGGAGCTCCAACTTGCAATTTTGTTCTTCTCAAGTAACGACCAATCCGACAATTCCTCGAGGGTGACGGTCTCGCAAAGTTCCAACTTTTTCAAACTCCGAGCTTGCTCCGCGGTCAAGCTCTTCGTCGTGTATTTGAGCAAACCGGCGTTACGCTCGTCCTTCAATATCTCACTTTCGCGAATCTTCCACGCTTCCAACGAATCCCAGTCGCAGGTTGCTCGATAACACGCAGTCAGGTGTTCCATAGCGAAAGCGAAAATCTCAACTTTCATAGATTTGCCCATTTCATCGGGGGATGAGCCGTCCCACGAGATATTTCCCGTTTCAATTATTTTCTCGTAACGCTTGGCTGCGCTCTCGTAACGCCCGGCCGCTTCCTCGGCCGCTGCCTTCAGCCAATCAAAGTTCCTCTCCTTGTCCCTCGTCCAGACGAAGAGGCCTTGAAGAGCTTCGGTTTCGCCGAGTTTTATCAGAGCTGTCGTTGTGCACAGCACAGCCCTCTCAAATTCCGCGCCTTGGGTCATCTCGGCGTTGCTCAGACTCTCCAAAAACCGCTGCGAATTTCTCAGTGCGCTCGTCGATAAGCCCGCATGCAAAGCGACTACGCAGAGTGCCAATCGTATTCTATTCAACCACTCCTTGCAAGTAGATTTGTTAGTGTGGAAGAAAGTTCTCACGGGCTTTGGCAGCGGTAATAGAGCCACGGCGCAACCCTCGGAGGCATTGTGTATCGAGCGCTCGAGGTGCTCGAGAAACTCGACGAATAGCCGTACTCTTGTGTGTTCGTGAAAACAATTTTCCAGACTTCGATCGAGCATTCTCCCGTCGTCGTTGCGCGACGAAGCTTGTGTCTCGCGAGCGAGTGTCTTGAGAGCACCTTCGATTGTCGTAAATGTTTCTTGAGGTTTGCCCAGAGGCGTTCGAAGCTTGTTTATCACACAATGATGCGCCGCTTCTATGCCACTCCAGTAATACAGGAAGGAACTATTCGTCAAGCCCAATTCGCGCATCTTCACAACCGTCTCGAACGAGGACCTACAGTAGTGAAAGAATTTTATTCAATTTCGGTTGAAAAATATTCCGTCGTAGTCTTGATTTCAAACCTTTGAACGTAGAAAGAATTTAAGGAAAAAATCCCTTATCAGACATTTATAAAAATGTTATGTCCTTTTGACACGAAATTACGCACGTTGAGACATTTTGACCCCGTGCCTAATCCAAGAGAGATAAATGCCACCCCCGCGGCGTATGCGTATCACGCGGTGTAACAACGCCTTGACGACAAGTTCAAAAGATATAACATTAGTTGCTTGCATCGAAACTCGCTGCTCATTTTTTCGGAGATCACTGGTATTTTTACGAAAAAGTCTCCGTTTGTGTTTGAAGGAGGCCAAAGTGAAGCTTCGGCTTATCTCAATACATGAACCTTCTAAGAGAAATGTGGGCAATGATATTTTTACCGACTGAGTGCGTTTCCCCTTGCCATGTCCCACACGTCTGATCGACAGAAAACCTATGGCCAAGTTTTCTTCTATAATAATTACAATTTCAGGCAAAAAAGAGAAAGGTGTTGTATTTTTTTAGAAAACGGAAGGTTTTTTTTTCCTTTCTTCTAGAATATCAGCCTTCTCGGAGAACAATTGGAGTCTGAAAATAAGCTTGAGGTGCAGTGTCACCCCGAGCGAGCGGCCACGAGTGCGAGAGAGATAGCTGATTTGCGGATTCCCAGTGTTCGACGAGATGACTGACATTTCGGAAAAAATAATTGAAACACCTTTCGCTCTGTTGAACGACGAACAACGTCTTTCGCTTCGTTTGGACGAAGTTTGATCCGCCTAGAAGAAAAATTGCCCGCAGGCTTTTTACCGACCGGCCGTGAGTGCGAGAGAGATCGCTGTTTTGCAGATCCCAATCGTTTTCCGATACGACTGATATTCCGAAGAAAGAAAATTAACACCTTCCGTTCTCTTAAAAGACGAACAGCGTTTTTATCTTCTCGAAATGTAATCTCTCGAGAAGAAAACCCGGCCTGCAGGATTTTTACTGACTGAACGTATGATATCTCATCCCAACGTGGTGAATATTGAATTTCTACTGTATTTGATATAAAAATTGTAATTCTTGTAATACCAATTCCGTTCCTAAAACATAAATGCTCTGTTGAAATACTCACACGGTTGGCCAGCAAAGAGTGAATATTTCCGCGAGGTCGGAAGCGTTGCAGTCGTAATCTTGAAGCAAAAATGCCATGTATGACTTCAAATGTTGTCCTTGCATCTCACCCGTGCGGTTAACGTTGTTATTGTTACTTCCACGCATATGAAGTCTCTCTGCTGTGATCAACGATTCGATGGAATAACGGTCGATAGAACCCAACCGCTTCAGTGAAAAAAATAATATGTTTACTATTACTGCAGTAAACAAGGTGCTGTGGAACTAAAATGCGATGTGTTGGACCGCGTATTGAAGTAGAGTTTCTTAGCTTGTTGGGCACGCAGATTATCGTAATATTCAATTACATCATTCTTTCTCTAGAGACGTCTACATATTAATCACATGTTTACGAATTTTATGAATATATAACGTGTCAAATTGGTAGAGTAAAAAAAAGATTTTTTGTTTTAATTTCGAAACGAATTATTTTACACGGGAACCGTTATAACTTTACTCCGAAGTACTCGCTAAATGCTATCATGACGAATACTTTTAGGTTTATAAATAATAGGGTTACGAGGGTTCAAGAGGAAAGGAGAGTACTTCGCTGTGACAAAACGACTCGTATGACAAGCCGATAAGAATTTCTGCGGAATTCTAAAAAATATATAGTGATCGGGCTTCTCTTCCTGGTATCCGAATGAATTTAACAAAACTTGTTCCTAAAGTGGATTTATTGGGGGTTTCGTTTGTTATAATTGGAAAATGTTTTGCAAAACAGGCATATAGTAGGGTTCCATAGTTATTGATTTCTGCAATCATTTCACAATCAATTAAAGTATACGTTTTAAACGAATATGTAGTTATTATTATTGTGTATGTTGTACCGCAACCATTAATTACATACTAACTACGTTCTATCATCTGAAATCGTAATCTGCTAATGGTACAGGTAGGCCGGAGAGGGAGTTCCTCTGTTGCCTTTTTGAATCCTTTGCTTCAAATTTTATCAACGAGGCTTCCAATAACGCACGGTAAAGCAAATTTGTGCAGTCCTCTTATGGGGTTGCAATGAAGTCAACTTAGTGATAACTTAGATGAGCATATCTGCTGAATTTGCTAATGTAAATTAACCGAAATAATTTCTATTGTAAGTTTTAATCAAATGCTAGTAACTAGAATTTTTTCACACTTTTCGGATCCGCGGTAAAGTTTGAGCATTCACAAACGGAGCTCACAAATGAATGAAATGGTCAATAGAACCTCAATATCATTTCAAAATATCTGCCCAATGACGCGCCACTCGGAGGGTTCTGCCTCCATTTTACAAATAGGCCTTGGTATTCTAAATATGCGCTCATTTGCCAATGCATATAGTGTTACAAATGTAGAAATTGTAAACCTGTGACAGAGCGACAAACGGACACGACAAAGCCATTGGAGTTGCTTATTTGATACGGAACCCTAAGAAGCCCTCTTAAGGTCGTCGCTCACTTATCAACCCGGTACCCGACCAGCACCGCCGCGCCTCGAGCGTTTGTCATTTCTTAGATGGGCTTTCCATACATATGTACTCATTTGTCAACTCTTGCGAGCGAGGCTATCGGGTGATGCTACGGAGTTGACAAGTGAGTGCATATGTATGGAAAGTCCATATAAGAAATGACAACCGCTCGAGGCTAGGCAATGCTGGTCGGGTGCTGGGTCGACAAGTGAGCGACGACCTTTACTCTTCTTTTCGTGAGAACTGGATTAAAAAAGAATTGTCTGCAGGTACGTACCTTAGTTTCAGAACGAAGACACTGTCTGTTGAGTAAAGTGATGACGATATTGATCGGCACATTGTTCAACAGTTGTCCATACTTGGTGCGAACATCCTTGTGACAAGAAGTCACATTCAGCATCACAAGATTAACGATTCCCGTGTAAACGTCTTCCTGCCAAACTGCTCGACCGTCGCCAATGAGTATTTCCAAATTATCGCAGACTGCCAGTGCAACTTTGGGATTTCGACTTGAGCTCCGAGCCAAGAGGCTCGTGACGATGGCGCGCATTTCTTCTGTCTTGTTCAATATTCCCATGTAGCTTTCGGCCTGAGTACAAACTTCTCGCAGCCACCTTGAGAGCAACAACAATGTGCGCTCTTCCAGTTTTGTCTTGAAAGCTTCGCTGATAAGATTCAGTATGATGGAAAGATGTCCGCTCGTCGGTGACGTTGTAGGTACATCCAGAGCACCGGGGAATATATCGATCGGATGACAGGAATTCGTACCCGTTATCAAACTCGAACTTCGCACGAAATGATTGTATCTCGAGCAATGAGCGTAGAGCATGTACAGAATCGAGTACTGCAGCAGTGGACTTGCCGTGGACAATGCGCAATCGTAGGGCCTCAGTTTACCGGCGAGGAGCTCCAATATACTTGGTTTTAGGGCCCACATACCGATTATGGAATTACTCGCGTTTACTGGAAATGTCACAAGCATAAAGTATTTAAATGAATTAATGCGGCATTCTTAGCGTAGAAATGATTTTTAATTCACCTGCTGACTAACGTACACTGCGCAAGGACACGAGAAAAAAAGAAGCCGTCCTTCTACACCATGTATCGTTAGTATCATTAACGTAGCCAGAAGTGGACACCCCAGAAAACCCGTCCCAGAAAACCCGGTGCCCCACCAGAAAAAAATCGATCCAAAATAATTCAATTCAAATAATCGATAAATTTTATTTATTTTTCACCCAAGCAAGCACAAAGAAGTAGTTCAATCAAACTTGGACTATTTCCTTTGTCGTAATTTCTATAAAATGTAGCTATTTTATTACGTAAATTGATAGATTAATAGATATTCAAATTTCACAATTAAGTTAACTGTGGGCAAAACCTATATATTAGATTTGTCAACCGATACACACCCAGAAAAGTACTGGAAGATCAACATTTACTAACAAGTAATATATAATATCATTGCAAATATAATGCGCTTTTGTGAGAATCTAGCGTTAGCTCATGCAGTTCACGCTGAAGAACGGAGAGGATTTCATGAACAATTATTTTTAAAATCTTAATAATTGATACGTCAGCCTTAGAAGCTGAAGCGATGATCATAAAAAACATACTTCAATGTAAAAATGATGAAATAAATGCAAAGAATTTAAGGAAGCATATTAACAAAGAGTACTGCCCGAACTTATATAAACTTTTTCAAGTAACAATAGTAGTGAGCTCCGTCGGTTGTGAGAGGAGTTTTTTTGCGATGAGGCGGATAAAAACGTGGCTTAGAAGCACAACGCTTCAGGAGCGATTCTCCCATATGCCCTTGCTGATGATAGGGAATGACGATGTTAAAAAACGAATTCCAGCGGAAAAACTGTTGGGCCGATTCACCGAAAAAAATGACAACTAAGGCTTATTTAATCGAGTACCTACTGAACGTAAAGTTCAAAGACTGGTACCTAAAGTAAAGGCTGATGAAAGAACAGTTGATTTTTTTAAAGGTATTGCAAGATTTTAATATTAATCTTAACATGAACGTGTGATTGAAGCTTCATATTTTGTGTGTTACGTGATTAGAGACTTATATGTAAATTTTATTTAAAAAAAAGATGATTGTGAATTATATGAAATCCAGCTTTTGTCAACCCCCCCTCCCCTCCCCCAGAAAAATTCTGACTACGCCAACGGTTAGAATGTATCTGTTCAATCATACGGAGTGCTTCCCTTTTTTACATGCCCAACTTATTCCATTTTTCCCCACCTTGCGGCCGCCGTCAGCGTGTCCCTTTGTACCACTATGACATATATGCCATAGGCGGACATTGCGGAAAATTTATACCAGTACAGCCGAACCCTACGTTCGCTTCCCAGTTTCGGAATCACATCGCGTTTCGTCGAGAAATGAATTACGGGCTACAGGTTTGCACACACACACACACACACGCGCGCGCGCACGTATCGTTCCATGTGCGAGCCGTCCGTGGACAACTGGAGATACGCCAACCCCGTATTTATTTTTCACCGCAACTACGAGGCTGAGAAACGAACCCGCGACCTCCCCATGTTCTGGTTTAGGGTCAAGCATGCTAACCGCTAGACCAGCACATCGCTCAGTATGTATAATTTTTCACCGTCCGACACCTACCCTAAGAGCACCCATAGACTTGAAGGGTTACATGATTAAAAACCCCATACTTAGACAGAAATCGTATTGCACAGTATATTTTGACGCTCGAGCTTACCCAAATCAGTGAGAGCACGTAGAAGGAAAATGACGACCGTTTGGGCATCGGATTTCTCGTATGCAACGCCAATCAGTGGATTATCAGCGACGAGTTCCTCGGCATCGTGAACGAGGAGTCTGTAAGCGATCTCAAAATCGGCAAGTACGTAACGATAAGCCTCTTGTAGAAGGGGAATATTTTTCAATCCCAGCAGACTGTGATAAACGTCCAAGCTCGCGTTTTGAATAACAATCGAATTGGTGAATCGTAATTTCAGAAGGACCGAATTTTGTCCAAGCAATTTATGAACGATCTCGAGCGGCAAGTTGGCCGAAACTTCGCGAATAACCTTCGCAATAGTGTTCAAGACCGAGACAATAGTATCATTGGAGAATTGGTTGACTCTTTCGAGTTGCAAGTCGATGAATTTGTAAAGTAATTCATGATTCTTGGTTACGCGACTCTGCAGATAACTCAGAAGAAGACAAGCGCACTCGTTCGACACAACGATCAGCTCCTCCTTCTCCAGGGAAAGATCGAGATTTTTTTCGTCGTTCCGCCTTTTGGAATCGATGGATTTCAACATATTAATGAGATAGCGCTCTTTGTCCTTCACCAATACGTCCTTTCCCTCGATCACTATACGCGAATTCTTTCGGTCGCCTTTTTTGCCGATATTTAGACTCTTCATTATTCGAAGTAGATTATCCTCGTTCAGCTCGTTATTGCCATTAACGGTTTTCAGCAGGATATCGATATTCTTTTGCGAGAGATTCATGCTTCTCATACACTCGGTGAGGCTCTCGGCGCTACGCTGCGAATTTTGAACGTGATTGTTGGGAATTGAATCCGGGCTTTGTTCCTTGTCGACGAGTTCGATCGCTTTGACAACTGTGCGAAGCATCTTTTGAAGACAGTCGTTCAGAAAGCTCCATTGCACAATGGGCGTTACGTTGGGATTTAAATTTTCGGCGACGCTCTTCGTCACGGTATTGAATACCGATATGAGAGATGCGATTCTAAGAATACACTCGTGCGGTCCGGGCGAAGCGTCCTCGCCGGGCGAACTACGTCCAGAGCCCGGTAAGGATAACTCCTCGTCGTAACTTTCCATGTCCTCGAGAAATTGACCCAAAAGGGTCAGCGTGAATTGCAAATCGGCTACCCAAAAATTGCGCAATCTCTGGAGACTTTGACTGGCGTAGGACACTATTGCCTTTGGTTGGGTGTAGTCGATATGCCATCCGACGAGAATGTCCACCGAGTCGCGAAAATGATTGGAAAATGTTTCCGGGTAAGAGTCAATGACGAGTAAAATCGCATCGACCGTTGACACCAATAGATCCGGCCTGTCGACGTTTTCCAGAGTCGACTGTAGACGCGACATAAGGATCTACAAAAATTGATCATAGGAGACAAAACAAAAAGTCAAGTGTATTTCGAATTGAAGTGGGGCCTCCTCCTGTGAACTCCTCAGGCACGCACACAGTTGTAATATAGAATACAAACTCAATTACTGGTCAAAAAATTGCCACTAATTGGTTCAAAGCGCTAAAAAGCAAAGTTCAAGACGTGCGAATGAATTTGAAAAAGTACGTATTTGGTTAGTATTTTTGCAACGTACACCGTTCCACATCTGCTTTAAACAAGAAGTTTGAATAGAATTTTTTTTTACCGAGAAATGCACCGAGAAATGCAAATGTACCGAGAGTGCACAAGAAATGACACCTCGCCGAAAGGTTAAACGTTATATGGATAAATATATGTAGAATTGTCTCCCAACAGTCTTATTTCGTAAAAGGGCAAAAGAGATAAAGCGTCTGGGCGTTATACTTACCACAGAAAAGTCTTTGAGTTTTGGTGTCTCGGAGTCCAAATTTAATGTCTCTACCAATGATTTCATCAGTAGACATTTCACTTCATCCTTACGCTCGATCGTATATTTATTGAATATCCATTCCGTGTACCTGCCAAAGAAAATATAATTACTGTCATTAAACGCAAACGCTGAACATCACAATGCGAGCCTTTTTCATCGACTGCTGTCCACTGTTATGCAAGAGAGTGCATAAAACCAACTGTTTCCATTGTTTGCAAGTTTCGTATAACATTAAAATTGAAATAACGATCCTCGTATAAATGGTAACCTTCAATCATCTCTGGATGCTTTCTTTATAGCCTCGTGGCTGCACTTTTATCGTTCGATAAACTCACGAGGAAAAATACTAACGAATCCTTAGGAGGGCGCAACTTTCATTCATTAAAAAAATGTTTTATCGCTCAAAATATGGGAAGGATTGTTGGTACCTCTTGAAGTCTTGATCCGTGGCGTACGCGATATGTGCCAAGCACTTGGCGACTTGTTGCTTGGCATCTATTCCAGGTCCGGTGTTTAACAAGTCGAGTAGACTTTCGCATATGAGTTCCAAATTTCTCCTTATGGATCTTTGATTTTCTCGTAGGAGAGCGTTCTCCTGTATCTGCTTGCATAGCCCCAAAAAGTGTTCGTAGTCGTCCTCCCGACAGAGACGTCGAAGGAGCTTGGTAATTCTAGAATCCTCTGCAATTACTTTATTGATTATCATGCAATGTATTTACGGGAGTATCAGAGATTTTTTTTGCTATCAAGCGTAAAGGGAAATGAATAATCACGAAGGAAACCCACCGTTTATTCTTTTGTCGTCGTAACATCTGCTCTGGCAGTTATCTTGATTCTTCAACGATTCTTGAAGTTTGCCTCGCGTTGAAGTATGATAGCCCGATTCTGTATTTGTGTCTCTGTCCACAGATGATTTCTTGAAGGCTCTGACCCTCGTGCCGCTTTTGCAGTGCTCATGCGAGCTATTAGTCCCTCCACGCGCCATTCGAAATTCATTTCTGGCACTTGCGCTGCTTCTGTAATACGTTTGTTTTATGCAATCGTCTGAATCTTCAATCATTCCTCAATGTCTGATCGATTGCAAACAAAATAATGAGTAAACAGGCAGTTAAGATGACGGTCCTATTTTTTCAGCACGGTACGCTTGTGTTTGGTTGAATCTTGGCTAATAAATGAGCCACTCTTGAAAACTTTGTTTGGAGTCTATGGTAGACCAACGTGAACCGAATTATTAAAAGGACAGGACTTTAGAGATCAATGCGCGGCACTAATGTGTCTTAGAATTCAAGATCTTTTCGGTGCGCCAGTTGTTAATTTGTTCAATGCTGACGGGCTAACCAAAATCCAGAAATTTGAAAATAGTAATAAAAAATGCAAACTTGCAAATAAACGTATGCGAGCCTCGCCAAACAATGAAACTTTTTGTGGTGCACAAAGTTGCAGAGGTGCTTTTTACATCACATTAAACCTTCGCTTTAAGGTGCTACCTGGTTTTTCCCTGTTACTATGACCTATAGATTTGACAAATTCCTTAACAAGATGAACTTTTTTTTCTTTCTATGGGAAAAAATTCGACTTTTCCAATGAATAAACTTCTCTACAACTTATACGTTACAGCGCCCCCTTCCGCCCATTTGCTCTATTCATGATTAATATCGGGATAATCGATTTCTTGATCACGTGTAGAAGACATCTCAGCAACATTTAGAATTTTATCATTTGGATTCGAATGTGGCACCTATATTTGTATGTATTACTGAAATTTCTTTGCACAAGAAAGGTTCTAGTTTGCATACCTGGCTTTGTAGCGTGATAAACTATGATCGGCGGTATTACGCTGGCATATGACCAATGTACTTCTT
Organism: Ophion slaviceki; assembly: GCA_944452715.1. Lineage (NCBI taxonomy): Eukaryota > Metazoa > Arthropoda > Insecta > Hymenoptera > Ichneumonidae > Ophion > Ophion slaviceki. The sequence continues at coordinate 54,921,478 of OX101787.1, read as the reverse complement.
TGTATACCCGATTCAGTGGAATCTGCCTCGATGTCTCTCCTTTCAACTTTGTCCCCCTTCTCGCTTCTCTCAAAATTGATCTCACGTAAATAAGCCCCTGAATCGTCTTGATGCTCCGAGCCCTTTGATCCTCGTAGCTTCGAACCGGTATTAACATTTGTACAGCTATTCATTACATTACTCTACGGGTGGTCTGCATGACCCCGGAAGAGCTCAAAATCTATCAACCCTTGTGAATTCACCATTCGATGTTATCTCTGTAAATAACAGTGGGTCGGCGAAGGATTAATAAAATTAAAAACATTTGACAAGTAATATACATATTTGATTGCCAAGAAATAACGAAATCATAATGAAAAACATTAACGGCTTACACGTGGTATGAGAATGAAAAAAAAAACAAAAGCGTTCGAGTTTGCACGTGTAAAGGCTTGTATCGTAGTTTGAGAAGGTTTCTCTCGCACAGTTTTCCCGACAGTGCAAAAAGCGAGATTTGGATAGTGCACGAAATGGGGTTATCTCGAATGACGATGGACACTATAAGCACAGTGGACGAATCGTTTTTTTCGTCGATGTATACAGTAGCAATGTCTGACATATAGTGGAATAAAATACGGTGTGTAGTTATCAAATGTGCTCAATCGAAGTAGTGTTACGTATATGAACGTACATACATCTGCACAATGCCGGTTTCTTCATATGTATATTTTTTCTAAGAGCGCTATGAAGTAGAACAAGCAGTACAGTGCAGCACAGCTGGTGAGACTATCGACAATTGTCTTTACACACGCACACAAACAGATCCACACACACGCACACACATATATATAATAAATCATACACTTGCAACACTATAACCTTTCTTAACATTTTACATTCTCATTCCTGGAATTAGAACAAGACGATCGACAAATATATAAGTTTCGAAATACAAAGTTTACTTGCCAAGAAACTCTCGGCAAAAAAGGCTCCCTTTCCGATTTCTTGAAAACAGTGCTGAATGAAAGAAGAAACAAAAAGATGCTTAGTTATAGCAACGAAGGTCGGCTCCCATAATAGAAGCGTATGGCTTACGCGCGGTTTGAAGCAAAACTCTTGACGAACCTTGTCGCCGTCGGGTGGCAGCACCCATCCGCTCATTGTAGAGATTCGCTTGGTGGCTCTCTACTCCCGTAAGTTGTACGCGGCTTGTCCAGGTTCTGAAAGGTCGGTAAGATTGGAGGAGACAGGAAAAGAAGTTTGCGTTTCGTCTCGGCTGCAGAAACAGACTCGTGGAGGCTAGAGTGGGAGGAGTCCGAACTCTTATGGAGATCCTTGAAAAAAGTGGCTACAAAAATGTGGTCAAACAGGGATGGCGCTACTATTGCTAAGACCTCGAGAAGTGAGCTGCGTGTGACAGAGACGCAACAAACCAATAATGAGAAGTGAACTGTGCATGGAGGCTAGAGTGGGAGGAGTCCGAACTCTTGTGGTGAGACTTGAAAAAAGTGGCTACAAAAATGTGGTCAAACAGGGATGGCGCCACTATTGCTAAGACCTCGAGAAGTGAGCTGCGTGTGACAGAGACACAATAAATAAATAATGAGAAGTGAGCTGTGCATGGAGGCTAGAGTGGGAGGAGTCCAAGATCTTGTGGAGAGACTTGAAAAAAGTGGCTACAAAAATGTAGTCAAACAGGGATGGCGCCACTATTGCTAAGACCTCGAGAAGTGAGTTGCGTGTGACAGAGACGGAACAAATAAATAATGACAAGTGAGCTGTGTACAAGGCAGAATGATACTTGAGAAGTGAGTTGCTTGCGACCCGGGAAAAAAGTTCGTATCTGAATATATCTGAATCATATCTGTAGAATCAGATATGATCAGACAAGAAAAACGGCCATATCTGTTCATGTAGTGGCATGACAGATCATGTATGTTTATATCTGAGCATGTATGATCATAACAGAGCCATTTTGATAATTTTGAGAGCAGACTCTTCCATATCGCAGCAGGTCTGACCAAATCCAATCCCCAGGCAAGATCTGATCTTGTTGGACCGGATCTCATCATGTCAGGTAGATCCGATTTTATTGAGCCAGATCTGATCATGTCAGGCAAATCTAATCTTATTGGACCAGATCTGTCCGTACCTATAAGAATAAAATACCGTGGATCCCAGTAGACCTTAACACGGCATCACTTGACGTGTTAATAATTAATAAATTATAGTAACTCACATGATCACATATAATAAAGTCAGGTGAGGTGCCACATCTGATCGGATATCGTCTCATATCCTCATATGTCGTTTCACACATTCAGATGTTTTCATGTGTGAACAACTGAACTGCATATACGATAAGGTATGAGTGTATAAGACTTCGTATATTTTCCAGGTTTAGTACCGTATCTTATGGCATAAAATTTTATATGAACGTGCCTGCTCATATATGACATCATATGTGTTCAGATATGGTTTCACGCTGCCAACTCGCCTTGGTACCTGACCAGATTAAAAAATATATGAGATCTATATAGCGGAGTCTGGTACCGTATTTGATCGGATATGATCTTATACGAACAGATACGTTCACATATCACATCATGTATGTTCAGATATGAATTTACGGTACCAACTCGCCTTGGTACTTAGCCTGATATAAACAGATATGAGTTCATATTTGGTCAGGCCAGATACTGTATTTGATCAGATATGATCTTCTATATGCATATGTGATGTGGAATATGATCAGACCTAATCATATATGATACTGTAAAATGTCAGATGTAAATATATCTGATACATATATGACAATATCTGAAACATGTATGAACATATCCACTCAGACATGAACTTTTTTTTCCCGGGGAGAGAGATGTAAAATGATATATACCAGAGAGATCTCCGTAAATGTGTAAAGATACAAGAATATTTTTAATATAGCAATGCCCAATGAACGATATGTATTAGTTGCATAATTAACGGTGAAAACGTTGAAAATAATAATAATGCAATACGTAGTGATAGAAAAATATTTTTATTATGACAGTGTTTAACTGTACAACGAACGGTAGAAAATGTCTTAAACATTAATGATGCTTTATTCCTTTCTTGAATCAATTTTTATTTTCGTAGGTAAATACGACGATAAAATAATCCCTGCTGTCAAAGAACAATGCTTTGTGATCTGTTTATATAAAAACTCGTAAACTCGTAAACGCGATAATTCTTACGATAACGATATTTAACCCAACAACTCATGGCTTATTGTTTTACCGTAAAACGCACGACTGGGGTGTATATGCACCCCGTGCTTTTCTTTGACATTAAACCGGTCCTACTGGGATACGGACTTTATCATAACTCAACTTCTTCATATTTTCACAAGAAAATAAATAGTGTGCGAGCCATCTGATTTTATTAACATTCTATTAGTCAACAATCCATTTAAAGACTGAAAAACGGCAAAAACCTAATTTTTTGCTTAAAAATTGGTGTGCGACCGGACCCCAGGCATGAGTTTTAGGGTTAAATAAAAATTAAAAGATAATCATACACAAGAAATTGCAATTACTCATTGCTGTAAGGAACTTAAAAATTGTTCTGTATTGTTTTCTTGTACAACGAACGGTGGAGATCGTCTTAAATAATAATTTTTTTTTCTCGAATACATTTTTCACTCAGGTCAATATGATGGTAAATTATTCCCAGTCAAAGAACAATGCTTTGCGAGCTGTTTGTATAAAAACTCGCAATCAGCGAATCGATAACGCGATTATTCTGACGATAACATATTTGAATGAAAATTAAAAAAAATCACACGAAATAAATTGCAATTACTCATTGAGGCAAGAAATTTAAACAATTGTCCGGTAGTTATTTTTCGATTTGAGAAACACACCGTAATAGCAATATAAAGTCGAAGCGATATTGCTTGCTTCAATGTTTTAAAGATAAAATATTTGTGTCCTCTTGTCAACATCAAGGCTGGTTTGTCTCGAAAATTCGATTCAATCAATTTTCAAGTTGTTGGAATATTGTGTGTATATTATCGTATTTGCTGGTACAATAGAACCTCGTTTATCTGACTTTCGATTTCTGCGTATTATCCGAGGTGTATCCTCGGTTAATACGCAGAATCTTAGATAAAACGGAAGAATGTGCTATGCCTATGCGTGAAATAGTCCTATATTGCTACTATTTTCCGTATTATCCGAGATTTCATTAGTCCGAGGTACATTCTCCCCACATTACCTCGGATAAGCGAGGTTCTACTGTGGTCGTGTTCGTTGGGTCTCATTATTTTGATACGAACAAGTACGCATGCGCATAATGATGCGCCACGCGCAACTGCGCAACGAAACGAGTTATTCGTTTTCGCATGACTCGTTTCATTGCGCAGTTGTGCGTTGCGCATCATTATGCGCCTGCGCACTTGTTCGTATCAAAATGATGAGACCCAACGACCACGACCTGTGTTTGCCATGTAGGCTAGGATGCGTATTCGATCCTCTTCCATCTCTCTTACACGGCATCGATACTCAGCTTACTTCTCGAGGTCTTAGAGATAGTGGCGCCGTCCCTGTTTGACCACATTTTTGTAGCCACTTTGAAATGCACAGATCGGCCTCCTTGCACTTTAGCCTCCATGGCTGTGTCACTGCACCCGGCCCTAGACGGGCTGGGTGTTAGGATCTCGGGGAAAGACGGTTGTTATATATTGGAACGCACGCCCCTGCGACCGCTTGTGCGAAACGCTGGAATGATGTGGCGACGTAGAGATGAGATGGTGGAACTAGTAGGACCGCTCCACCATTGTAGAGAAGCTCAATAAACTTAGCCGGCGACTATGAAAATATCGAATTTTTTTTCATGCCAATCGATTGTTAGTGTTTGTTAGACAAAACCGAGCGTTTGATAGACTTTATTTATTTAATAATACGAAAAACAAATTTCATGTCAAGCTAGCCGCGGGAAGATGGTTTTCTAATGATTTCGAACTTTTCTTCGTAACCAATCGATTGTTAGTCGTTTGTTAGTGATTGTTAGTAATTTTTGATCGTTTGTTAGAGCTCAATTTTTATTTTATCGTTAAAAAACTCTTCATGCCCATAGCACGCCGCAAGCTACTTGAAGTTGGCGGCATTGCCACGACGGCTTAGCATGACTTTGCCCATGTAACTCCTCAATTTCAGCAAAATGCTGATTATTTCAATCCTACTCGATTGTTAGTGTTTGTTAGACTCTATTTATTTAATAATACGAAAAACAACTTTCATGTCAAAGTTAGCCGCGGGAAAATTCATTTGTAATGATTTCAAACTTTTCTTCGTAACCAATCGATTGTTAGTCGTTTGTTAGTGATTGTTAGTCGATTTTTATCGTTTGTTAGAGCTTAATTTGTATTGTATCGTTGAAAAACTTTTCATTCCTGTAGCACGCTGCAAGCCACGTGAAGTTGGCAGCATTGCCACGACGGCTGAGCACGGCTTTGCCCATGTAACTCCTCAATTTAAAAAAAATGATAATTTTTCTCATCCTACTCGATTGTTAGTCTATTGTTAGTGATTGTTAGTCAATTTTTATCGTTTGTTAGAGCTTAATTTTTATTTAATCGAACACTAACAAACAACTATCAATCGTTGGGTTACAAAGAAGCTTTCACAATCATTGCAAAACCATTTTCCCGCGGCTAACTTTGACATGAACTTTATTTTTCCTATTACTCAATAAATGAAGTCTAACAAACGTTGGATTTTGTCTAACAATCGCTAACAGTGGACTAACAATGGAGTAGGATGAGAAGAATCAGCATTTTGCTGAAATTGAGGAGGTACATGGGCAAAGCCGTGCACAGCCGTTGTGGCAATGCTGCCAACTTCACGTGGCTTGCAGAGTGCTATAGGGATGAAACGTTTTTCAACGATAAAATAAAAATTAAGCTCTAACAAACGATAAAAATCAACTAGCAATCACCATAAACGACTATCAATCGATTGGTTACGGAGAAAAGAAAACATCATTACAAAACCATTTTTCCCCGGCTAAATTTGACATGAAATTTATTTTTCGTATTATTCAATCAATAAATTCTAACAAACGCTAGATTTTGTCTAACGAATGATTAACAATCGAGCAGGATGAAAAGAATCAGCATTTTGTTGAAATTGAGGCATTACATGGGCAAAGCCGTGCGCAGCCGTTTTGCCAATGCTGCCAACTTCACGTGGCTTGCAGCATGCTATGGAAATGAAATGTTTTTTAACGACAAAATAAAAATTAAACTCTAACAAACGATACAAATCGACTAACAATCACTAACAATCGATTGGTTATGAAGAAAAGTTCGAAATCATTACAAAACCATTTTCCCGCGGCTAATATTGACATGAAAATTGTTTTTCACATTATTAACCATTTAACGACCACGCCTATTTCTGGGTGGCTCAAAATTATTTCCTCTGGTAGTATAGCTAAAAAAAGGTTCAATATGAATGTCCAACCATAATTTTGTCGATAAGGGCCTGGGAAGTAGTGTTTTCGGACTGTAGCAAATTTGCTACAACATTTTCACCCGCAGGGTTGGAAGTATTATTCTAATTCAATCAAAAATCTTCAAAGCCTAGTTCGTCCAGTTAAGCTTACTTTACACCATTCTTTAAAAAAATATTTCAAGAATGTCCATTTACTTACTTTTTTGGACAAAAAACGGGACGGAACGAATGCTGGGGCTAGCGTCGTAAATTTTCACGGTAACATTGTTGCCATATTAACATAATTCATATGTTTACGTTTGAATTTCAAGCTGTCCCGGCATTTGTAGCTACATCTAGCATAGATTGATGGAACCGTGAAGTAGCTTGTCTGCTATAGAGCCCATACGCTTTTACCGACGGGGTCAAAGTGAACGTAGCGAATTGGCTACAATGGCAGATAAAGGGTTAAATAAATAAAGTCTAACAAATGCTGGATGTTGTCTAACATAACGACTGACAATCGAGTAGGATTGAAATAATCAGTATTTTGCTGAAATTGAAGAGGCACATGAGCAAAGCCGTGCTCAGCCGTCGTGGCAATGCTGCCAACTTCACGTGGCTTGCAGCGTGCTATAGGGCCGACAAGTTTTTCAACGATCAAATAAAAGTTAAGCTCTAACAAACCATGAAAATCGACCAACAATCACTCACAATCGATTGGTTACGAAGAAAAAATCGAAATCATTACAAAACCATTTTCCCGCGGCTAAGTTTGGCATGAAATTTGTTTTTCGTATTATTCAATAAATAAAGTCTAACAAATGCTGGATTTTGTCTAACAAACACTACCAATCGATTGGCATTAAAAAAAAATCGATATTTTCATAGTCGTCGGCTAAGTTTATTGAGCTCAAATCCTGGTCGTTTCCAGATCTGTATATAAGACCGTGGTCTCCATGCGCGGGACTCTCAAAGTCCTTCGCTGGACCCTCGAAGTAACCGCTAGATGTCCTTAAGGGTACTCTCGAAGTCGTTCGTGGGACCCTCGGATTAGTCGCTAGATGTCGTTAAGGGCACTCTCGAAATCGTTCGCGGACTCGATTTTGGAATAGTTGTAACTTGGACGTACGAGAACTAATTTGTGACTTGTGCATTCTTCTCGCTAAACACATAAGCGCTCTCGCACCCTGCATTCGGTGGCCGATGAACGATCCGACAACAAAGCAGCTGGCCACCACGAGAGTAGCCGCTGCTTTTCTTTTGAAAGGTTTTACCGATTATTGCAACTGATCCAGTATTACCCGCAAACGATCCATTAACGACTCGTCATAATGAAAATTAGGGAAATTCGGATCCCGTGTAGCATGTCTTCTCAACTGCTGGAGCTGCTCACTGATTGGTTACGTCTGAACGCTTATCCGATTGGTTAGGCATTCCGTCGACGCAGACGGCGCGAACGCGGCCCTATAAATTTATGACGTCGCGTAACACGGGGATGTATATTTCATCTATTGATTTAAAAAATACGACAAAACATCAAAGCTTTTGAATATGATATTCATAACCAACAAACGATTGCGCCTCTATTGAGCCTCAACACAGTTGAAGTTTCAAAAAAATCGGCCAACTTCACGTTAGGTTTTACTTTCCATCTTGTGCTCTAAAATATCCAACAAAGATTGCAATTGATCCAACAATGACCAACAAACGACCAATAAACGATTTGTCATAATAAAAATCTTGGATGTCATTTTCGGTGGACCATTTTCACAGAGGTCTCCTTGACCTCTGTGTAAGACCGTGCGCGAGGACGCCTCGGCGATAGTTAGTGGTGCCAATGGTAGAAACTGTCGCTGTTGTCAAGTCTATGGGTTATATTTTCCCGAATAAGATTTCAATATATTTATAAATATATTCGTTTAATATATATTTATAATTTCATTAATTTATTTTATTTTGCAATATAAATATATTTATTTAAAATATATTTACAAATCATGATTATTGATATCATTTCCTAGGTAAGATATATTTTTCAACAATACTTTGGCTTGGAAAATACCCAATAATATTTTACTTTTACATGAAGTTTTATTCGCAAGAGGTTAGCATCCAGCCGAAAACTCATTATATTTCCATCCCCGGTCCTGCAGCCGCGGAACGGTCCCGAAACACCTTAAGAGAAATATTGATTTCAGAAGGCTACCTTCACAGAGGTTCCCATTCGCACTCTAGTCTCGCTCCTTGCATCACTGAATATTTGTTTACAAAAATCGTCTGTGAGTTTTTGGTTAGTAGTTTTGTGGTAATTGAACCCATGGGAAACCTTAATACCGGGAACGATTCATATTTCTGCCTTAAATCAGTATACATTTGATATGCAGGCCGGCTGGTTTAACGTACGTTGTAAATTACGTAATGGAACTTAAGGTGTGGGTAGAGGGTATACAAAGGATCGTTTGCGGTGTCGTCGAATCAACAACCTGCCAGGTGCGCCATATTTGATACTTAGATACGCCAGAATATATGTACTTCTGTGCTTTGGTCATCGAAAGAGAGCTAAAAACAAAGAGTGTCGGACGCTTCATAGATTTTTGTAATAGAACTGGATATTATTACAGGTCCATTAGTGGAACTGCGTCACACTTGATTCTGAATCGATTGATGCTCTTCAAAAGTCGAAATTAATTAAAAGTGTATCGAATTAATTACGAATCGGAAAATGTAATTTAAAAGTGTTTGGTTATCAACTTCCTTATGTCAGAGTATTCTCACGCATCTCGCAAGAATTTATTCACCCACAGGTTAAATGTTTGGAGAGCATTTTTGAGAAAGGATAAAAGAGTTTTTTTATGTGCAATAAGATTTACATACAAAATTAATATTTGCATCCACAGAACCTGTTTGCATATTTTTTATTTACCATATCGGCTGCTAATGCGACTTGACACGCTGCTCATGTTCCAAAAATTCGATCGGTCTTCTATTTTATCTACAAATATCATGGAAACTTGGGAAGTTTATGCTGGCAATTTACACGAAAACGTATCAAACCTGCGATAATAGAAGTTAGAATCGTGAATGCGTATTGAGATAATATCAATTGCATAAACTTAGCACTGCTGTATTGGCATGTCTAATTGTAGCCATTACAAAAATGTAGCACTTGTTTTCTGCGGATTCAGTATTCTAGACCTGGATTTTGGCTTGTACTATTTTGACGAAACCACAAGTCCATGAGAGTGGCGAAATATGGATATAATCGACTGCAAATTTTTTTTTCTCAAACACTTTTAAACATATAAACTATGACAATCTCCGATCTCATGCTTACAGGAATAAAATGTTCCATTCCTTCAGGGCTAAGCGAGTACAAAATCACTTATAAGCATATATCACACTTCTAGAAACAGCCTAACATAATGATGATGATTTCATAACCACTACTCATTTCCGCAGTACAAATAATTTTCTGTTGAGGTCATGTGAAAGAGAAATAGGGGTTAGCACAATAGTAGTAGCGGCGCCAATAGCCGAGCAAGGGAGATGGATGGAGAATGTTTTTTGCATTGTCCTACGTTTACTCAATAGACATTGTGTGCTCTAGTTTTCTTATAGATATTCTTATAGATTACATATTAAGCAATTATCATAGGAAATCTTGGCTTTAACAGAGTTGGTTTCAACTTGATCTTTTAATAGAGTGTTTCCTTATTACTAAACCCTAGGAGTACTAGTCACATTGGGTTGTCCGCTGAATTTCCAATATCATCATTCCGGCAAAGCTATATCTACAGTTGATAGTCTTCTAAAAAGAAGCACATCCGACAAATAAACGATTTTGCTCAGGAAGAAGAACCCGAGTGGTACATTTCTGTTCTAAACCCACAGCCTCAAATCTATTCGATAGAATCCAACTTTTATTTCAAATTCTGCAGGAATAGATGTCAAATCTTAAGGCAAACAAAGTGTCATTTCTTATCATGATGAAGAAAACCGCCAGAGGTTGAGTAGGTTGATGTTCAAGGTCTAGGTTTTTGCTCCAATCAAAGCATGGTGTACTTTAGCGTATAATTGAACGAAAAATATATGTACTCACGTGATTTCGTGACGAATAGATCGAGCGAAAATGAAAGGAAATAGGATTCCAAATTCTTAAGTGTACGAAGAAACTCTGCCTACAGTTTTCTATAGATATAAGTTTTAGGCAGGTAAAAAAAGTCGTTTCTCAATTTACTAAAAAAGTTCCTAAATATAAAAAATATGGTGTACCATAAAACATGATTTGATGGAAAAACACGTTAAAAAAAATTATGAGGTATGCAGTCAGTACAGAGTAGCAAGTGTGTTCGACATCTTGGTACTTGGGCATGGGGCATATGATGTGACTATTCCAAACTCGTAAGGAACATATCTTGGATGGGTATCTAGCATGCTTTTCGAACTGTGAATCGATGGTATTGTCCTTTCTGTTAGATATATTAAGTTTTTTCAACTCTCAGTGAGCGTGATGGCTGCAATTAATAAAAATCAATAAACTAACGTATTTTTCATTTATTAACGTTCTTATTCAATAACATATAATTGTGTCTTGACTCACACCTATGACTGTGTATGCACATAATATAAAACAAATTTATATTTATAAACGAATAGATATTTGATAACATCAGAAGCCTGTAGTAGCAACGTTAATATCAATGGTTATTAGTATTAAATAATATTGATGTCAATATTATTTAATACTACTTGTTTAGTATCACAATATGGAAAAAGCAAGATGTCGTCCAAATTTTTATCATTTCGAATATGATTATGAATATATGGGTGCTTCATACCCATTGTTATTCTCCCATACCCAGTGTTCCACAGTTCAGTGACTTTTAAGGGGTGAGATGCAGTCAGAGGTGTGAAAAAACGAGCATTTTCAATAATTTTTTTTTTATAGTAATTAAGTTTGTTTTACAAAAGCGGTTACACAGACTTTTTATGTTATATTTCAACATGACTTGTACAAATTTTCAAAGAAAAATATTGATTATTTTTTAAAATATCGCCATTTTTGTCAGACTCCCTTCGGCATGTAGTGCTTTGCGGTGACCGTCATAAAATTTTACTGGATCACCTGAAATCAGGAAACCAAAAAAAATCATTGGTTTAATAATAAACCTGGTCCTCAATCGAAGCTTTTTTTTTCAAAAATTAACAAAATGGCGTCATCCAACAGATAATTTTCGATTTTCGACCAAAAAATCGCGCGTTTATTGTTTCAAAAAATCGAAATTTTCAACAAAAATGAAAATCCTTCGATTAAGGACTAGTTTTTAATGCTATCAATAAGCACACCAAATTTCATCAAAATCCATCGAGTGGTTTTTGAATTATAGTGGTCACCCACTTGAAAAACATAGTTTCGACAAAAACGCGATTAAAGTTTTTCGGTGTAGTATTATATGTTCGTAACATTTTGAGCTCGATGGATGAAGGTACACTTTTTTAAATGTATTTTGATCCGCTGAATCCGAATATCACAATTTTTTGCTGAAAAGTGGAGCATTCAATTGTTTATAGCCTATTGTTAAAACAATTTTTCAAAAAATTAAAGTTTTTCGGAGTGAATTATTATTTTTTTAAACATTTTGGGCAATTTTAAAACGAAAATTTTCCTTACAAAATTTTGCTAAAGTTCATAGTTTTTGAGTAATACATTTTTGAAATTTTCTGAAAGTGTTTTCCAATTTTACACTTGATTTATGTATAGAAATACTAATTAAAAAATTACTTATATCAAATAATCAATTCCTGGCCCATACAATAGCGCTTCTGCCGATGTGGAAGCTTCCAAAATACCAATTTGTTTTTGTCTTCGAAGCATTCTGCGTTCCCGGGGATTATCGTTTGCGCGTTTGTCAGCCACGTCTATACGTTGAGTATCGATTATTTCTGTGTACTGCTGAGATTTGGGTCCACAATTAATACCAAGTGTATTCATGATTAGTAACAATGTGTGTATGTACCTTGATTGAATATACAAGCAGCAACATATGCAGCAATTTCTACAATAGTACTGCTACTACACACTGTTTTTGGGCTTATTTTCCAAATTAGCTGACTGAAGCTTTCGTTATTGTTTTGATTGAAGCCACCGATACACCTAGAGAGTAAATTATCATTACTCAGATCTTCATAAATTGGTTTTATGGCATCCATAACAATTGAAGGTAAAGGGCGATAATCTATGGTGATGAAGTTTGCATCGTTGGAACGCAACGAAAGTTTCGTTTTAGATTTTATTTTCCATATTTTTATTGTTATAGGCGATCTTTTTTGATAGATTCATAATATAGATCGCTAAATCAATGTCTTAAAAAATAATTGAAGAACTTTTGTCGGTGAAATGGGCCAAATTAAATTAAATTCGTTGCAGTCCAACGATGCAAACTTCAGCATCGTCGATAATCTAGCTCATAAGAATCGAGTTCCCCATTAGCTTCAGTGCCCCGATACGAACACCAAGAATCTTCACCTTTTGGGCCCATCTCGTGATGGGGGTTTTCATCAGTTGAGCTGTAGTGATAGAATGTTGCCCATATCGCCGTTTTCATATTTTCCAGTGAATCACAATGCCGAAGTATGGCTAAGCCATAGTAGACAGTTAATTTGTCTATCCATCCTCCCTGTTAGTTTACCTTTACCGCCAAGACCACCGTGCTTGGTTTTCAATGCGCGTAATCGACTCCGCATCCGTTTCTGTACGTATCTTATGCACTCCTTCTTATTTATGATAGTATTCTCGTAAGGAGAAGCGTTTAAAAGTCCAGAATAAGTTTTGGAGTCACCATCTTCAATATAGTTTGTATATTTAACTCCATCCTTCGCGTCTGCCTGCTTGAAAATTTCCACATTTCTGTCGACCTCCATTTTTCCAGATGGCCCCTCGTGATTTGCACTACATTGATCTTTATGCGTTTCACTCCATTCTTCAAATTCAGCAGTATTTATTTTCGATTTCCAATATTCACACAGCTTACAATACCTACTCTTTATATTTAAATTAAGAATTTTTCCAGTAAAATAACAAACTATTGATGAAACTCCAAATAAAGATGTATAGCCGAGCTTTTGTCACGTTCCATCTCCAGATACAGTCAATTAATTCGTTTCCTCATTTTCAGCTTTTGATGTTTCCCCTTTTTCTTCATCCACAGCTTTTCGAAGCAACAATTCTGCGACGGTTTTACTAGCATCTGATATTTGCTTCAACAATATTGTGAAAGTACGCTTGTCTAAAAATTGTTGCATGTCCATTAGACCACAAAATTGTGGCATTCCTTCATATGCCATTCCTAGGAGTCTCATTACAAATATGAATCGTCGATTTATTTCATAGGAATGTCCTATAAAAGAACGCGAAGGAATGTTATCGTTGACACAACCGTCACAAGATACGACAATTTTTAATCCCAGACCACGTGTGCTGGCTGTCTGAAATGCCACCTCCCCATTACACTTTTTGCACTTTACAAGACTCGAAATGGCCGTAAATACAGAAATAAAGCTTATTTTTCTGTATTCAATACGACTATCTGCAGGTACATCATCTTCTATGTCACGTTTTAATTTTTTAGCTGATGAATTTCGTGACTTCGTAACACTTTCATTACGTTCCGCTGTGCTCGAATGAAAACATTTTTTCTTTTCACGGTACGCGACTTACGAAGATTATCAGAATTTTGCCGTTCTCTAGAACCTTTGCAACGATTCATGATAAAATAATCGAATAAGTTTTTATATAAACGCACAAGTATCGAACACTCCGTTCGACTGCCACGAATATACTGATGCCTGACAGAAAATTTTCAGTTATGAATAAGACTATTTATAGAATATAATAGGAGGGGGGGAGTCGACACCGGTTGCATGCATCCGCCGTCCGCTAACTGCCATGGGGACCCGACGCCCCTTCACTAATTGTGGGGTATCCCGGAAACTATTCATCGGATTGACTTGAAATTTTCAGGGAATATTTTCGAAATATTATACTTCAAGAAAATGTAGAAAAAATCGATTTTTTGAAAATTCTGACTGCATCTCACCTCTTAACATTTTACCTCATGACAAATGGTAGAAGAAGAACTGCATTTTTTTATTCATTGTAGGACCTTTCGTATCTTTGTGTCGGTCACACAATTCCAGGAGCTAAGCAAGTGAGCAGGAGTTCAGAAATTTAGCAGGGTTACTCAAACCCAAACGTGTAGCTCCTACGGTTAAGTAACGGTTCTTTACAAGAAATGTTGGAGTTGTTAAAACATTTATTTGCGCACTGCTGGTGGTTGGTGCTATGTATAATTTCTTCGTGAAACAGATTTAGCTGTATGGTAAAACTTGTTGCATCACTACGTTCATATATTACCCTGTTGAAGCATGATCTAAATAGGATTGTACAAATAGTATTTCAATGCACTGAAGTAGCAGTACTAATAGTATAAATTTTATCCTATAAAGATTTACATCTAGTACAAAGGACGTCAATTGTGTAAAAACCTTGTCGTATTGATTATAAATTACATTTGAAACATAGTATTTTATTGGGATGTTGAATAAGTTGGGGCTGTTTTTTCGTGAAAATGAATGCTTTATTTAAAAAAACATTCCTCATGCTTTCAAACGTTTAGGAACTGTTGTGTGATCAACTAATGATTCTGCAAGTTCAGGTAACGTCTTCCACGAGTCTTCATGACGCAATGCCTCCAATTCAATACGTCAAAATCATTATTTTTAAAGCGTCTAAACCAATCTCTAAATGTTGTTTCCGACAGAGCATGGTCACCATAAGTCTCAACGAGAATTCCGTGTGCTTTAACTGCAGATTTTTTTTCAATAAAGTAGTGCAGTGGAATTCCCCACAAATAGTCTTTTTTGGCACGAAATTTGACGTGTTTAACACTATGAAGAAAAAAATGTACACTTCGGCGAATGACATACACTGAATTTTAAGCGTGCTTAGAGTACTTTATAGATGCTTTAATATCTTAAACTACACACACGCAGTTCTGTATAACTGGAATAACGTCATCTATTGGAAAACGGCGAGAACTTATTCAACGTCGTAATACTTACTTTATTATAATTATTACTTAACAACATGACTTATAGTAACTTGCTGGAGCTCAATAAATTTGGATATACGTAAGTCTTACATGTCTGGTATTCACATATTATGTCAATTTTGGCTGGTCAATATGGAAGTACAGTCAACTGTCACCTATTTTGCCGCCAGCTATTTGTCCGACGCGGCTTTCCCCTAACCCCCACTCAATGACCGTAGCTATGCTCGTAGCTGCGGGTACCATGGGGCGTCGCTGCTGTCGACCCTACAGTGGAATCAGGGGGCTGACACCTCCTATCCCTCACCATATATAAAAATGCTATGCTTTTTGACCGCTTTATTTAGTTCTACCTCTCCCCGTGGCGCTAATAGGTCACTGACAATATTCTTATTGCGCAGGCGCGAGGCCCGCACGGCGTACTTAACCACCCCGACGCCGAATACGACTATTTTGCCGTTTGGAGCTTAAGCCGCGGTGTGGAATTGATGCAATTACCAAAATTACTTAGACTCGTGCGCTAATGCCGTGTGTTATGCACGGTTGAACCTCAGGGTCCCGCGTAATCCTGAAACGGTGCATTTTTCACCGTACCAGCCGATCCTCGCATTCGAAGACTATAGAAAGTCTTCGAATTATATAGGTGCGTGTGTGTATATATACATAGCCCCTGTGCGCACGTCAGGATTGTTCGAGAACAACTAGCGCTGCGTGTGGCAGAGTAGGACACTACAAACAGAGGATATTTTGCGTAGCAAAAATTCTGAAAGATGCCAGCCCCCTGATGTAGGGTTACCCGCTTAGGTGACTGACGGCGGTTCCGGGGGGGGGGGATCTCTGGGTCAGTTTCATCCACGGACTTACCTCTATGTAAGACTACTCTATGTAAGGCAGAGATTAGTAGGGAGATCTACACGCGCCCGTTTTCGGTGTGCCTCCGGAACGGTGCTAAATTGCGGCGGCGAGTTCGGGAATATAATTTTGTGATCATCGCCTGTGTCGAGGCTGTAGAATCCTGTGTAGACGCGCGAGTCGTGATCACCGCTCAAGTCGGTATCGCTGTCAGCGTGAACACAAATGGGTAGCTCGGTGGGGGAAAAGTCTCCCTCCCTCGCAAATCGTACTTACTCGACAGGCGAACGGAGTGAGGTTTTCCGTCCGATCAAGCTCGACATATTTGTGTGGTCGTACTGCGGATTAGAATATGCATCAAATGAATTTCAAAGTGAAAAACATGTATCGAGATCATTGTTTTCTCTCGGTTGCCTGTTTATGCCGAGAATGCGGGTTAAAAAAATTAACGATGAATCGCGTTGAAAAGTAAAACGCCGAAACGGCCGTGGAAGGTTCAAGAGAAATCTTGAGCTTTGGCCGTGGTCGTTTCGGCGGTTTTTTTCAACACTGAACATTATAGATGATAAGCCTGTATCATAAATGTTTCTCTATCCTTAATGAGGGTCGTGGCTGAGTTGGGGCTTGACGGATTCACAATGCTTGCGGTCCGGGTTCGATTCCCGGTGAATCGATTTTTATATCTATTTTTTCTTCTTCATTTTATATTCGAAAAATCTCGAAATATAATGTATATTTAAGGGCTATGCATACCCTTGAAGTTAAAGAACAGGTCGATTTTCAATATTTTTTTTCGTCTCAGGTATTGGGATGATAAGGTGGATCTTTCGCACACAGTTACTACATAGTCTTGACATGATACCGTTTTTTTCTTCAAATTTCGAAATATATAACAACGTAATCATTATTACTTAATCTTAGGGCTATAGCCTCCACTTAGCTTGGTCGCGTACATGATTCCGGTAAGTGGATTCATCTAAAGTCAAATATGGAAAAATATACTTTTAGTACAATGGTAAAGCTACAAACTGACCGGATACTCATTCGAAATTTTAAATTGCACTGTTTTTAAAAAAAGTTCGATTGTTGACATAAAATAACGACTTTAAACGTTAATCATTAACCAACGGAGGAACATATGAAAAAATAATTCGGTCAGTCGATTGAATATGTTATAAAATATATCAAATCCAAATTTGAAGTAAATCGGATGATTAGATTTTAAGATATGACGTACGCCAAGTGGCAAAGTATGCTTGCGAGATAAATGCAAAAGAAGAAAACGTACTAAATGCACTTTTTCCTTATGCAATTTTCGTATGAATGTTTGGGTCTGCTCAATATCTTCGCTGGTTCTTTATGGTTTCGGGCACGGGAAATCGGAATAGGAAATTTATTTTGTTTCTAGAGGCGTTTTTTTCGTCATAAACAATTTAATTGTTAAAATGACGATTGTGACGAAATGTCGTAGACATTTTTTTGAAATAAATTATGTTTCTTTTTGAAGTGACAATAAAGAAGGTCTTTTTCATTTTTTTGCTAGCTCCATTAATAATGTCCCGAGTCGAAATTTTCGAGCTGTGTTCAACCCACAAAATGAAGGCTTCCGTCCCCGAGCCGAAATCCGCGAGAGCGGATTATTGGGTATCTAAAGGAGGGTACAATGTTTGAAAATACCATGCGTTAGGGCCTCCGATGAACCTCCGGCATGGCAGAAAGTAGACTTTTTGACTCAAAGGAGGTCAGTGAAGACCACAACTGAACCTACGGAACCTCAGGTGGGCCTACTTCGAGCGCTCTCGCAGATCCTACTGCCCCCCCCCCCCTTTCGGCCTAATTAATTTATATAGGATCTATTTAAATAAAATAGGTTTTTTCCTTGTCTCACAGCCTACTACGATCATATTTGTTTCAAAGATATTTATATATGTTAATAAAGATGAGATTCAAATGAATCTTTATTTGCTTACAATGTACACTGTAAAGCTAAGTGGACTATATGCATAAAATATTTCAAAAAATCGAAAATCAAATGAATTCCTTAATTGAGAGCTTTACCACAAGGATTTTTCATCATAATTCGTCATTCCCTGGCCTTTAGAAATGATTTTTTTCGAAGAAAATATTTGCCCTATATGCAAATCGAACCTAGTACCTACCTACTCATAGCTACGCACGCTGCCCCTATGCTACCGAGTGCTTATAACATTTTGGTCGCTGATATGACATACGAGACCAAATGAATACCTATAACTATTTGTTGTATCACATAAGCTATATCAATTAGTTAATATCATTGTGATAATTAGAGAGTTTTATCGAATAACATGCTATAGATTTTCCAAACAAACTCATATATATATATGAGTTTGTTTGAACTCTCCACCTTCTCTACCCCTACGCCCCTTTGATATGAATGTTGCAATAAAGATGGACCATCAGTTCAATCAAATAGAAAAATGGTGAACTCTACAAAAATTCTATTTAAGGTAAATTTAAAAAAATTAACTAGATCCATTCAGGGAACTTGACTACATTTTTTTTTTGAACAGATGAAAATGTTGACCTGATGAAACCGAATCACAGATTTATTAGGATCAAATAAAATATTTAGTTATTGGATGATATTAAATAGATTGATTTGAATAAATAAACATATTTGAAATCAATCATTTTAATAATGGAATGCAATAGGAAAAATGTTGTTCTATGAAAAATCTAGTTAATTCAAATAAAAAAGAATCAAATAGACGCGGTTAGTTAATATTATAATATTCAGCGGAAAGAAATAAAAATATGCTTCATACATACACGTGGAAATATTTTATAAATTTTCGACGTGCTAAAAATGAAAACAAAGAAAAATCAAACATTTTATTTGAAATCGACGGTAATCAGCCATCGCCATTTATCGACTCATTATTGAATGAACAAAAAAAAACAAAAAGAACAAAAACAAACTGAAAAAAATTAAGAAAAAATCGAATCGGTTTGAATTCCAAACCGACAATTTCAATCTTTTAGAACATGAAATAGACTATAATTAACACCCTAACGTTTCATATAGATATCAACATTGTTGATATCTTATTGATATATCATTATATATATATGTGTATATATATGTATATGTATGTGTGTGTGTGTGTGAGTGTGTGTGTGTGTATGCGTGTGTGCGTGCGTGTGTGCGTGCGTGCGTGCGTGCGTGCGTGCGTGCGTGCGTGCGTGTGCGTGTGCGTGTGCGTGCGTGTGTGTGTGTGTGTGTGTGTGTGTGTGTGCGTGCGTGTGTGTGTGTGTGTGTGTGCGCGTGTGTGTGTGTGTATATATAGTATTATATAATATATACGGTCGCTTAAAAGTTTGGATACACCAATCGATATTTCTTGCACCACTAAAAGTTACATAGCTTCGCAAAAAAAATATAACCAAATTTACCGAACGGCGTTTTGACGGGAACAAATTCAGCTTTATTTTGCTTTCCTGGAATATTTTTTTATGAATTCTTTTTCGACCGGGTACGCACTTTTGTATGTGACTGTTTTTCTGCATTTTTTGACCATCGAGAATTGGGCGCATGACTTATGCACAAAAAAAATGGTTCCGTTTATCCATAATAAACTTGAATGGGGTATCAGGAGCTCCATTTTCGTTTTTTATAAAGTTTCGTACGGTTTTTTTTCGCAATGTTATTTCATTTTTTGCTAAAAAGACTAATTCTAGATAATGCAATGTAAGTCGAGAACTAGAGGGTTTAAGAAGAAATGTCAAGGATGAATAACGTCGCGTAAGCTTATACTAGGTAGCCTGCCATTTTTTAAGAATTTTCCTGTAAGATTTTTTCTCACAGGAAAATTCGTGACGCCCATTAACACGTTGACTGCCGTGTCACCCGAATACGGGTGCCACGTCACGCGTATTCGGGTGACACGGCAGTCAACGTGTTAATCCGATAGAATTGGAGTAAGACTGTATATACGAGCATTCTTCTATGAATCGCCTATAAAATAATAATAAATCGATATTGAGCAAATTTGATTGTTTTCGCACATTAATATTACACTAATAATTTGATAAGGGGACGATGTATTTTTATTCATTGTGTAGTATTTAGTCATCATCTGATAATGCATATTTACCTGTACCCTTCTTCGGGCGATAATCAGGGAAAACGTATTATTTTCGTCATCGAACGGGTTACCGATCAGGCCACAATGGAGTGCTGATGGAAGAGATATCGAATTTGGGCTGAAAGCAGGTTCGGTGGGGTCGAGGCAACAGTTTGAGATGAAGCCAAATTGGTTGCGATTTCAACTATTACAAATCCATTATTATTCGTCTTTGGTGCAAAGCTCCAAATGTTGAAGTTTGGACTTTCATTGTTATTTTGTGTAAAGCCACCTAGACAGCGCTCCAATAAGTTATCTCGAGATTGATCTTCATAAATAGGTGTGATGGCATTCACGACGACTTGAGGAAGAGGCTCTTCATGCTTATATTGATTCAGTGAGCCATCCGCTTTTGCCCATTGCCACGAGCACCAGGACTCTGCGCCAGGAGGGCAGTAATGATGTTTTGGCGTCTTGTCGGTGGAAATTTTGTGGAAAAGCGTCGACCAAATAGCTTCACCCATTTTTTCAACCGAATGTGAACACCGTCTAATCGCAGGACCATAATACACTGTCAGTTCGTCAATAAGCTTTCCGGCTAACTTTCCCCTTCCACCGATGCCTTTATTTTGTTTTTTTTACGTGACCCACTTGTGTACCCATCCTTTTTTGAACGTGCCCAACACATTCTTTTCTTGTTATCACCGTATACGACTGAGTCTGCTATACTTTTAAATGTTTTGCTATCCCCATCCCCAATGTAGCTTGTGTATTTGACGCCATGCAATTTTCGTGACCTCGCGAACATTTCTTTCATTCCATCTTCCTCCATCTTTCCAGCAGATCCTTTGTGGTTGGCTTGGCAATCGTCTTCATGAGTCGTTAGCCATTCTATATATTCGTCGGTACCTTGTAACTTCTCCCAATATTGACAAGCTTTGCAGTACGAAGATTGTACCACGAAATCTAATACTTGAGACATATAATGCCCAATAAGAGACGCCACACCATAGAGCGAAGTAAAACCACGTTTTTGCCAAGTTCCCTCCCCAGAGACAGTAAGACCTGCTGCTAGATTTCCATGTTCTCCATTCAATCGTTTCTTTTCTTTAGCTGCATTTTTCATTGAACATTTGCAAACAGCTTTTGTGGCCTAGTTGATGATCTTAAGAATTCCGTCATATGCATTTTTGTAAATAGGTTTCCAAAGGCAAACCAATTCCAAGTAATCGGAAGGCAATAACTATTCGTCGGTTTACATCGTAGGCTTGGTGAGCTTCGTCGGTTTTGGCGTGTCGCGACTTTTGTAGGCTCACACTCGTCACACGAAATCAGTAATTGAAAACTTAGTCCACCAATATTAAATTATAATTTACCAATAGTAAATTCCACCTTTCCATTGCACGACTTACACTTTACAATTTCACTAATAGCAAAAAAACTGCGAGAAAGTTTACGATGCGATAGCCGAACGTCGCATCTACTTCTACGTCCGTGTTACTTCTTTTTAATTTTTTTTGCTGCAGTATTCGTGTTCGTATCATCGCTCTTCGATCCCCAGTGATTCGGTGGAGCCTGCACTCTTTTTTTCCTGCGGCAAGGACATTCAGCGAAATTTGTCTTCCCTTTGCAGTCAATACGCGTTCGCTTTAACATTTTCGTTGTGTTTTTACGTTTTGCACGTTGACCTGTAGCATTTCGGGATCGCTGATTACGAATCTGATATCAAAATTTAGAAAAACAAAATGGCGGCTCCAATATGGCCGATCAAAACAATAAATTTGTGATAAATTCGATTGAAAATCCATCTACCCGATGTTTTCGGGGTCGCTTATCACGAATCTGATATCAAAATTTAGAAAAACAAAATGGCGGCTCCAATATGGCCGATCAAAACGTGAAATTCAAAATAAATTCGATTGAAAATCCACTTTCCCGATGTTTTCGCGGTCGCTGATTACGAATCTCATATCAAAATTTAGAAAAACAAAATGGTGGCTCCAATATGGCCGATCAAAACGTGAAATTCATAATAAATTCGATTGAAAATCCACTTTTCCGATGTTTTCGGGGTCGCTGATTTCGAAGCTAATATAAAAATTTGGAAAAGCAAAATGCAGGGCTCAACATATGTTTGTAGAGCGGCTGCTATCATAGATTAGAAAATGGATTTGGAAATTTCGGAAAAAATTATTATTCTCTTGCAATATGGTAAACAGTCTTTATAGCAACAAATAAAAAAAAATGTATCCGAATCCGGATAAAATTCATTCAATCTCTCAACTGCATAACAGACACAACAATTACGGAAGTATTGAAAAATCGCGGAGTTACTACTTTATTAGTGAGTGGCTATGAATATTGTAGTGTAAACCTGAATAAAGTGAGGAACTCATAATAACAGTTACGGTGATGCCTGGGTGGCTTACCCACATCCTACATTACCAAAACTAGTTTTAGGAGATTACTTGAAGAGAGGCCGTGAGGGATACCTGGCAACATTGGTCCTCAAACACATGCTGTCTCTACTCATTCATATTCGTGATATTGGCAAACATACTCATATACTCCAAAGGTTATATCATTCCGATCTGTTTTTGTTGAAGTCTTATATACTGTCCTGGCATTGATATTGGCGAAGGAGGGCTGTTTTGAGGGTTGTATAATATGTCTAGGGCCAGGGTAATCTTTTAAGCTACTTGTCTGTATTGATATGTGATCTTATTTAATGTGAACCGCAAGAATTAATTTATTACCGGATTTTGAGTGATTGAACTTTAGAAGCGTCTCAGTTGAGAGGGGTAGAAATACAATCTCGGATAAGTTATATCCAGTATGAACTCTTGTTCCACGTTGTCTTCCACTTGTTTCCTGATTCTGTTCTACACCTCTGTGTTCAAGTGCGGTGTCATTATTTATTGAGAACGGCGTGGCAACAATGTTTTGTCATTTGTTATCAATTTTGTAGAGAATGCAGAGCGATGATTATGATAGTAGCTATACTAAAATATTAGACGTCTCTCATATATACCATTTTGGCTGAAAATTGCACTTGAATTTTTTTCTTCCTTGGTCGTCGCTTTTTATTTTTTCTTTATCCGAGATTAGTGCATGTTATAAGAGTAGTAATCTATGTAATTGGAGATCTGTATTTGGAATAAGTACTTCTTTTGAAGCGATACCTACAGTTGGACAATTAAGGCATCTGGCCACCATGTAATTTTTTTCATTTTTTTTTAAACCCTGAACTGTTAAGAACATTTTAAGCCATAGTACGTATTAAAAAACGCAAAATTGACCAAGTTATAGTTATTTTTCGGCAGGAAGGTTGAGCCGCTGCGGGCGGTTGGCCGTGCCGTTTGATCCGTGTTTATAACTCGCACAGTTTAGCTCACACAGCTGTCCTATTGTGTCCTTTTGTATAGATTAGTCGTTAATTTTGCGTTACCTAGTATAGTAACTCAATCAGCTGCCGAAGGAGACGTCTATGGCCCAGGAATTGCTGTTTGAAGGTAAGACTCGCAAAAACCGCACCGTCAGCTGAATAACCGCACATTTACTTTCTTTTGCGATTATTTCGAAACTACATTTTTTGAACTGGTACTATCGAAATATCGTAAACTATCGGTCCGATTGCTTTCAAATTTTTACACAATACTTTTAAATACATTATCTAAAATGTCACGTAGGATTTTTGCGATAACTTGATTAGTTTTTGTTTTATTGTTGTTTTTGCTCGAAAAATTTCCGTGAAAAATACAATTTTTTTCTTCGGCTCACCATAATTTTTTTAATGGTCGAAAAAAAACTGCTACGCTACATTGTAGCGACGCTACTCACGCATGAGCTGATTTTTTTTTCAGATGTGACATGACCGGGTAACAGCTGGGATAACGACCGCGCGTATCGTACGGAGGGCCTCCGCGGCAATGTGCACAACGGCGCCATTTTTTAAATATTTTGAACGGAAATTTATTAACGTTATTCTTAAAGCCCTTTCTCACGTTGTGTATATAAATAAAAATATTCCGGCCCATACTTTCGAGTTTGTTATTTTTTTAAAATATACCCATTTTTCGATCGGCCAAGGTGGCCAGACGCCTTAAGAAACATCTGCGTTAGACTTATAGAAAGCATTATTTTCTGGTTTGAACATTGTATTTTCCACATACTTGTACTTATCATGGCATATGAATGTTTCTTTTCTCTTAATTCTTTTACTCCAAAATCTCTGGAGTGAGGCCGGTATACGCTGATATCGTTCCTAATTTTTTTCGGAAGTTGAAATTTTCAATCTGTTATGCAGTGTGTGTATAGTTTGATAAAGTCTTGTGTGCATGAAACTGTATTGTCCTTGGAATGTATTTTGTTCAACTACTTGATGCGAGCACGGCGTATATGTTGCGTAAGAGCATGTACACAGTTATTTCTATTTTTGGGTGGACATTTCTGTTGGCTAATATACTTGACGACCGTTGTAATGATCATTTCAAATGAAACATGTTTGTTTTTAGGATGTCGTCTATGCTCTCGCCCATGCTACTGCTCAGACGGGCCGGTTTACCTTAATTGAACGCTGGCGCTCCAATGAGCGGCTCCTTGCACCACACGAGAGCCCGGCAACAGTAAGAAAACGTTTAATCATTCTATTATGCATTTTACTTCATGCGCAAAACTTTGAATCCTAAAATCCTTCTGATAGTTGTATAGGAATTCTTGCTTACCATATTATTATGCAGTAGTACGATATTAACGTGCGCAATCGTTACTTAAATCTAATATAGCAGAACACTTTACCTATATCAGCATGGTAACTACTAGCCTTGTTATGACGCTCAAGAAGAATAGCGTGTGGTGTATTATTATCACACAATCCGAAAATCTGTAGATCGAAAACGACTTTGCAAGCTGTTTCCTCTAACAAAGACGGTCTCTGGTTCTGGTGTCGTCCTCCGAATGCGTTAATTTTTCATCGAAATCTAAGCGACACGTTTTTTCTTTTAATCGCCGGTCAAACGGTTTTGAGGTGTAAAATTCACCCTCGGAGTGACTTTTGTAGTTTCGCTTATTTCCAATCGAGGTATTTTCTTTGGAACCAATTGGAGAATAATGATTATAGCGAATAATGAAGAATGCGCTTTTTGCAATTCTGACAGTGTGAATTAGTAGAAATGTAGGTTGAAAGCCGAAATATTTGTAGAACTTGAAAACTTTTCTTCTATTTCAACGAAACCATTTGCCCTTTAGAGGGCTAAAAAGAGTAGAAGAGTATTTCGCACGCACTTATATAGGATGAATATAATAATGATTACGACGGGAATTAGCTCGCTTATAGAATTATTTTCTATATGTTTATAGGTCGATACGGAATCGTGATTGTTATTCAATTTAGGTTTTAAATTCTCGATCTGTTCTCCCATTTTTTTTATTTCCAAAGGATAGTTTATTATTCCGCGAGGCATACTATTTTCTAGTAACCGATGTCCCATTTTTATCTTACACTTGTTTTACCTCGAAAAATACTGCTCCGATCAAGTATTGGGTATAGTGAAACTTTTAGGGTTTGAAGGCGGACGTTCGAATTTTGTTTTATCCATAATTCAAAGTGGCAATGTTGAGATAGCTGACATTGTTTCAAAAAGACACATGAATTTGCACCAAAACATTTGTCAGGCCAAAACTAACAACTTTGATACGAATTTTTTTTTATAAAGTCCATCATTTTTAGGTTAGAACAGTATGACAAATTTTTTTTTCAATAACCTACCAAATTCACACACGTACACTTATACCTGGGATGTTAAAGACTTTACCTCCTCGGGGTACATCCTGGATAGCGCTAAAATGGTCAAAAATGGTGTTTCAACCAAAAAATATAAGAACTTTATTTTAAAAACTCTACAAAAGTTGTTTGTTTTGGCCTGACAATTTTTTTATGAAAAAGTGATGTTTCCATTTTTTTCAAACATGTCAGTCATCTCAAAGTATTCCTTTCACGAACCCGAATATTCTAGAATCAACTGATTTTTGTCTACAATAAAGTAACTGCACATCCCATCATACTGGAAAAATTTCAAACCATGTTACCGAACATTTTAAGCGAGAAATACGACTTTAAACATCGTTCAATTTATACAGCGCTTTATGGATATGTCATTTGTATCTAATAATTCATATACTGAATACTTTTAGATGTCTGATAAAAACTGCCCTAAGGATGTAAAAATTCTAAAGAATCCATAACGGCGATAAAAACAGGGGGTCAACGAATGTTTGAACATATTAATGATAAAACTTGGGAAAATGTCACAAGCAAAAGAATTTTCGTAACCGCAACTCTCCCGGGGTTATGTATGACAACATGCTGTTCTCAACTGTTGCTGTTCTCGATCCGAATCAGCTGTTCGCATATATATTTGTGTGTGTGTATAAACTAAGAACCGCGGCAGCCGTTTGACACAAAGTATTTACATATATCGAAGTTTGCCATTATATTTTCTGGGTTCTCTTATAAAATATAGAGGAAATATGACATAATCCTACAAAATGTAATGCTAAACTTTAAAAGATGTATGCACATTTATTGCATACACGTTTTAGGTTGTGTCGTATACTTGTCTTTCATAGTACAACAGGTTTTAATAATATATTTTTTGCGAACAAATCCGATTGAAAAAATGTATAGCTTCCATCTCAAAATATATTTATCATGTATGATACATTTACAGTGTTTTTTTAAATTATTAATTCGCCAAACTGCAAGCTGGTCGGTGATAGATCGTAGAATTTTAACATTTTTCGTTACGCGGGGTTTGCCTTGCACGTCTTCTCCGAGCAACAACCGAACACCTTCGTCGCCATCTTGCACGTAGGCTTTCTTTAAAATTTCTACATCAATACTGGCTTTGGCAATTTTCATTTTCATGCCTGATGAAACACCGTCAAACAATTCCAAAGACGCTTTATTGATAAGGCATTTCGCTGACAGCATCTCCGATCGCAGTATGTCGTTAACACTTCTCGCATAGGTTTTTATCGTGTTAATTTCAATGCCGATTATATTCAGAACCTTATATAACAATAAGAAATCGCTAACGCCATTGTGCGCCCCGTTGATGGAATTTTCACCAAGAAAATCGAGAGCAAGTGCTTCTAGGCTGAATTTCTTTTTCTCTTTTTCTCTCGAAATATTTCAAGGGTATCGGAAAATCCCTTCACGACTTTTTGAAATCCGTCCTTCAGGCCAAATTGCTTCAGATATCGCACTATCACTGGCGCATTAAACCTATTTAAAATGAGCAAATACAAAATTCATTTACATTTTTATAGATTACAAAAATCGCGTGATTATAAAAACCATCAAACAAAACCTTTTCCACCGAGTTGTTAAAAAACACCTAAATCCGTTGTGTGCAACCAGAATCACGCTTCCCTTTAAGGAACGAAGGAAATCTAGGCACTTTGCAAAAGCCATGCTGGGAGGAAGAGTGTCAAGACGTTTGTCATGCAAAAACATTTATCCATTCGTGACCCGTAAACCAGTCACTAGTGATGCTTCAGGGGACATAAGCACAGGGCGCTAATTTATCAGTGTTGTTGGCAAATCGTGAAAAAATCTGCGTCAGCGAAATTCGTTGATCGAGATCCGATAGGGGTTCTCCGTTTGGGAAGCTCCTATGAGGAACTTTTTCTTCGGAGTTCCGATGTCGACACCATTACCCGCATCCACCGTGTTCTCCATAGGTGTGAGGGACGATATTTAATGAGGCTTCCTTTTTTGGACGTTATTACGATTTTGTGTCAACGCGAAAAAAAGCAATTGCCAAAGTACTCTACCAACTTCGGTGATGTACGTTGTGCATATAACGCGCTTGTTAATCCTTTATTTGCGTGGTTCAAGTCGGAAAATTTATCATTTCTGTTGATGAATCTCTGCGTACTGCAGAGATAGTGCTGCAGTCATCATCGCCGATCAATACAGACATATTGCCTTTCCGCTCTCGAAGAATGGGATTGCGCTTGACAAGTTCGATGGCCATATCACTCTCCATCGCCTTGGCGGATCCCAAAAAAATGTTTTCGGCAATCGTGTTCCTCTGCTTTTTGACCACGTTCACATCTCGAACACCGCTTACTTCGTGTTGCGTAGGATACAATTTTTCCCGTATTGAAGCCTATCAAAGAACTGTGGCCTGAGTGGAAAACGAGTTACATTAGAAATACTCGAGGAAGGTCATTTCGCGAAAAATATTGCAAATAATACTTTATCATACATACCAGATAGACTATTATACGCGTGGCCAGTTCCTCTCCGTTGCCATCCAGCGTCAAATGAGGCTTTCAGATGAATTACTGGATCGACATTTGCGCTTCGATACTCGGAAAGATTATTATTCGATCCCATCGGAACCATCTCATTTTCATTCTCCGTTTGACTACGGATATAAATACCGTTGAATATTTTGATAGCATTTCGTTCATCCACGATACTAACTTTTTGAAAAACATTTATAAAAATGTTCGGTATTTGGAGTGATTGTATTTCAGCAAATTAGGTAAGAAGGAAATGCAAGGTAAAAAAGTAAGACTTTGTCGTGAGGTTTTTTATTCTTATTTGAAAATATACAAATTGAAAATACATCGTGATTTTGCTAATACTATGAATATATAAATTACTTATCTATACATTTAATATCAATTATGATTGTTTTGCAAAAAGTTATTGCTTCTAATTTTTTTAATTTCCTCGTGAAAGATTAATGAAAACATTTCCAGGATTTGGTTCTATAAAAATTGTTTACAGAAAATCGGATTGCTTGTGAGTGATTATTCAGAGGACAATTCCGTAGTGTAAAAATGTTATGCAATGAATAGTTAATTCTTAATCTTTTACAAATTCAGGGTTTAAAAAAATCCATTAAAAAGTTTTAAAAAATACGTTCCAAACTTACTCTGATGCTAAGTTCTGAGCTTTTGTTAACGCAATCTCCTGGCGAACACTTTCTTCGCAACTCTCGAGTGCGACAGCCTCAATGGCTGGGCCTACGACACGCCCATACCTTTTCAACGTAGCTGTTGAGAGTGTTGGGGCATTGATGGCTGATAAAATTGTATTTATTTGGGTTTCACTAATGTCGGCATCAAAGAAAGCTGAAATAGAACAAAAATAGATGTATTTCTTATATGTCTTGGTTCGTTTACTACGAAAGCGTTATTTATTTTGTTACCAACGGGTACTTTGCAGTTAATGTCGAATAATCGCGGCGCATCAGAGATATGATGGTTAGTCCGGACCAGGTAAATTCCGTCACATGATTGGCATTGAACGGTATAGATGCTCGCAAGGTCAAA
This sequence comes from Ophion slaviceki, assembly GCA_944452715.1. Lineage (NCBI taxonomy): Eukaryota > Metazoa > Arthropoda > Insecta > Hymenoptera > Ichneumonidae > Ophion > Ophion slaviceki. The sequence goes on along the minus strand of OX101787.1, from coordinate 54,891,604 downwards.
TTGTTGTTCCGACTTGACACATCTCAGTGACAAAGACGTATTGCAAGTTGCACACCACAGTTCAGTTGCGAGCGTCCTAACCTCAACAAGTCGACGTCCCTCCAAAACCGACTCACTACTTCCGTTGCCGACTTCCGTTGATGACGGAATATGAGGCTCCTTAAAAAACCATCAACTAGAGTTGAAATACTGATTTCCTTGACGCCCATTTGATTATACAGTCAGTTATATTTCCGTTTCTCTAATATGGGTGAATCGTTTTTTGGCAGCGTTGGCAATTGTTTCCACGCGCTGCTTTTTTTATGGGTTTCACGAATTGCCCTTTATTTTTGCCAACATCACTCCGCATTTTATGTCTTTTGTCAGTCATAATTACACTTTTGATAATTGCACTTGCATGCTTCCCGTCACCACTTCCCACGCGTGCGATTGTTTACATTTGTAAATCGTAGGACCGCATAACCATGGCGGTTGATCGGACGCTGATGCGGCGTTGCCGCATAGATTTTTCAGCCAATTTACGATAAAATGTAAACATTTCTAAATGTACACAGTTCATGAGGAATTGATGTACATGAAGTTTGCATCGTTGCTATCCAACGGTTTCATTTTTTTTCTATTTTGTAATTTCCTATTATTTCTTGGTCAGTTCGGCTCTAGTTGCTAAAAAAATATGGTAAAATGAATAAAAAATATTTACGGCCACCGGGACCAACCAAACAAAATCGAAAAAAAAAAATGAAACCGTTGGATAGCAACGATGCAAACTTCATGTACATGAGGAATTGTCGATTGCAAGTTATCGTTAGGTATAATACTTATACCAATGGATCGTAGCATACGGGCTTGTTCTCCAGCTTCCACATGTCGACCTCCATTACGCAGACATGCTCGCAGCCTTTCCTCTAAATTGGTCCGAACTATGGCCAAGAGTTGTCGGTTTCGTCTCAACTCGACCATTCCATCATCTATCCGGCGTCTCAGATCCACTGGCGTTCCGATCGCTCTGCCAGATCTATAAAAGATGGCTTTTACCGCACCCCACAAGAAAAAATCCAAAGGATTAAGGTCTGAAGAACGTGGTGGGCATAAATGTGGCGCAGGCCGACGGCCTATCCATCGCGTTTCAAAGGCTTCGTGAAGAAAAGTACGAACTTGCCGACCAAAATGTGGTGGGGCGCCATCGTGCATAAAGAAAAGGCCTTGGCGATTCTGCCACGGAACAATTTCTCGTAAGCGATGGATTAAATCGCGCTGCAGAAAAACCAGATAATTTCGACTATTCAACCACAACGAAAGATAGACCGGACCAATGATGTTGTCACCAACGATACCTGCCCAAACATTGACGCTGAATCAACCCTAGTGGACTCGTTGCATCATCGCATGAGCGTTCCTGTCAGCCCAGATGCGAATATTTTGCCTATTCACAATGCCGGTGCTCGAGCAGCTCGCCTCGTCAGTGAACAGGACGTGCTCAAGAAGTCGAGGGTCTCTTTGCAATTTCCGAAGCATCCAGCGGAAAAAATTCCAACGAACTTGATTGTCCCCATGGTGCTCTGCTTGGACATATTGCACACGATATGGTCGCAGGCCCTCCTTGCGAATTATGCGACCAATTGTCATATGCGCTACACCAACGCGAGCGGCTATTCGGTGTAAGCCCATGATGGGAAAGGCTCGTGCAAGAGCAATAACACGCTCCTCGATCCTCCAATGGACTCGAGGATGTCCTGCTCTCCGATGTGCAGCGCCCTGGATGGCAAACCTTTCCTGGTCATTGAAGCGCTCATCAAGACGTTGAAATTCACGCCGATCTGGAATTGCACCAGGCCTTAGCCGTGCAATGGGCAGCGTGCCCCATGGGCACGCTGGAGCAGCCACTCTCCATACATGTCGCGAGCTCGAACATAATTTCCAAAAGCCTGATCAATAGCGCGAATCATAAGGCGTTGTCCATCTCGCAAACGACCACGATGGTGACGTCGGTAACGATCCATGGTCACACACGATACGACCAAGATAACATGACCAGACGATTAAACGACAAAGCAGCTAGGCACGGCCAGACAGTAACAGACGATAATACCAAGATACGACCAGACAGTTAAACAACCAAGGCAGTCAGACACGATTGAATAGAGAGACAGAGACACGAATAAGCAGTCAGACACAATGCAACGTAGAGACACGACCAAACCATTCGAATCCCCTGGCTGAGTGATGGAGGGCTTTATTTTGGTGCTTAACCCGCTGATGTTGTGTTTCTCCTATCCACGAGCCGGGAAACTCATATTTCCGTATTTTTAATATTTTATTTTTTATTTTCTGGGTGACGGGCTCATTTGCGACCCATGGTTCCTTCCTGACGTTTGTTCCCCTCATTTAGTAGCATTTTTCAAGCCAATAAAAAAACTTGACCTTGAGTTTTGGGGTAAATTTTGCGGGTCCATGTTGGGGGGTGATCTTCGCCGAATGTAACTCGGAGAATCACCTGGCGGAGTGGTGACACATAATTTTTATACACCCTGTACAAATCGGTGCTACAGGCAAAAAAAAAGTTATTCGCCTAAAGAATAACATAACTACAACTGAAAGTAGTAGTATTCTCTTCAGACGTACAAATTGACTGTTGTGCTCGGGATTTACATTTTTGGCGGCATTTCTCGCTAGATGATCCTGGTACATGTAGGGCGTGAGTAGTTCCTTATACGCCATTTCCATTTTGTCATATAGTGTGGTTATGATTGCTCTTTCGGACTCGAAGAACGCATTCATGTGCGTGATTTTAGGGAGTACCCACGCCATGAAATGACTGGACAGATTAATGAAAGGGTTATTGAGCGCTTTATAGATCTGTTCGGCTGCAATGGTATGCCCACTCATCCAAGCATCTGCGAAATATAGCTGAAGGGCATTCCACTGTTTCAGAATTCGTTCCACCGCTGGTAGGAAGGAACGCTAGCGTGTTATAGCAACTCCCAACATTTCATGTTCTTCGACCTGAGATAAAATAAAATGTTAAATTAATTTTATAACTGTCACTTTATAAATTATTTTCTATTGATATTTATGCATCTATGCATATATATTACATTTATAAATATTTATTAAAACCTCGAAGTTATAAATATTGCAATGTTGTATGTACAACGATGTTAAATCATGTAGCATTTCACCTGGACAAACACTTGAAATTGTTTGAACTGAACCACTCTCTTTGTACTTTGTCTGAAGTAGTTGAAAATATTTTTTGCTAGATCTTCACAGGTACGCGGCGAAGCCTTGCAGACGTGACTTAAAGCTCAATGTAGTGAGTGATATATGCGCTTCATTAAGATTATTCCTGGACAGTCTTTACGGAAGCGGCTGATGACTGAGTTGCAGTCTCCTATATTGTTGCTAGCAGAGTCACATCCAAAGCCAAGCACATGTTCCATCGGTAACCCATTTTCATCAAAGAACTTTTTCAGCAATATTGCCCTTCGGGAAGACATAATGTAGATTGTAACATCTGCAAGGAATAAAAGTATATAATGCAATCACAACTTTCGCAAAAGTGTAAATATTTATGCGTTTATGATAGAAAAACAAAATACCCTAACCTAGTGACGATGCGACCCACTCGCTTGTCATAGAATTGCATCATTACACACGACGTCTTGCTGTTCATGTTGGTCGACTCGTCAGTCAGAACAGAAAGTTTTACATATTTTAGCATAGCGCACAAATTGTCTGCATGGGAGGCTCCTATTACGTTTGTTAGGGGGCGTACACAAATCACGTAACGCCAATTTCCAAATTTTTTACCCCCACCTACCCCCACGTAACAAGACCGTAACGCTTGACCGGACCCCCCCCTCCCTATTCCGTTAGGTAACGAGTGCTTTGTTGTCAATAATTGAGATTTTTTCCATAGACATAACTAATTATGAAAGGATTGGGTTTATACTCATTTTATGAAGTATATATTCTTCTAGTTTTATACCAATGCTTATGAAAAAATCTTTAAAATTATCCGAGATATATGCCTTGATTTGACGACGAAAAAAATGTCTCTTCATTGTCCCATCGATATCTTTATGAAAGGTTATGGGTAAATAAAAAATCAACAATTTATCGATATCTGTACAAATGTAGCTATCGTTATGCGTAGTCGTTTTTTTATTTTCTTTTTTTTACACTATGCCGACAGTTGGGACATTTTTTTCCTATTTACAAGGCCCTTTTTTGTATTCAAGCAGTCTTTGAAAATAGTAGTTATGAAAATTTGAAAAATCTGCTACGTACAACCTTTGTCACTACGATTACGAAAATGTCAACAGAAAAAATTGAAAATCACGTTTTCGGTTCCATTTTTCTTGATATAAAGTTATGTTTTTTTTTCTAGAATATTGATACTTATATTGATACTTACATTGAAGTATCCAGTCGCGGGCGATATGACAGTTATTTATCTTCATTATAATTCACAAAATAATAAGAGCCTGCACTTCATCAATTGTAAACGATGGCACACCTGTAGGGACTGAGGGCACTAACCGTTCCCGCTACCTGTTCTTACTAAAGTGGCTGTGTCAATTTAGTAACTCCGTCAACTCCGTCAATAAAAGTAACTCCGTCAATTTTTGGACTTGTGAATAAAAATGTTGCCAACATATTTTTTAATACATGTACTTTCAAGAATTATAAAAAAGAAACTTTGTTTTTTCAAATTTTGCTTGGGGAAAGTGGGTAAGATACTGTGCAACTTCTTGCACAGTGTCTTCCTTCTCAACCGACATTTCGTATCGAAAGCTGTCAACTTTCCGCGGTAAAATTGGGCGCGGGTGTTAAATTCAAAACTTGAACATGCAGAAATGTTGCTATTTGTGGCAGTTCTAAAATCTTGACGTAACGGAAGGCTTGACCGTCCTCCCCCCACGTACGAAGACCGTAACGACAGGCCGCCCCCCCCCCCCCCACCAAATTGCTTTACGACATTTGCGTACTTTTTTATCTTTATTTGCATACCGTGGCAAAATGTAAAGTTCGGAAAGTAGGCTTTCAAGAGTAGGTATAAGATAATCTATTATACCGAATGATATATTGTCCGTCGGCAGGAATACACTTAATTTTATTTCTGCTTCCCTTATGCCTTTATCAAGCGGGAATGGCGTACTTTGTGCTAGAAACACCTTCACGAATTTTGGCGTAGTTACTGCACGTCTCTTTTCCTGATTTTTGTGTCTTTTGGACTTTTGGTGGTATTTATGTTTTGTAACGTTAGCTGTTAAAATAATATCGCACCGAGTCAATTCGAAATTTCTGGTCTTGGTATTTTTACGTGGCCGTTTTTCTTTTCTTTGCCGCGGGAGTATTAGAACATTCTATAGACGGGATGTAGAATTTGAAACCGATGTTTTTTTTATATTCACATTCAAACTTTATGTGTTAGATATTTCCTGTTTCCCAGACAGTTCATGGACGCCAACCTTTGACTGTTTAAGCACCATTGCTACCAACGTAATTGAATTTTGACCATAGGTAATGAAAATATACATTGATGTGTAGCTGCGATTGGAATGTGTGCGGATTTGTATACCCATCCCCCTGCCAATAATTGATGCAAAATATAATTTCACGAGTGCATTTGTTTTTTTCGGACGGAAGGAAAAATTCGCGTACTTTTCGATACGAGAATGTACTTTACCTCGTACTGCAGGTGATAGTCTAGTATGCGTTGGTGAATTCACGGATGTTCATCATCCCCGGGCTAACTACTGCTATATAAAATAACTTCTGATGTCCGTCTCCAGTTTCGTTCGATTTGAGATACGTTATTCTGCTTTGAAATCTAGTAAACCATGTGTTTGGGTCTCGGCAGAGAGACGGCTTTAAGCGCTGAAATGCACACTCACAGTTGGATACCATCAGAGTGGATATTGCAGTTTCGCATATTTCTAATAAAGATATTTAATTGAAACTTGTATTGATTGAAATTGAAATGGTAAATTAATGCTTTCGACCAAATAATAAAACATTATTTTTTTCAATCTTTAGCAGGTAAATTGTCAGAAAAGTATAACCGTTGAAAGTCGAAAAATTGTTATACCTAAAAAACTCTTTATATTTCAATATAACTAACTGCATTTAACTCCTTAGGCCACTCAAGAGGCCAAAAAATAGGCTTTTTGGCGATTTTTTTCTTCAGAAAAACTACTAAATAAATCGAGATTACAAAAAAGGGTGTTTATCATACATATCAGTGACAGTATACAATGCTTTTTTTAAAGCGATTAATTTCAAAATGGCGGCTGTGCAGCGTTTATCTCAAAACTGCATTTTTTAAGTTGGCCGGAAACAACTCAGACAATTTTCAACCGATTCACTCGAAATGTTGAATAAATCTTGAAAAATACATTGTCTATGGAAGAACGTAGAATTTTTTTTATATTGCATAGATCGTTTGTTATTAACGATTATCTGATGATTTTTTAGGCAAATTTTTCACTTTCCACTTTAGTACTGCGCCATTTGCCAAAAATCAATATATAGAAAAAATCCGACGTACTTCTATAGCAATTATTATATATAATCGACAAAAATTCATTGGCTCATTATAATTAAAAAATTACAGGAGCTGTTTGTTCGGCCGTGGACCCTGGAAAAACGGAGACGTCATCGCCAAAGCGCTGCACAGCCGCCATTTTGAAATTAATCGCTTAAAAAAATCACTGTATACAGTCACTGATATGTATGATAAACACCCTTTTTTGTAATCTCGATAAATTTTGTAGTTTTTCTGAAAAAAATCCACAAAAAGCCTATTTTTTCGGCCTCTAGAGTGGCCTAACCCCTTAAGGGAGCTAAACAGAAATATAAGATACGTGCTTATGCGTTGTTCAGACAAAAACCTCGTTCGAGGATTCGGCCCTATATGATATCATTTCTGGCGTCACCCCCCTAATGCTTTCAAATTTGAACATCCCTTTATGCTTCGAAATTTAAAAGACACGTGCTTTTTTTATCGACGGAAAAGCGGTTCCGGGTGGTGAAATTGACGTTCGAAGTTGAGCACCCACGGCGTGATTTTTACAGTTCCGCATACCTTTCATCAATATTTTAACCTGAAACCTGAATATTTTACGAGTACTGCACCGCCCCTATATAAAACCATTTCTGGTATCTCCCGATTTCGTTCACTTTGGGATGTGTCATTTAAAAATGTAATCGCACGACATTTTGGAAAAACGGTTTCAGAGTGTGAAATTCGCTCTCAAAATTGGGCACCCTGAAGTGTCTTTGGTATACGCGTTGCTCTCTAATTGCTTTTATACAAATATGAGGCTGAATACGAAATTAGCGAGCCTCTAAAAATGATCCAAAACCTCGATAAAGCGTTCTCGAAAGTCATCCGAGGAGGCGTCGATGGTGGGCTGAGCGGCGAGTGAATCCCAATCAATTTTTTATTCTTCAGATAATTAGTTACTTCGGGTGGCAGAGATAAAAGGGACACCCTGTATATATATGTCGCATCGCCATGGTCATGGCTTTTTCAACAGCGCTTTCGATTTCTTGACGATGTTTATGGAGAGTCAAGTAGTGGTCATCGAGTGACGAAAAGACGACAAGGCGTTCGGAGAAGAACCTACCCCGGTGGTAGTGCGTGGTGTATGATCCACGAGTGTGTTGTGTTGCATAGAGACCTAGAAGAAGTGGAATGGGAGACGTATGCGTCTCGGGCCACGAAGTCATTCCTTCTCGGGTCATTGGGTCGAAAGGACTAATTTTCGAAAAGGCTCTGTGTAACACACCTCACTAGCACTGCTATCCGGTGATTTTCACTTTGTACCGAATATTTTATTGTATCGAGACACAAATAAATCGTGTAAGCCGTGTCACTGCAACAGTCGGTGAGATAGAAATGGTATTCCACTTCATGAACGGAATTCCTGGCTGTCTCTATATTCTTTATATCTGACATCAGAAGTGGGATAAAGAATGTTTAATCCAGAGTTTCGGGCGATAAAATTCACTTGAAAATTGTGTCGGTGAAAAGTTTGAATACGACTATGGCGAAAGACGGTGAAAAAAATGTGAGTGAGACAAGCAGTGTGTTAGCTGAGAATCGGAAGAGAGATCGTTGTCTAACGTCATCGGAATCCGAGTACAATGCTGATGAGTCTGTGCAAAAGGCAAATAAACGAAGGATGGTGCCTCAAAACTGAAGAAGAGAACAAGCGATTGATTACATTGCTTACTCAACGAGATCGAGCTCTTATGGATCTTGTAAAATTTTACCCGAAGAATACCGACGCGACTGGCTGGGCAAAAATGGTCGATGAATGGATTCGACGATATAAACCGGACGATTGGAAAGTTATCCAGCATCTGGCTAAAGCCTTCAAGGACGAAGCAGCTCAGTGGTTGACCGGTATGGATCCTTCTGGAAAAACCTCGACCAAAATTTTTGCTGAATTCATGAGCGCGATTGCGAAGAATCAAAACGTCGCTTCAGAACTCCATACCATTTGGGTGGACGACGCCGGGTTCACGCTCGAAAATTTTATGAAGAGGGGAAAGAAGATCAAAGCGTGGCTCAAGGAACGGAAATCGGTGGGCGAGACCTCTACCCAACTGGCCGGGTTGTCATACTCTTTCCAAAACCGATTTGTGCGGAACAGCTTTGTACGCGAATCGCCTCATCATTTGCAAGAAGCATCGTCGTACCTCGATGGAAGAACGACCGATCACCACCAAAGAAGGGATATCATAAGACAGATTGTCAATCATCCTCGAAGTCGCACAGCAGTCAGCCACGGGACAGCAAGGGCTCGTATTCCAGAAAGGTGGTGACCTGTTACAACTTCAAGAAGGAGGGTCATATCTCCCCAAATTGTCCAAAGAAGGATGAGAAAATCGCGAAGATTCTACTACGCTCGACCTCTACTGAAGGTACTTTGAGGCTGGCAGAAGGTAAGGTGTTGACATTTACCTTTGATTCTGGTTCGGATTGGTTTCTTGTGGGAGAGACATTGGAAGAGATATCGGAAATGGATACGTTGATTGCTGTAAGCTACTCTCTGTGTGGGTCGATCTTGATGGTATAAATGTTGAGATTGACTTATATGTGGAACCGGATGAAAATTTGTCTGCAGATTTACTTTTGGGTAAAGAATTGTTAGCAAAAGATTCAGTCAAGTTGGAAGGAATTACGATGAAATTTTCTAAATTAAATAGATTTGTTGGCTCGTGCAGCTTGGAGATCGACGTCAATACTGTCGATTGTGATTCAGTCGAAATGAGAAAACCACTTGTCAAGTTGTTGAAACTGTATTCTCAACATATGAGTGTGGAAGCTCCTAAGATTTGAGTAACTTCGGGCAGGCTTGAGATTAGATTGAAAGACGTAAACAAACTCGTACAGAGCGGCCTTTACAAGCTAGGTACTGTAGATCGAGAAACTTTGAGAGGTTTGGTTGATAAAATGCTTGAGGCCGGAATCGTTCGTCAAAGTAAAATTCCATTCTCCGATCCAATCATTTAGGTAAAACAAAGATCGCTCAGATAGATTGTGTGTGGACTTTCGAGAATAAAATTCTAACACGGTAGCAGATCGTTATCCATTGCCGTTGATTCAAGATCAATTAAGTCGCTTGAGTGGAGCGCAATATTTTTCGTTGTTAGACATGGTGTAGCCGGGTTGCATCAAATACCCGTCGAGTAAAATTCGATAGAGAAATCCGCGTTTATTACACCTGGCGGACATTATGAATATTTGACGATGCCATTTGGGGTGACAAATGCTCCTTCCGCGTATCAGAGGGCAATTAATTAAAGATGTGCTTGTACCTGGAAAAACTGAACAAGAGGCCTTAGGTCGACTGAAAGTTGTAATGGAAAGACTCGCTGCTAATGGATTTTCGTTTAACTTAAATAAGTGCAAATTTTTTAAAACACAAATTGATTATCTGGGATACACTGTATTGAAAGGAGAGCTGAGGCCCAATCTTCGAAAGATCGAAGCCCTGGTGCAATCGCCCATCCCTTCAACGCAGACCCAGGTAAGGCAGTTATTAGGGTTAGCATCTTACTTTCGTAAATTTGTACAAAAATTCTCACAGATAGCAGCTCCTCTGTACAGCTGACCGCAGGGAATGCAAAGACAATCAAATGGACAAACGAACATAATGAAGCGTGGACTAAGCGCGTCGAGAGTTTAACATCAGAACCGTGTCTCCGTATATTTGCCCCTAGTCTACCGATCGAATTACATACTGACGCGAGCGTCCTTGGATACGGCGCTGCACTCCTTCAACGCATAGAAAAAAATAAACATCCTATCAAGAAAGACAATATTCCATGGTGTACGGTTCACATAGACATATCAGGAAAATGATCAGGTCCGTCTGAAAAGGAAGAATACGTTTTCGTAATAGTAGATGGATTCACGAAATTGATCACATTAAACTGGATAGACCGTTTAGACACAGAAACAGCAATCAACCAGATTGAAAAACATTCGTTGACTTTTGGGGTACCTAAACGAATTATTTGCGACCAAGGTGCAGGGCTTACAACTGCGCGATTTAGAGAATTCTGCAACGAAAATAATATTTTGGTTCATTTAATAGCTTCGGGAACACCGAGAGCTAATGGTCAGGTTGAAAGAATTATATTCACGATGAGGAATATGTCATCCATAAACAAAGCTCAATGAAAGTAATGGCAGAACGAATTAGAAGGAGTTCAGTTAGCAATAAATTCAACAGTAGATACAACGTTGGGGGGAAGTCCCGCTGAGATTTTGATTGGTACAAAAGTAAACTCGATAGAAATCGAACGCGCGGAACACGGCAGCGTGATAACTCATAGCGTTGATTTGAGCGAGCTCAGTACTGCACCTACAGATAGCATGAGAGTCGACGGGACAAACGAAAAAGCAAGGTTTGATAAGAAGAACAAACCGGTTAACCCATTCAACATTGGAGATTTTGTGATGGTTAGAAATAATGTTAGTATAAACACAAAACTGGATGCCAAATATCGAGGTCCAGTTGACTCTGGATTGCGAGGCCGAAATAGCATAAAAGTATCTCATGACAAACTGATCGCAGCTCCAGGAAGCGAGGCGAGTCAGGATAACTATGTCGCAGAAAAGAAAAAAGGTGAGAACGAAATTGGACAATAATTTGTGTCATGTGATTTGAAGAATTGTTTTAGTGCTTGATCATGAGTGCAAACACGCGGTTTTGCAAAGAGAATGAAGACCATTAATTATAGAATAGACGCAGTCTGGTTTTATTGGTTGTCGAATTCTGTTGAGGATTCGCATAGAACTTCTGGTTCTAATTGAGGCGGATTTATGTGTAGAAATCCGTAGGGAGCATGAGACTGTTGGTTATCATTGTTTCAATTTAAGAGGGCGACTTTGGACCTCGATGTTCGCTGGACTTGATCACCCAGAACCCTCGAACCCAAAGCCTAAGAGTAACTTGAGAATGAATCAATGTAAACTTGTGGGCTATATAATAGATAGCAATTGTATTGATGCGCAAGGCATGCCTACAGAGCTATTATGAGTAAAAGATAATAGTTAGAAAATGCACGGATGTGTAAGACATGCCTACAGAGGTATTATGAGTAAAAGATAATAGTTAGAAAATGTACGGATGTGTGAGACATGCCTACAGAGTTATTATGAGTAAAAGATAATAGTTAGAAAATGTACGGATGTGTAAGACATGCCTACAGAGCTATTATGGGTAAAAGATAATAGTTAGAAAATGTAAGGATGTGTAAGACATGCTTACAGAGCTATTATGAGTAAAAGATAATAGTTAGAAATTGTATGGATGTGTAAGGCATGCCTCCAGAGGTATTGGTGCCTTGGAGATCGAATTTGTGAGGAATTCGTTTTGACACTTTAAAAACTTGCAATATGTCTGCACAATACTGATGGCAAAAAGGGGGAAACGATACACATGGTTGCACACGTGATATGGAGACAAGAAACGCCTGTAGGGCAATAACAGATTTGTAAAGTCAGGAAAGCCGAACGTAAACTAACGCTTGTTTGTTCGATGCCTGTTTTATTTCAGAAGTAAACTAGATGGATAAATGCTGGGCACTCGAGACGCGTGCTAGTCAGTATAGCCGTGTCACAACGCCATGGGCATGGCTTTTTCAACAGCGCTTTCGATTTCTTGACGATGTTTATGGAGAGTCAAGTGGTGGGCATCGAGTGACGAAAAGACGACAAGGCGTTCGGAGAAGAACCAACCTCAGTGGTAGTGCGTGGTGTATGATCCACGAGTATGTTGTGTTGCATAGAGGCCTAGAAAAAGTGGAGTGGGAGATGTATGCGTCTCGGATCACGAAGTCATTCCTTTTCGGGTCATTGAGTTGAAAGGACTAATTTTCGAAAAAGCTCTGTGTAACACCTCACTAGCACTGCTATCCGGTGATTTTACTTTGTACCGAATATTTTATTGTATCGAGACACAAGTAAATTGTGTGAGCCGTGTCACTGCGGCAGTCAGTGAGATAGACATTGTTCTCCAATTCATGAACGGAATTCCTGGCTCTCTATTATATATGTCAGACATATTCCTATATATCTGACATATATAATTCCTCTCTCTCCACCCTCTTTACCCCCACACCTATTTAATATGTGCGTTGCAATACAGACAGACCATTCAATCAAATAGAAAAATGGTTGAGTCTACGAAAATAGATCCATTTAGTGGATTCAACTAAATTGTTTTTTGAGCAGATGAACCCTAATCACAGATTTATTAGGATTAAATAAAATATTTAATTATTGGATGATATTGAATATATTTCGATTTGAATAAATAAATATATTTAAAGTAAATAATTTCAATAATGGAATGCAATAGGAAACATTTGATTCCATGAAAAATCTAGTCAAGTCAAATAAACAAAAATCAAATAGACGCGATTAGTTCATATCAATAAAAAATTTCCGTCAGTGCGGGATCTAATAGGGATTCCCGATCGGTATCCAATAGGGATTTTCCATCAGGATCCAATCTAAGAATCCTAAAGCATCCCCACATTATCGAACGGAATTTGGTATGATGCTTGATCGATCATATCGCATTCTGTATGTCCACATTACTAAAAAAAATTAATGCATCGATAGACTAAAGAGATCAATTTATTGTTTTAAAAAGAGTACATGTCGAATATCACAATATACTTATATCCTTTTGTTGTTTTTTTACTTTATTGCTTACCCATATTGTATATTTATAAGCTGGTACTTTTGGTATGGATATTCTTCGAATACTTTTTATTCTTTATGAACTTTGACTACTATTTATACTTAATGAAATATGAATACTTTGTACATTTTAAATACTTGGATACGCATACTTTTTATGCTGTAACGTATTTAAACAAAAATCCCTCTTTTTATTATTTGTTCGTCCTATTATTTAATTCTTTATTTGCGCTCGGTTTTTTAAATCGAATATAACTTTTTTTCGTTGTTCCGTGTCGTCTCCCCAGTCGTGTCTTTTTCAACGTCGACGCGAATATGCGCGCACAGCATTATGTTTGCCCACCCGGCTTCTTTGTTTTTTATCTATCGTGATTTTTCAGTACGTTTCTTTTTTTTTAAATTATTCTCATACGTTCTCATTTCCGTTCTTGGGTTACTTTTGATTCGCGCGCGGTTTAAAAATAAATAAATAGAACTTATTTAGCTGCATTATATTAAGGGAGCATCACAGTGTAACATTTAAAAAAAATCGGTTTTTTTACATCATCCGACAGTATTTGTTATAAGTATTGTTATTAGTTCTCTTTCATGCTGTTCAATTATTAATTCGCACATGGTTTTTAAATCGAATTCGACTTATTTTTTATACGACACGCGTTCGGATTAAATAAATGTACCAATCGCGGTTGCGCAATAACTCGATAGTCGCACGCAGTGGCGTAGCGTGGATTATTGCCACCCGGGGCTAACCCTAAATTTGCCGCCCCCCTCCCTATTTTCGCAACTGAGTGCCGCCCGCCACCGCTGCCCCACATCTGCGCCGCCCGGGGCCATGGCCCCCTGTGCCCCCCCCCCCCCACGCTACGCCACTGGTCGCACGCTCTTCAGCTGCGACACGAGTATACATGTACTACGAAGCGTGTCGCTTATGTTCTATCGCCCGGCGTCTTTCTTTAGTCGGTAACGATTTTCTGAATCCTTATTAGATCACGATGGGGAATCCATCGGGTCGGGTGGACATTGCGGTTCCGGGCTACAAACTTTGGCGAATATGTGATAGGTATATCATGTTGAAAAAAATATGATTTGTTTATGATTTTATACTTACATTTAACTTTCTTTTAAAATCTCATTTAAGCCGCTCTCATAAAAATCCACACCCACAGCGATAAACCGCAGGCGCAATCGTGACCCGATTCCCGTCACGTCCAACACAAATGTTCATGCTCACAAGTATTTAAAATGTAAAAAGTGTGCATATTAAAGTTTATAAAACGATTTTTGTATCCGTACCAGAAATAGTAGCCTATAACAAACTTTAAATATACAATATGGGTAAGCACTAACATGAAGATGTAACAAAAGAATATAAGTATATTGTAATATTTCATATTGTAAGGCATGATTTAAAAAATATATTGCGCGTTACGCTTCCGGCCGTTGCCGTGAACGCTACTGTCGGGCAGGTAGAGGGCGGCCAGGCAGTACGCAACCGTGGCATTTCGAGAAACATTTCTGTATCCCGTAGTCCGAAAATTCTTCTTTATTCTCAGATAAACATTCATTCTCGTTCATATCTTGAACCCACAGTGCTACGCTCTTCATCTGACATCCGTAGGATTACAATAAAATGCCTTCCTACAATATGTACCCTTTTTTTTGGAGAATTCTTTAGGATTCTCATATCAGATTCCGATGAGGACTCTCGATGTGCGGGGTCTCTAACAAATTCCTAGAAACACATTAGGGCATCTTGGAATTCAAAGGGACCATCAAAGAGTAATTTTTTACAGAATTTGCGAAATCCCATTTTATATAATTTCAAGTAAATTTTTTTTTTCCATTAACTGGCAATGCAGTATACATTGTCACTCCGTTATAGTACATACTTTTTTCGTGCGCTTCACGTTCTTCTAAATTGTGTTACTATATTTTCCGCTTGTCGTGTTCTCCTACCACTCCTCATTCTCACTATTTGTAACCAAATTTTCAGTTCTTTCGGCAGTGGATTTTTCACGGCTTTACAGATAAATATACGTCATAGTACAATCTTTGCCTTACAGACATAAATTGCACCGCATTCAGCATATCTTCCACCTTCGTGTATCGGTTGCATTGCAATATGACTCATCGCTCTGTTTTGTGCGATCTGCAGTTTATTCAACTCTGTTTCCCCCATACCCACGGATATTGTGTTGCACAATATTCAAAGTGAGGAGCGATAATTGTTTAATGTATGACGCATATACGTAATGCCATATTCTATTTACGAAACTCGTTTTTTTAACCAATTTTTTTAAACACTCTCAGTGGTCTTTGAATCGTAACTTGTCATAAATAAGTATACCTAAATATTTCATTGTCGCTACTATCTCTAGTTCCGTTCCATCTAGACACTTGAATACAATATTCCCACTCACACTTTTTCTTATACCGCTGACAATTATATATTTTATTGTGTTTGTTCCAGCCGTACAGGGTCTTCCCCTTTTAACGAGCCCCAATCCGTCTCAACTTCTGTCAACCTCCCATTCCACTACCCCCCCTCCTTATATCATCCGTTCCTCATCTCCCCCGTTTACCGCCAATTCCACACACACCCCCCCCCCCCCACCTGCGACCGCAGTCGACCGTCCCCCTGTGTATCGTATTCACCATGACATACCTGTCGTGGGTATAGAGAAACTGCGGAAAACCTATACCAACATAGCAGGTTATCAAGTTCACCCCCCAGTCGTGGAACTAGTCTTATTTCGCCGCGAAATGTCGAGGAAAAACATTTCACGACGAAACGTCCGGGACTGGGATTCGAACCCGGGACCTCCCGGTCCGCAGGTTTAGTGGCAAGCACGCTAACTACTAGACCATCGCACCGGTGCCCCTGACAATGATATATTTTGTTTTCTCTACATTCACTTTTGATTTATTTCTGTTCATCCACTTTTCCACTATATTTAATAACATATTCATCTTTCTCTCCACTTTCGCGCTGCTTTTTCCAGTTACATATATGACTGGATCATCAGAAAACATTTTTATTGCAGATTCCTCTGGACACGAGTTAACTATATCATTTATATATATAATAAATAACAACCGCCCTAGTATTGACCCTTGCGGTACCCCATGTTTATTGGAAATAATTTTAGAACATTCATCATTAAATCGAACGTGCTATGTTCTATTTCTTAAGTACGTACGGAATCAATCTAATACCTTTTCTCTAATTCCATATTGGTATAATTTATCTAATATTTCCCTGTCTATAGTCTTAAACGCTCGTCTCAAGGCGTCTGGTCACCTTGGCCGCTCAAAAAATGGGTATATTAAAAAAAATTAATAAACGCGAAAGCTTGAATCGGAATGTTTTTTTATACTACGTCAAAAAGGGCTTTAAGAATAGCGTAAATAAATTTCCCTTTAAAATATTTAAAAATAGCGGCGTTACGAACATTTCCGCGGAGGCCCTCCGCACGATACCCGCGGTCATTGTCCCACCTGTTACGCGGTAAAATAAAATTAGCTTATTCGTGAATAGTGTCGCTACAATGTAGCGTAGCGATTTTTTTGGACCATTAAAAAAATTATGTCGAGCCGGAGAAAAAAATTGTATTTTACACCGAAATTTTACGACCAAAAACATTAATAAAAAAAAACCAATCAAGTTATCGCAAAAATTCTACGCTACATTTTAGAAAATGTATCTAAAAGTATTGTGCACAAATTTGAAAGCAATCGGACCGATCGTTTACGAGATTTCGTTGGTACCAGTTCCAAACATATAGTTTCGAGATAATCGCAAAAGAAAGTAAACGTGCGGTTATTCGGCTGACGGTGCGGTTTTTGTGAATCTTACCTTCAATCAGCGATTGTTCTCAACAATTGAAGGTTAAAAAAAATTACGACAAAAGAAATTTACGGCGGCCAGACGCCTTAAATCCACTAATCCACTTTCCATTCGTCTGCAACAGTTTGAATCGCTGTTTCACACGAATATTGCTTTCTAAATTCCCATTGATGCTTCGTTATGATGTCATTAGCTTCTAAATGTTTTTCAATTTGATTTTTCACTACTAATTCGAGCCCTGTTTCGTACAGTGGCAACATATTAGTTGGCCTGTACTAATCGGCTTTCTCGGCCTTGTTCATTTTTGGGATCGGTATAATCATGGAAGTTTTCCAGCTTTTCGGGCAACATCCCTCCCTGAGCGACCCATTTATTATTTCCACAAATTTCTCTTCGATTGCACTCTACGCCATTTTTAGTATATCACTCAATGTTCCTTCTTCTGTTCCCTTCTTTTTTGGATGTTCCATCATTATCTTTTCTAGATCCTTTATTTCAACACGATTAATTTTTTCCATTATTCTTCCGTTATCCATCCCAACTCCCGATATAATCTTTCGTCTGTTTGGACTCCCAGACGTATCCCGCTGTATTGAATCAACTATATTATTTATACTTTGTACATAATACACATTCAATTTATCAGCTATATCACCTCCCAACATGTCATCCGATATCTCAAAGTCTATGTTTTCTACTTCTCGTGCACCCATTAGTTCTCCTTTAATTAATTCTTTCAATGTTTTCCATATTTTTGTTGAGTCCTTCTTATTATCGTCTATCATATTTTCATAATATTTCTATTTCTTTTCTTTTACTAATTTAACTACCGCATTCCTTTCTATTTTAAATTGCTAACACGGCTCTTCCGAACCAGTAGAAATGGCTACTTTGTATGCCTCATCCGTTCTTCTCGCTACTACTGTGATATCTTCTGAATACCATTTTTTCCCTTCCCAAAATCTTGGAATCTTGACTGGTTTCTGGGTGCAAACCTATCTAGTGCACCTACTATGTTATCAACAACCTCCTTTGCTCGTTGGCTTACGTCTAACCCTTGCGCTTGTCTTGCGGTAGTGCTCAACATCCTTGAAAATTCCTTCCCGTCAATTTTACTGTACTTTCTTGTTTTATATTCTCTCTACTCATTCTGTTCCGTTCTGTTACTAATATGACTTTTATCCATCGATGGTCCGTTTTCTTTTGCTCATGTTCCACCTGAACTTGTGCACTCCTATTAGCAGATAATAAATCTATAATTGTTCAGCTATCTTGACACCTTCATCCTTTTAGTCTTTCACGGTTTTAACCAACCAGTCTATTTTTACTTCTATGTTTGCTGAGGCACTCATAACTCTGCTCTGAGGGGATCCTTACTCTGCACTAATTCTCTTTTATAGTACACCTTATGTTTATTCACACATCCCGGATGATAAAAAAGTTTCGTACACGTCTTGGATCGTACTACCACGTTTTTCATCGCTTTTCTGCAACCTGAGCATCGATATTCATCGTTTTAGCTTCAACTTTTTTTAGCTTTCTCAAATTGCAATCGGTTTGGTTGAAATAGAGCGAAAAGCTCTAAAATGAAACAAATTTTTCGACGTTCTACCCAAATGTATTTCTGTCAATTCACCTCCTCGGAATTGCAAAAAGTGTATTTTTCAGTATTCGCCATAAGCATTTGTCACATCCAAAAGGGAAGTGAGCATAATATCTTCGTTTCCGTCTTTGTTGCCTACGCCTACCGCAATAGCACGGGATGAGGGTAAAAAGGGGTAGTGTGTGTGGAGGAATATAATTAAGGAATTGACGCGATATTTCGGTATTGAGGAATCATTCGACAAGTTCATATAAATTTAACTGACATTTTACTTATTACAAATGGGTAGTCGGATTTGAATGTGAATTAATAACAGGATTATGTGGTTCGCTTACATTTATTCGTGTGCGTAGTTGTGTGTGTGTGTGTCCGCTCGTCAAGATATCGGTAGACGCTCTTATGAATATGGGTCTTCGCTCGTGGCCAGAAGCGCTTGTTGTTGGAGTAGGTCGGTGACGCGCGCACAAGGTTTCCGGTCGGTGCGGATATATATATATATATATATATATATATATATATATATGTACTACGTGATCTGCTTGAGGCTCTATACGATCTTAGGGAGTCAGAAATGGATTTGACTTTCTACGCGGACTGTGGGTCGAAGTTATACTTTTAATGAATTTAAAAGAAAGACTTGCAATAAAATTGCTCGTACGTAGATCGGAATTAAGACTCGATAAAAGAACTTTATTCGAAGTTGGTTGAGGGGAGACTGAGCTCTAGATTCGATGGGTGTTATCGGGAGACTGACTTCGGGAAGGAAGTCTTTCTTGATATGCAAAATGAGGAAGGGTTCAATAGTGCGAGAAGGAACCTTAAAGGGAGAGTGCTGTTTTGGTGATGCAATTCTTCCGGGATTGGTCCATTGGTCGTAAAGATATCGGTTGATTTAGCCTGATTGGTCGTGGTATCGTGTGCGAATAGTTTACAGATTCATTAATCACATGTGTGGCCTTATTTCATGGCTTCGGTTCTAATTATTATGCGTGTGAAAAGAAGGCGACCTTTGTCCCGTGTTTCGGCGAAAAAGCGCATGAGATATAGAGTTCGAAATATGAGACCCAAGCGTGCGCATGGTTTGCGTTATGCCAATTTATGTCCGTGGTAACTTCTCATATCAAGAAGTTTAAATACCGGGCTACGCGAAGAGACCCAATGTATTTTTCATTCGGAGGTAGGCTTTCTTGAGCGTGCAGGCTTTACTTTGTCCCCATGTAGATGGGCTGGCGTAAGGTTTTTGGAGTCTGATGATCGAGTCGCTGGTTGATTTTTCATTCAATAGCTCGCCGCGGAATATGCGCCAATTGGTTTCAATCTAATACCTCGACTGGAATCATGCGAAACTGCAAGTCACTCTGTGGGTGTCCAACTTCAAGGCTAATTTTCACCCGGTAAATACGTTTTTCCGCCGATAAAAAAATACACGTCTCAGATTTCGATGAAAAACCAAATATCAAAAATTGAACGAAACCGGAGGGGGACACCGGAAACGGTTTCCGTGTCAATCGTGGCATCCATTGTCAGTACGATAGGTAAGTGATTATCCTGCACTGGATTCGTCCTCAGTGTGCACTGCTATCGTGCCATCGTGGTAGCGATAATGGTCACCGTCACCTTGTTCGTGGATCGAAAAATGTCAATACCAAAAAAGGTTCACAGCCCCGCGATCCTGATTGGTATCAGAATCATCGACAGTTCAAACTGTTCACCACACAAAAGCGATCACAAACTCAGAGAGAGAGGGAGACGGAGAGATTAAACCATCGCCTACAAAAATAAGTTTTATTTTTCGGTTCGCAGGTATTGATGAAATGGGGAGAATATGCACCTGAAGTCCAGTTCATTCTCCGGCGATCGATGTCACCATGTAACAAGACTCTCGCTTCCCTAGACGCTTATGGAACCCACGGTATGCGTTTCAATAGCGTGTCTGATCATTCGGCGCAGGCTATAAAAATTGGTCAGGTACATGATGATGCGACGACGACCATACCAATATTAAATTCGGATACTGAGCAGGGTGCCTTAGCACGTGATTGTGATATACGGAAATCTGTAACGTTCAATGAACCGTACGGCTATGATACCAACAGTAATGTTGAGGTAACGTTCGACCTATGTGAGACGAAAAATAAACGCCTCACATCATTTATAAAGGCACGCATAATATAGTTCTGTATTTTTCCAGGCCCATTCGGAAAACGTCGTTGTTATTCAGCCTGCCCCACAATCGAAAGCTAGGGCTTCATGTGTCCGCAAGTCTACCCATAAGAATATTCAATCGACTACGGGTCCTTTGTCAAGTGGTGGTAAGTTTTACCCCACCATTTATGTACACTGTAAAAAAATCTGTATTAAAATTAATATAAAAGTGTAGGAAGTCTTTTTACAGATACCGTTTAAGAATTTTAATATTGTCGTTTGAAAATCAATGCACTGCTTTTCGAATGTCTAATAATCGTTCAGTAATATCGCAACACTTAAGTACTGGAAAAATCATATACGTATCGCAAGGTATCTATGGACATTTACGCAATACGCATAGGTATCGCAAGGTATCTAGGACATTTACAATACGAAGGCACGTACATTTTCTGATTTACAAGGAGACGGCTGAGCCTGGATGTCGCGAATCGGGTTCTCCTTTCGCGTGGTGAAAGTTGAAGACCTCCGAATTAACGTCGTTTTTTATTTTTGTTCCAATAGGCCTTAGTTGCTGAGATATCGCGATTTGGAAAATTTGGGAGTTTCGGATGGAGCCAAGCAGGTTTCGGCTGGCACGTAGAGTACGTTGAGCGTTGATGCTTGAGACAAGAGCAGCTGTAGCTAATACGGTAAGACGACGGATTGGCGCTTGAAAGTTCACGGTTCGCGTCCCCGTGCTTTTGTTTAAATTCAATTTTTATTTTATTTTATAATCTCTCATGACTTTGCATGTGCAGGTGAATAAGTCAATTCGAAAACATGTATTACTAGTTTTATTTATCTATTAGATTAAAATAATTAATGTGGTTGCGGTGGTATTGCGTTCATCTTATGTTCGTGGTGTCGTAAGCCTTTGTGCTTCCCTTGCTTTTACGATGGCTTCCACCCTCCAATTTGTCAGCATACCGATCTGATAGAAGAAGAATCAGAATAATTACCTGCCGCGAAGTTTGCAAGTGTGAATTAGATTAATTATTCATTTTTTATACCATATTATTTTGCATTGTAATTGTGACTTGATTATTAGATTAGTTATTTGTTATACAATATTATTTTGCTAGGTAATTGACTTCATTATTGGATTAATTATTTTAATATAATAGATAAATAAAACTAGTAATACATATTTTCGAATTTTCTTATTTACCTGCACATGCAAAGTCTTATGAGAGATTAGAAAGAAAAAAAATTCAATTAAAAAAAAGCATGGGGACGCGAACCGTGAACTTTCAGAGTGCCAGTCCGTCGTCTTACCGTATTAGCTATGGCCGCTCTTGTCTCAAGTATCAACGCTCAACGTACTCTACGCGCGAGCCAAAACCGGCTTGGCTCCGTCCGAAATTCCCAAATTTTCAAATCGCGATATCTCAGCAACTAAGGCCTATTGGAACAAAAATAGAAAACGACGTTAATTCGGAGGTCTTCAACTTTCACCACGCGAAAGGAGAACCCGATTTGCGACATCCAGGCTCAGCCGTCTCCTTGTAAATCAGAAAATGTACGTGCCTTCGTATTGTAAATGTCCTATTCAATTCTAAATATTCTCCAGTCTATCAGAATATTCAGTGCACAAAAAATTGTATACTCCTGAACCAAGTATTGTAAAAATTAAGCATCAGTTTGTAATTTTCTTACTTCGTCTACATTGTATATATTCAAAACGCTTGTTGTATTTTTCAACTAAGAATATTTATTTTTCTATTAGACGCCTTGAAAAATTGTAAATAGTGTATTAATATTCAATTCGTACGTATTACGAAACGTAAACCCGTATGAAATGTAGGTCCGGTATTGAATTTTACAACACTGAAGCATAATTATTAATTCATATACTAAGTTTTGAAATTTCATTTGCCATAGTATTGTAAAAGTATTTTAAATTTCATATTTCTTTAAACAGCGTTTTGTAATATTCAATGTTCAAGGTATTGTACTTTTCAACAGAATGAAGTTAAAAATAATAGTCATATTGCGATTTCAATACTTTTTGTGTAAATAATGAAATCACATACGTTTGTTGCATTAATCAAACAAATATTTGTATTATTATGATGCGCGTTGAAAAACTCATACGCAGCATACTAATATTCAATGTCCCATATATTAAAATATATACGCATCTATGAAAATTCATTTACATTACTGAAGTTTCCATTACTGAAGTGCGAATTTGCGTTTCATATTCCGAGTTGAGAAATTTTCAATTATATAAGTATAGTAAATTTGATGACTTTTTTTTACAGTGTATCATTTTCCTGTCCGAAAAAGTTCACAACAGTTGCATTGAATTGATTTTCTTATCCGATAGGGAAGAAACATAAACAATTCCAATTGGTCACAGTTAGAAGTAATTTCGAAAGGTCTCGAATATAATAACCTTCGCATCGAATATGCTCACCTAAGAAGCTCATAGGTTTGATAATACGAATATGTGTCCCTTTACTGATGAAGCTTGTGAAATAAACCGACGAATAATTTATGCTATGAGAATATCGGGGGTTTAACTTAAGAGGATAAAACTGTGGTCAGGAAATCATAAAACATAATGTAGCGCATCCGGCTAAAAACACGTAGTCGCGTTGCAAGTTCCGAGCGAACGGCATGAGCATTATTTCAACGGCCGGATTTTTTGTGCTACTTCCGTTTTCCAAGTAAAATAAATAGGTCCTGTACGTATTTTGGGTTTGCTGTACCAAAGGCTTTAATAAAAGTGTCGGAATTCCATGTGCCACGGATGGTAGTGTTGTGCTAATGTAGTGAAAGTGTGTCGCAACGTCGTTGATTTTAGTACAAAAATATCTTTGCCAGTGAGAGAAATGTCCGGTGCCGTAAGTTCATTCAGAGCGACCGCGAAAGAAAGGCTCTCAAGACAATCAAAGAGTGAACAAATAGTTCTCGAAATTTGACGATTATTCCGGCGCACCTACCGCGTTAAAGAAATAAAATTGAGTTCAGGTCGCGATACAAGTGCATGTGGATATTGCAATATTGGGTATGAAATTATAAACTTTATGTGAGTTTTGAATGTGTTGAGCGAGTACATTCGGCGTGAAGTTTGAAGAAATTTAAGAAGAACGCCAAGTAATATCAAACGCCCCTAAAAACATTATTCTTTGTTTTACATTATATAAAAAATTATAGTTCACTCTAAAAATATTTGTGTTGTCTTAAGGAGGAACACATGTAGACACTGAATAACAAGGTAATGTTGATAATTTTTTTTTTGGAAACCAAGAAAACGTTTTCCATTTCTGAAACTTTGGGTACAAGTTATTATACAATTGAACTGATTAAATTTTTTTTTTTCATTAAAAAATATGCAAAATGGCCACGTTATGCCGCTGTCGTCCATGAAGGTTATAACGGCAGTTGTCCGTTTGTGGAAAATTCAATGACTTCAATATTGATCTGAAAAATGTGAGCTAAGATTTTTTAGAATTTTAATATCCAAATGCTGAACTTACATCTAAGAAACATTTAGAGAGTTCAAAATTTAAGAAATGGGACACCAGAGGGAAATTAAAATTGTACACCAAAAAGAAGGAAATAAAAAAACGAAACAACGAGCAACGGCCGAGTGACTTGAGCAATCCCCATGGCTATGGAATGAAAAATGCAGTTGCTTGACGACGCAAAAATAATAAGACTTTGAGTCGCAAAAAAAGAGTCAGTCAATCATCGACGATTGTGGCATCAAGCAGTTATCTGTTAATAAACGGTTTTTCTCTCAGTGAACATCCTCATCTCAATTCACCTCTTATACCCTCTTGTTAAATCCCTATAAATAATGGAGGCTCGTCCGGGATATAACGAGTAAAGTACAGGGGCAGTGAGTAGAGATTGCGCGGTAGGGCGCGAGCGAACCCAAGACGAAAGACGGATAAAGACGTAAAGACGAAATCCGACGTAAAGAAGAAAGACGTAATTACGAAAGACGGAAGACGAAAAAAATTATTAAGACGAAGGCAGAAGTGCAGTGTATGAGGCTATCCAAAAGTGTTCGGTGAAATTCGGAAGAAATACTGCGTGGTGAGAGTGCGTGTCAATATGAACCCAACGAAGTATACGATGAAAGAGCTAAAAGACTTGCTCTCATCAATGGGCCTGTCGACGACCGGCAACAAAAATGAATTGTTATTAAGGCTCAGTCCGGCAGAAGGATTCGATATGCCGCTACAACAGTCAGTTGAAGACCGAGCAGAAACAAGTTGGGACGCACACGACGGAGCTGCTCCGACGTAACTCATGTTGGACCTGCACAAAAAGGAAAAGGAACTTGCAGAGCGGGAAATCGCTTTGCTACGACGAGAGCTTAGGATGATGCACGCTCGAGTAGAGAGTGGGGAAAGAAACGTCGACGGTCAGCAAAGCCCTAATATAACGACGCATAAATGAGCTCTGCGATCGACAGCCGGGGAGAGCATAAAGACGAACGAAGACTTGTTGAGTTCATTCGACGGTGGCGCCGATACATACGACACATGGGAAAAAACAGTTACTGTTTTTAAAAGACGCGTTCAAGTTAGACGAAGATGAAATGAAAATTTTGATGGGAATGAGACAAATGAAAGGCGATCGAATAGTTACGAGGGATGTACTGGCATCGAGTGAATAAGATAGCGCTAAGGCGACGTTTCGAAGAGCGCACCATGAAAAAAAAACCGAGAGCTTCAATGACTACGTATACGAAAAGTGATGATGGCCAATCGATTATCTTTGTTACAAGACGACACGTTACAGTATATAATAAACGGTATTTCTGATCAAAATCTTCAAGACGCAGCGCGAATTCACGGGTTTACAACGAATGATGCGCTTTTACAAGCGTTCGGAGATATTTCTCTACGAGACCGAAGCGACGGAGCAAAGGGTGGAGTGGCAAACATGGTGCGAACAAACTCCCTGGCGACTGTAGCGAAAAAAATTAGTTGAATCGATCGAGTGGGTCGCGCGATGCAGTGTCGTCGATCGATAAAAAAGACCGAACAACATCGAAGCGTTGCTTCAACTGCGGGACGTTAGATCACGTGAACTCCAGGTGCCCCTCGAAGGATCTTGGTCGAAAATGTTTCAAGTGCAGCAATTACGGGCACATCGCGACAGACTGTACTGAGAAACGAGGTGAACCAAAAAATGCATGTGTCGTAGCCGACACTGCTCCGTCAAATTAGAAACGCGAAAAACGGGTTAAAATAAATGGACACATTGTCGACGCGGTTATTGACACAGCAACTGACATTACGATCGTACGAGAAGACCAGTATGTCGCTCTGGGCAAACCGCAACTCGTGATAAAATCTACACCGTTTCGCGGTGTAGGCAAAGAAATAAACAAGACAACCGGATTCTTTGACGCAAAAATCGAAGTGGACGACAATGAGTACACAATTCGGTTGGGTGTAGTCGCAAATAAGTTATCAGACCACGAACGTTTGATTGCTACTGATTTCCTCGATTATGTGCATCTCGTCCGATCGCGAGGAGTTTGCACAATAAAACCGCTGGAAAATGATGACGATGAACGCGAAGATATACCGGAAATCTTGCGTATTCAAGCAATAGAATCGAACGATGTCAGCAAAGTATTCGTCACAAATCTCTGAGTCAAGGCATCGAGGAAAAGTTGCGAAATTAATAGACGAGTATGAACAAAAAAAACATCGGGAAATCGGCGGTAAGATGACGATCGTGCTTACCGGCGAAGAGCCGATTTACAGGGTGGGCCATCTATTGGTACGTTTTTAAAAATGCGATCAAAAGAGTATGCATTGATATTTTTTATTCATTTTTTTGTTGTTGTAAAGCTAAAAGTATCCCCGTCAAGAATGAAAAACGATTTCGTTCATGTGGCTCCCTCTACTGGCCTTACAGTATGCCATTCGGTCACCCCAATTAGTAATGACATTTTGAACTACCTCGGCGCCAATTTCACTCAAAACAGTCGTAATGTTGTTTTTCAAAGCTGGAATTGTCTCTGGATTATCCGCATAACATCGGTCTTTAACGGCACCCCACAGGAAGAAGTCCAGCGGTGTCAAATCGCAGCTACGCGCAGGCCAATTGACATCTCCTGAACGGCTGATTATGCGGTTGTTAAACTTGGTGCGCAGAAGGTCGATCGTAAGTCGGCTTGTATGGCATGTGGCGCCATCTTGTTGAAACCAAAGGTCGTCCCCATTCATAGCGTCGATTTTAGGCCATAAAAAGTTGGTCAACATGGCTCTGTAGCGTTCGCCATTGACAGTAATGGCGTTCCCAGCATCATTTTCGAAGAAAAATGAAGCCTCAATATTCTCGGGTGTGCGCACTGTCCGAGCTCTGGGACCACTTCTGTCATCCACTAACATCCCTTTCTCACGAACTTTCTTCACCAATTTGCGTATAGCGCCTTCGGTGGGTGCTTTATCACGATCCATATTTCTTTTCAAAATTCGCACAGTTTCGGCGACACAGCACTGACTTTGAAAGTAAGTTTTTAAAATTTCAAAACGCTCTTCAAGAGAAAACATGTTGTTTCGTGCCGCGGACGGTATGGCTAATGAGCTGTAAAAATTTCGGGTCTGTAGCTCGTTTGTCGTTGTCATACGACGAAATTCAAAAACGTACCAACAGATGGCCCACCCTGTACCAACGAGCGAGACGACTCAGCGAATTTGGAAAAGGGAAGTCAACACGCAAATTTATGAGTGAATTAAGGACGGTATCGTACGCGAATCCAACTCTGAGTTCGCGAGTCCCGTCGTTGCCGTAAAGAAAAAGGACGGTTCTACTAGATTATGATATAAACCGGAAGGTAGTGAAAGATCGATAACCTCTGCCTCATTACAGGACGCTAAAGTGTTTCCAACGATCGACTTGCGAAATGGTTTCTTTCACGTGGAAATAGACGAACGGAGTCGAAAATACACTTCGTTCATAGTGCTAGACGGACAATACGAATTGTGTCGGATGCCTTTCGGACTATGCAATTCGCCGGCAGTTTTTCAAAAATGTATTAAGGCCGTGTTTCGTGAGTTAATCAATGAGCGCATTGACTTAACGTATATGGACAATCTTGTTATCCCGTCTAAAGATGCTGAAAGCGGAGTAGAGATGCTCAAACACGTGTTTGAAGTTGCAAGTGTGGCTAGATTAGTTTTCAAGTGGTCGAAGTGCAATTTCTTAAGACGCGAAGTTGAATTTCTGGGCCACATTGTCGGGTACGGTAAAGTGCGACCATCCG
This sequence comes from Ophion slaviceki, assembly GCA_944452715.1. NCBI lineage: Eukaryota > Metazoa > Arthropoda > Insecta > Hymenoptera > Ichneumonidae > Ophion > Ophion slaviceki. The sequence goes on along the minus strand of OX101787.1, from coordinate 54,863,490 downwards.
CTCATAAGACCGAAGCGGTGCGAAAATTCCCGCAGCCTACACACGTGAGACAAGTCCAGTCCTTAGGACTTACAGGAAATTTTCGTAAATTCATCCCGAAATACTCGTTGCTCGGGCGACCACTGATGAATTTATTGCGGGTCGATTCCGAGTTTAAATTCGAAGACGCAAAAAGAACGCTTTTACGAGCTTAAAGATCGCGCTTACAACGAAGCCAGTGTTGAATCTCTAGAAAATCGACGCAGAGACTGAGTTACATACGGGCGCCTCGATGCACGAGTTCGGCTCAATGTTAATTCCAAAAAACTGTGACGACGCTATATGGCACCCTGTGTATTTCGCGAGCGGTAAGACGGGTGCTGCAGAAACCAAATATTCAAGCTATGAACTCGAAGTCTTATCGATCGTAAAGTCTCTAAAGAAATTTCGAGTTTACCTCGTGGGTATACCGTTCAAGATCGTAAGTGATTGTGGTGCGTTTACACTAACGATGCGTAAAACGGATTTGTGTCTGCGCGTAGCTAGATGGGCCTTTTATTTCGAGGACTTAGTTCTTTGCCAACGTGTTTGTTGGTAAACGAACGCGACGATGGGTGGATGGCGCAATTGAGGGAAGCACAACGAGAGGATGATGAGTTAAAGAAGATCATCATAGATGGCGAGAAGAAATTGAAAAAGGGTATATCAACAGAGGTGGTCGCTTGACGATATTCGCTTGATGGTTCCTCGGGCGCTATGTTCGTCGATCATCAGGCGTACACACGAGAGAGGACACTTCTCTATTGCCAAGACCGAAGCGATTTTAAACAAAGAGTATTGGATACCAGATCTACGTGGAATAATTGAGAAGATCGTACATAATTGTGTCGATTGTATTATGGCAAATCGAAAGGAGGAAAAGCAAGAAGGTTACGTCCACGCGATCTCAAAGGGAACAACGCCACTCGACACCTACCACATAGATCACCTTGGGCCACTAGTCTCCACAAAGAAGAGCTACAAACATATCTTTGTAGTAGTAGATGGTTTCACGAAGTTCGTGTGGTTGTACGCAACAAAATCTACGACGACAGCTGAGGTGATAGATCGTCTGACAAGAGAGGCCACGATATTCGGCAACCCACGCCGAGTTGTTTTAGATCGGGGCACGGCCTTCACCGCCAAAGAGTTTGACGATTATTGTCAACGAGAAAAGATCGAGCACGTATTAACTACGACGGGTATTCCAACGGCCAATGGCCAGGTTGAGCGCGTTAACCGAACGCTGATATCGCTGGTCACGAAATTGACTGCACCAAGGGCGGGAGACTGATTCAAGTATCTGGGTCTCGCACAACAATACTTGAATTCAACATTCCATCGGAGCATTGGTACGACGCCATTTCAAGTAATGTTTGGTACGCGCCCGCACTTCAAAGACGATCCGTCGATGCGCAAAATGATCGAAACAGAGCTGGTCAACTCCTTCGAAGGAAGGCGCGACGAAATCCGCCAAGTAGCGAAAGAGCGTATCATTGAAATACAAGACGAGAACAAACGAGGATTCTACCGGAAGCGCAAGAAGGCCCGAGCATATCGCAAAGGTGATTAAGTGGCAATAAAAAGGACACAACAGGATCCGGGCTCGAAGTTCGCACCTAAATACCTCGGAACATACGAAATCCGTCGAGTCTTGCGCAATGACCGATATCTCGTTCAAGAGATCGGTGAACGCGAAGAACCAAGGCAGACGTCGACAGCGGCTGATTATTTCAAGCCCTGGGCGACATATACCGAGTCAGATGATGAAGACGTCGACGCCGAGATGAAGAAAAAAACACATCCGAGGACGGATGTAGGCCTAGGACGGCCGAATGAAGGAACTTGAAAATTCTCGAAGAAAATAAAATAAGAAACAGCGAGCAACGCCCGAGTGACTTGATCGATCCTCATGGCTATGAAATAAAAAATGCAGTTGCTTGATGACGCAAAAATAATAAGCCTCTGAGTCGAGAAAAAAAGAGTTAGTCAATCATCGACGATTGCGGCATCAAGCAGTTATCTGTTAATAAACGGTTTTCCTCTCATTTATCATCCTCATCTCAATTCAACTCTTGTACCCTCTTGTTAAATCCCTATAGTAATATTGTTATTGAGTTGTGTGTACCATTTTAGCACGATCGCTCAACTCGTTTTGAAGTTGTTTCCCACAAACTTGAAAAATTTAGTATTGAGAAAAACGTGTTTAGAGATTCGCTACACGAAAACTTGACGATTTCAGTAACTTCCGGCTAATCAACAATTTATATAATATGTTGATAGTACGGCTTGTTTCAGATTTTCGGCGCTATTAAAATTTCTTCTAATAACCAGACCATAGTACGAAGTGAGTTTTTTAAATTGAATTTTCTGTTAATTTACCTCTTCCTCCAAGATTTTGAGTTTTCTTTACATTCCGCATCCCAAAGCTCATTCTTTTTTCTACGTGTTCAATGCATTTATTCTTTATTAGTTGAAAATCATCTCCATATGGTGTTCTACCCGCAAGTTTGCGCTATATAACGAAGCGATCAATCGATTGAGGGAGTTTGTGAAACGGCATTCCATACCGTTCATTGCCCTCCTATCGAAAGAGTGATACTTTCTCCAAAATGAAAACGTCAAATAGGCACTTTGCGACACATACCGTCCACGCATCCTACGATGGTTCATCTAGGACAAATTGCGACAAACCGATTCCATAATTAAATGAAGTTATCAGGGATGAGTCAGTCCTTGGTTGCCCTTTGAACGGTTTGGTCCTTGGTACACCACATTCATGCCTGCATCGCAACAGGCCCATACATAAGCGCACATGTTAACCGGCACTAACGAGAATGAAAAATCAAGCAGGGATAATTTACAATTATTGCAAAAAACCAGTCCACAGGTACACTGATTGTAGGAAACGGCCAAGGGCCAATGGCAGAGCCCGAGTAATCAAAATAGATATCCCAATTTCATTCAGAACGATAAGTTTCAACAGAAACAAAACGCGTATAGGCCGGATGAAAAGACCCAGGAAAATACGCCCGAACGGGCCGGTAGTTCCTTCGCAGTCGGCGTCCTGACGGTGGGAAAAAATCAGAAAACGTTATGAACAAGGGAGTGAAGTGAACAAGGGAAAAATACCGCAAAGGAAAATAGCGGACATTTTACACGGAAACCCTGATGTACACAACGACAGGCCGTCGAGGAGAATTTATCACGTCAGCGTTCAGGGGCCGCGAGTTCACGCAAATAATCTACATAGGACGTCACAGCATGCTCGCGACAAAATGCGAACACTACGCTGTGACACGGGGGCGCAGTGCAGCATAGTAAGAGTGAATCCCTCTAAAAAAACTTTTCAAATTATGCGAATTATCCAAATGATCAAATTATGCAAATAGAGTGAGATTTTAAGAGCCGTGTGGTTTAGGGGTACATCACTGATTTTTTATTTATACTTTGCGGAATTAAAAACTTGATTTGCAATCACATAATCAATTGCGTCAATGTATGTCTTTCTTAACGGGGTACCCCTCTCTGGAAGCCCAATTTGAAGTGTCAGAATGATGCATTTTTTCTAGTAACACATTGGTTGGAATAAACTTATTTTTTTCCAGCATGTTGCGGTTACAATGTAATTTTTTGAGAAGAAAATGTTTTAAAATGTTCGCGGTGCTGCAGTTGGCGTTGCAGTTCTTCGGCAGCGGGCCCGAAATAGCGGGATCTCTACCAGGCTCAAATGTTATCTGAAACGTAAACAAAAAAAACGTTCATTCGTTCAACGTTCAACGTTCAAAAGTTCACGATACACTTTTCGAAATTTCGAAAAATACGGAAAATGACAGCTTCTCCAAAGAAAACCTCATGGTCTCTTGAAAAACAGCGTGCTGAAGTCATTGTTATTAACAAATGGTTCATCCAATAAAAAAGTGCGATCGTGAACCAAAAATGACAACTGTTTGAATGTTAAATGTGCAAATTCAAATCGATAGTATGAAAGTTACTCGAGATAGCAATCCCGCCGTGTCAAGATATGGAGTTTCGAGGTAATTGCGTTCAAACTCGACGGATCGCGGTAAACCCGACGCACACTGTTCCACTAAAATGGGTGTAACTTACAAGGAACATCCCTCAGGTGTCCGCCTCCGATTTTGTTGAAACTCATATATGTGATGGAGTATCGAAAACTTTGAGACACGTTTTTTTGTTATTTGCGGAGAAACGGATTTAAGGGGAGAAACCGCCTCAAAGAAAAGCGTGTCGAGGGGTGATTTTGCAGTTTCATCCAGAAGCGAATCCATCGATCTGAATGAAACAAAAACGAAAATTCTTCTAATGAAAAGCGATGAAAAATCCACTATGAAAATGTTAAGAAAAATTTTAATTACGGGGTAAACCACCCCTAAATTTGCCCTTTTTCACCCCACACTTAAGAGAGTTGTATGCAAATTAATAAAACAGGTATCATTTTGAAGTGGAATTAAAATTAAAGTTGACGGGTTTTTGCGTTTTGGTGGCATAGCAAATTTAAGGGGGTAAACCACCCCTAACATAAATTGATTTATCATGATCGTTTTTTCTTTGTTTAAAGTGTATCCGTTGATTTTAAATATTTCTATAAGCTACAATTTAATGTTTTATCATATTTCAAAATTATTACATTCGTCTTAAGGGGTAACTACCCCTCTGACGAGAAACATCATTGAAGTACCCGCTTTCGATTTCGTTGAAACTCATATAGGTGGTAAAGCATTGCAAACTATTAAATATGTTTTTTTTGTATCGGCAGAAAAGCGGTGTTAGGGAATGAAACCACCCCTCAAATTTCTCCCACAAGCAGTCCACCGATCTGAATGAAACAAAATCGAAAATTCCTCTAATATTAAGCGATGAAAAATCCACTACAAGAGTGTTGATTAGAAATATAATTAAGGGGTGAACCACCCCTCCATTTGCCGTTTTTCACCCCACGCTTAAGAGGGTTGTATGAAAATTAATAAAACAGGTATCATTTTGAAGGGGAATCAAAATGCAAGTTGACGCGTTTTTGCGATCCAGCGGGACAGAAAATTCAAGGGGGTAAACCACCCCTAACATAAATTTGTTCATCACCGTCGTGTTTTCTGTGTTTAACATGTATCCGCGGATTCAAAATATTCCCCCGCGTTTTTAAATTATTACGTTTTTAAATTTTTACATTTTAAGGGTAAACTACCCCCTTTAATTGCTTTTCGTTTGAAGTTTCGCGAAAAGTTTCACGAATTTTGTTAAAACTGCTTTCATTTCATCGGTAATATCAATTTTATGTTTGTGTGTGCAGGCATATTCGTTTTGAGCTTTAGGAGCGGCACTTTGAGATTGGGGTCGTGGGGCTACCCCTTACTCATAAGACTCATATTTTCGTGTCGAAACGCTTCCGATTTTAATATGCACGTCCATTAAGCATCTCCATAGGAATAAACATACACTTCTACTATATCATCAATTATAATAATTTCCAGAATAAGTTATAAGGCTCACTTCGTATATTTCGGAACGATGATGCGCCTGGATCAAGCGATAATTTAGCCAGCGACTTAGTTTTGTGGAGGAATGTATATTTTTATTATTTTACCGTTTATTTAATTAAATATATTAATGAAACTGAGGGTTTTACAGTAGGTTATCGAACATGTTTTGACTATATTTTGACATATTTCATTTGGGAATCATATCAGCTCATTTATTTAATAGTACTTGTGAAAAGCATCGCAGTCATATGCCGTCAAATCATTTTCTTGTGACATATACTTTTTTTCATATGATAACTATCAACAATCATGGCTCACAATTCCTGCAATGATAGTGGTCAAAAAATGCTTTAAACACAACGACTTTTTGCACTATGCACATCTGATAATGGGCACATTATTGCAACCGGGTATTTCACAGTGTGTGTTCGATTCACCAAAACCAAAGCTAACAGGATTTTCAAAATCTTCTGGTTTTTTACAAATATAATTACTTTTATACCATGAATATTTAAAAAGATTAGAATACTGCGGTGATGAGAGTTGATTGTGTGTAAGTGATTGCAGTTTAATTATATTATTCCTCAAGTGCAAATTCATATCAGATTTTAATAATATTACGCTGTCTGAAAAATGTCGGACAAAACTTTTCCACACTCTGAATCCAAATACATCGAGCGGCTGAATCTTTCCAGTTGTACCTTTTGGAATAATCATTGGGATTATCTTCTTATCACGAGGTGTCGCTTCATGAACAACCTTAGGGCAGTGTCCACTCCAGGAGTCTATCAATAATACGTTATGTCTAACGAAGTTAGGAAAGAAAACCTTTTCCAAGCAGGTTTTGAAATGCTCTGTTAACACAAAACACATTCAATATTTAAAAAAAATACTAATGTTGACGTCAATTACATTTCGTATTAAAAAAAATCATTCATTATAATATGTGAGCATACGGACCAGAAGTAAGTTTTCCAGATTTGGATGCTAATACAAAGACGTTTTCTGCTTGAAATAGCGCTTTCTCTACTCGTGGTCCGAATTCACCCCTCGTCTCCTTTAAAACGGTGAAAAGTGAGAAAAGTAATTTCCCCTCAGCGCTTATAGTAGACTGAATCGTATAGCTGTGAGTTATTGAAGAAACTGACTGTACAACGCATTCAACTTTCTTTTCTCATTCCGTTGCAAGAGTTCGCGTCGAATGAATTTCCACATGAAAACCGCTTTGATCCGAATTAGACACATTTTCCGTTCCATACTTTGTTATCAGTGGTGCAACATCGGCGACAAATTTTTCTGCATTTTTCCGTAGAAGTTCTTCGTCTCCCGTAGTTTTGCGCGTCTCAAATTTATTGATTTTTCTGGATACAATGCGATGCTATTTTTAAAAATTCCATAGCCAATTATGAGAGGCCTTAAATCGCACATCATTGAAAGCTATCTCCTTTTGGGCTTGTAGCGCCCACTTCTGAAGATCAATATCATGTATAATGACACCAGCATCTAGAGGAGTTTTCATATTCTTCAATGTATATTCAGAAATTTGCGCTAGCTTTTCTTTATAAGTACCGCCTTTATTCAGCTGTTGTGCCCAGCGCTGCAATTGTCTTTCAGACTTGACAGATCTGTATTTCTGTTGGACGGTTTTGAGGCTATAGTTTTTTCTCTTACCAGACCTCCAGTATTGAACTGCTTTTTTTTTGTAATCGTAGTTCAGTTCATCATCACTGGAACAGGCGTCAGAATCACTATCACTAGTATCCTTTTGCCATACGGTATCTTCTACAGCATTGGCTTCGTACTGTTTAAATGGTTCTTGAAAAGCGAGCGTTTCTTCCTCTATCATTTCAACTCCATTATAGTCTTGCATGGAACTGATAAAAATTTGTTCAAAACTGTCCGCAAGTTCAATTTCCGCATTGTTAACCGGAGTTTGTGAAATATCCATAGCTTCAAATGTAGCTAGTAGAAGTTTGATAACGTTTATTGGGTTGACTTTCATGGCTGATGAAATTTATATTTTCCAACACACAGTATACTGTTTGTGGCTCACTTTAACATGAAATGGAAGAATCCGAATGTTAACCGTCTTATAAAGCAAGCGATAAAACTGCAAGCTATTGACAACTTGAACTGCCAGAGTCTAATCACACATTACCCGAAAATGTAAACATATTATCGGGTAATGTATGATTAACGTCTTGCAGTTCAAGATGACAACAGCTTGCAGTTTAATATTGGCGCAGTGTAAAAATTCTGCGTAGAATAAAAATTTTGCGCAAATATCGTTATCGCGTCATGACGCGATAAGAGAATATTCGCGCTGGCAGAATGAATTATTGCAGTTAGTCGAGAAAATTTGATACGTAGGCAAATAAACATCGGTCTGTTCGTTGATCGTATAACTTCATACACGGAGATAAAACATTTCCGAACGGGAGCATTCTGGATAATGACGCATTTAAGAATCGAAGCGTAAACATTTATCTGCATATGGTTTTTTTTTACGCGGAATAAAAAAAACGAACAAACCAAATATATTTATATATACCATTTGAATTTCATTAATAGTCTCGTTAATATATTTTTGTTACTGCATTGCATCTTTGCATGGGAGATGCTTTCATCAAAACTTTTGAATTAGAGGAAGAAACATTTCGGTACGAAAATATAATTATGACAATATGAAAATATGAGTCTTATGAGTAAGGGATAGCCCCACGTCCCCACACCCAATGTACCGCTCCTAAAACTCAAAACGAATATGCCTACACACAAACATAACATTGATATTACCGATGAAATGAAAGCAGTTTTAACAAAATTCGTGAAACCTTTTGCGAAATCCAAACGAAAAGCAATTAGAGGAAGTAGTTTAATCTTAAAATGTAAAAATTTAAAAACGTAATAATTTAAAAACGTGGGAGACTATTTTGAATCCGCGGATACATGTTAAACACAGAAAACACGACGGTGATGAACAAATTTATGTTAGGGGTGGTTTACCCTCTTAAATTTGCTGTCCCGCTGAAACGCAAAAACGCGTCAACTTGAATTTTGATTTCCCTTCAAAATGATACCTGTTTTATTTATTTTCATACAACCGTCTTAAGCGTGGGGTGAAAGACGGCAAATGGAGGGGTGGTTTCATCCCCTAACACCGTTTTTCTGCCGATACAAAAAAAAACATGTTTAATAGTTTGCAATGCTTTACCACACATATGAGTTTCAACGAAATCGAAAGCGGATACTTCAATAATTTTTCTCGTCAGAGGGGTACTTACCCCTGAAGATGAATGTAATAATTTTGAAATATGATAAAACATTAAATTGTAGCTTATAGAAATATTTAAAATCAGCAGATACACTTTAAACAAAGAAAAAACGACCATGATAAACCAATTTATGTTAGGGGTGGTTTAGCCACTTAAATTTGCTATGCCGCCAAAACGCAAAAACCCGTCAACTTTAATTTTAATTCCCCTTCAAAATGAAACCTGTTTTATTAATTTGCATACAACCCTCTCAAATGTGGGGTGAAAAAGGCAAATTGAGGGGTGGTTTACCCCCTAATTAAATTTTTTCTTAACATTTTCATAGTGGATTTTTCATCGGTTTTCATTAGAAGAATTTTCGTTTTTGTTTCATTCAGATCGGTGGGTTGCTTCTGGGTGAAACTGCAAAGTCACCCCTCGACACGCCTTTCTTTGAGGGGCAGTGTCCCCCTTTAAATCCGTTTTTCCGGAGATAAAAAAAAATACGTGTCCCAAACCTTTCGATGCTCTATCACATATATGAGTTTCAACAAAATCGGAGGCGGACAACTGAGGGATGTTCCTTGTTACTTACTCCATTCACGCGACAGAAACCCAGGCAAAACCGGTATGTTTTATTTCGCTTCCGCATCATCACTATCGGCGTACTCCACTCACTCTTAGAGCTTTTGATGATTCCCTCTCGGAGCATCCTATCGCCCTCCTCATAGATGGCGTCCCGGATTACGGGAGTAACCGGGAGTAACAAGCGCTGCTTGATTGGCGCGCTAATCATCACATCAATCTTGTGCTTGACTAGGGATGTTCTCCCCGGAGCCTGCTTTAAGAGCGGAATCTCTATCGTTAGGAACCGTTCCAATCTGTCCTTTTGCCCCGCCGTCAGCACGGCACATGGGTCGAGGACCTCCGGACCGTCCAACCCCTCAAAGGGGTACGCAACTCCCGCACCTCCCGAGAAACACCACGCCCTTGGCCATGGTCCACCACCATTTCCAGTCGCTCCAGGGAATCCCGCCCCAGCAACAACGAGACAGATAGCTCCGGGAACACTCTCGTCGACACCCTGCAACTCCTGCCCCTCTCACCGACGGGAAAACTCACTTCCTCGTCGCAACGGATGTGCTCCCCGTTGGCGATGGTGCTCACGCACTCCGGCACTTTCCGGCGGGAAAATTCCATCTGAGCCGTTAGTAGCACCCCGTCTGAGCCGAGGAAGGAGTGGGTAGATCCGTTATCCATCATCGCCGGAAGTGTATGTCCCCGGATTTCCACCAGTACCGCTAGTAAGCCCCGTATGGATCCACTCACTGAGGGACCATAAACGTCGGACAGCGGGCAACGATCTTTAGGTCCGAATTTGAGTTCGGTTAAGTGAGAATTCGCGGGCACCGTCGCCGCCCTCAGCTGCGACCCCAGCGGGAGTTTCCCGAGCACTCGTGTGCCTGGTGTGTAGTCACTAGGGATGTTCGATGTTCTGAAAAAATCGTTTCCAGGATCGATTCTGAATCGGATGGCTCAAAATCGGTTCTGCGAAAAATCGAAACCTAAAAGATCGATCTTGCAAAAATCGATTTTTTAAATATTATACGGTATAAAAAAACGAAAAAGCTCAAATGTACGCGAATCACCTGAACAAAGAAAGGCGTACATCTTCAACCTTTTAAGGCTGCAGCGTCTTTGCTGGTGAAAAATTTGATGTGATGTATTCTTTTCCGGATCAGAATATGCGAAAAAAAGTCACTTTAAAGTATTACATTTTTCAATTCGTACAAGGAAACATTTTAAAAAAATAATAAGATTCCGCTCATTAGTGTCGGTCTTCAAATAACATACCACCTAAACGTCACGGAATGTAGCTTCTCTTTCGATGAGAAATGTGCAGTCATGTCCAAGTAGCTGCGCGTATTCAATTTATCCGTCTAGACGTCGAACGTCAGAGTTACCGCACTCGCAGCCGAAAGCTTTGATTTCACCATCGCACATAACGCTTCATATTTTTTTTCCATAAGACTTGTTATTGATTTTCGGCCAGGAACCTTATATGGAGGTGCAACTATGATGATGAGATTCCGAAATCCTCCGTTTTCCACGGTGTGAAAAGGCAAATTGTCTTTTGCTATTATGAACAAAACGGCGTTTGTTATTCGACCAGCTTTACACCCTTCTTCTTGAAACCATGAATATCTATTATTTTTTTTTGTTTTTATTGGTTTTTTCCTTAGGTACACGCTTGTCGCGTTTGTTACCTATTCTTTCCCATCATTATGACCATTCTTTCCTCTACTGATTACTCCTTTTCTTCTCCATCTTTCCCCTGTTCCCCCCTCTTGCGGCCGCAGCCGACTTCCCCCTCTGTATCATATTCATCATGACATTTCTGTCATGGGTATAGGGAAACTGCGGAAAACCTATACCAATACAGCCGGTCATCGAGTTCGCCCCCCAGTCGTGGAACTAGTCTTATTTCGCCGCGAAATACCGAAGAAAAACATTTCACGACGAAATGTACGCGACTGGGATTCGAACCCGGGACCTCCCGGTCCGCTGGTTTAGTGGCGAGCACGCTAACCACTAGACCATCGCACCGGTAATAATATCTATTATTAAAATTGCATAAACAGAAAAGAAAGTTAAGTAAAAATTGAAGAACAATATAAAGAACTGCTACGTTATCATGTTAGAAAAGTGGTCCTCAGAAAGCTAGTAAGATTAATGAGAAACTAAAACAGGTAACGCATTCGTTTCCGTTAATCGACGGAACTCCTAGAACGAGCCTATTTCGTCATACAAACCTTTCACGGTAAGGATGGAATCTTTCTCATTTAAAGAGGTACGAAGTGGAGGTTACAAAAAATATTTGAATAACTATTTCGATTTGTTCCCTCGAAAGATTTCATATCTCGAAAAGTTTTATCAATCCTCGGTTGTAGAGATCTGGATTTGGATTGTAATGATGGTGACACCGATGCACTTCGAGCTGAAGGTATCAATGATATGACGGAAGATCGAGATTCATACCTCACTATTATCGAAGTGCCTGATGGAGCTGTTGACAGGATCGTGACAATCTCACCACAATCTGCCTCCTCTTCAGGTTGGAATTCAATGCTTGAATCATCAGGATCTTTTTCTTTGGCCTGTATCAAACAAAACTTAATACTAACAATCCTAACTGCTTCATGCCTGCTATAGCCAGTTGGAAATGTTAAAGTCATGATAGGAAAAAAAACATCTTCGCCATTATAGTTAATTTAAAAATTGTGTATAGTAATTATTACGATGGAGTAGAATGATAATGGGTTTCATTCAATAGTTAAAGTGTATTCAAGAGTTATTTTTGATCACTAGTTTGCAAAATTAATTTAATAAAACTAACAGTGTTTAAACATGTTTGACTACAAAAGGCATAAGTTTCTATCTGTTGGAAAAATACTTATTTGATATATTTCGAAAAAAGTGTCTGTCCAAAAGGGTTTTAATAATCGTAACTATGAGTTGAAATACCTAATTGAGCTGGTCATATTATACATGAAGGCCCCACACTACGGGTCGTGCGCGGTACGACGGTGTATTTTTCGTATATATTTTAAAGCGAACGATGAATGGATTTTTTTTTATTAATACTCAGTCAAAATATACATACAGGGTGTCCCAGAAGTAACGTACGCCCTTCTAGCATCTGGTAGGAAAAAAAATTCTGAGACGAAAAGTCCTCAGTCATTTTTTGATCAGACGCATAGATAATTAATTATGAATTAAAATAAATAGCCAATCAGGTGCGCGCTAAAGCGGAAAGGCATCGTAGAGGGGAGGGATAGGGGAATGCGTTGTAATTGCGTGCGCCTGAAAATGTGTGCGGAGGGAAAATTCCGAAAGCATGTGTGCAAGTGCACACACACACACATTCTCTCAATTACATTCGCGTATGCACACACTTGTACACACACACACACACAGAAAATGGCGGACTAGCGAATTTTATTTCCGTTTTTCATGGAAAATTTTCATCGCTTATAAACAAATAAAAGCAGGGGGGCCCTTTATAAAAAAAAATCCCTACGTGGTGCCATAGAGACGAGATTTTCGAACAGTTTAAGACTTGGCGCATGCAAGTCGTATGAATAGTTTTTTTAATATGTTGTCAACCAGATTGAAAAACGTAGTTTCGAGAAAAACGCGTTCAAAGTTTTGCTGAAGGATAATTCAACATACAAACTAAATTTTTTATTTGTCTCTTTTTTTGTTTCTCACCGTTAGTCAGCTATTCCTGGACCATACAACAGCTTATCATTTTTTTCATGTTTTGCTCGCAGACGACCCTCATGCGTGCTTTTTTCGGCTTTGTTCTCGGCTTCGCATATTCGCTTCTCGTCGATGTTTTCACAATATTGGTAGAGTGCTTCACCAATTTTTATGTTTAATATCTCCAATACATTTATGAGGCCAATATGACCATTGTTAAAAAGTATCGAAGCAGGCAGTTTCAACTGTGGGTCTGCCGCTCCACGATGTCTTTGGCGTAAATTTCCATATAACAGCCTTCAAACACTCGTTGTTATTCTGGTGAAAAGCGCCTAAACATCGTTGAAGAAGCTCGTCTTTACTAAGATCCACGTATATCGGTTTTATTGCCTCAATTACATTTTCAGGCAATGCAGGTTTATATGTGTAATCGTTCAAAGTTCCTTTAGAATTTGCCTGCCACGAACACCACGAGTGTTCTCCTTCCGGGCAATACTGATTTTGGGGACTTGCGTCTGTGGAAGATTTGTGATAGAATGTAGCCCAGACAGTGTTTTCATATCTTCCAACGAATCACTATTCCGATGAATCGCGAGACCATAGAATGCAGTTAATTCTTCAATGAGCTTTCCAGTCAGCTTTCCCCTTCCATCAAGGCCCTTTTTTTACAATTTCGCAATCTTGTTCCCATCCGTTTTTGAACATGGTTGACACATTCTTTTTTCTTCACATCATACGGAGGAGATTGCACGATTTTGTTGTAAGTTTTCGAATCACCGTCCCCGACATAATTGATTTACTTCGTTCCGTGTAATTCCTCCGCTCTTTGAAACAACAGCACCAGTTTCCATTTTGCCTGCACAACTGAGGTGATTTGCGTCACAGGATTCAGCATGGTTTTCTAGCCAATTTTGATATTCCTTTGAATGAGTTTTGTTTTTCCACAGAGCACATGCCTTGCAGTATGCAGATTTCACACAAATATCAATAACTTTTGTAGCGTAATAACCGATGAGTGTCGTGACACCATCTAACGAACTAAAACCGCGTTTACGCCAAGTGCCATCACCAGAAAATGTCAATCCATCTACTTTTCCACACTTTTCGGCCTTTAATTTTTTTTCTTCTTCACCAGCAAGTTTCAATGACATTGTTTTTATAGATTCTGTGACATTGCGAATCTGTCCCACAATAGTATCGACGATTAACTTCGTATGCATTTTGGATTAACGGGTATGACGTGATGTCTTTTGGCGTACAGGACTTGCAGTTTACCGCCATTTTAAATCCAAGTCCTCTTCGACTAGATTCGCAAAATTGTACATTACTTCCAAATAATTTACATTTCACGTGCTCACTCATTGCTGCAAAAACAGCAATGCAATTTTTCAGTCTGTACCCGACACTTGGATTTGATGTAACGGAATCTAGTTGGCCACTGTTCGACTTTCTCACGGAGCTGCTAGCTCTCGGCTCTTCTCTTTCCACTTCATATCTATTAGGTGGACCCGATTTCTTCCGTTTCCTATCACCCCTTTTTGTTTGTTCTCCGACGACATGTCTTTTTGATTTTTTTATCCATCACGATACAGAGAATACACGATACGAATCGAATGATAGATACGAACCGTACGACTGCCGGAAATCAACTGACTTTTTCGTGTCGGATTCTTCTACGCTTGGTTAACGGGGTTCTATTCAATTCAGAAACGGGAATTTCCCACCTCTCCACTACTAGCAAATTCAATACCTTAATCGAAATATATTCCAAGAATTAGGGTTCACAGAGGCCAACAAAGGGTCGCCAGGTAGCAGACCCGTTCGACAGCCGCACATCTGCCTCTCTGCGCGGTCGTGCGCTTCGAACTGTTTCACACAAAATGCTGTACCTCCGCCAATTTTACAAATTTCTTTAAGAAATTTGGTGAGAGCATTCTTAACAAATCTATCTTTCAGGAGATGAAAAAAAAATGGCAACATTTTTTTTACCGTGGTGTGGGGCCTTAAGGTATAATACGAAAATGGCCGAGATATAACCGAATGATACCCGGAAGTAGCGTAGAAGACGATAGGTAACCGAGAATTACTTGGGTGCGGGGTATTATCCCGGGGCCCTCGAAATCACTGCTACGTCGGTGGACCCACGATCGTTCGAAAAATCGATAATGGTATGATCGACGAAAGGGACCACGCGAGAGAGAGACAGAGATACATAAACAACAACTTAGCCTTGGCGCGCTCACATACGCAATTACGCGGACCGAACACATTTTCGAAATTCAACTACTTGGCTAATATTCTACGTTGCATAGAAAAAATTGCTGTTCAAATAATTCATAATGAAAAATACAAGGAAATAACATACCGCGATGCCAAACAGGGCTTGGTCAAGGCAAATTTGGACCGAATGCGAGCGTAGAGGTTTCATCTCCCGAGTCCTCTTCTACACTTTAGACGCGCCTCCAGGCCAACGAAAAACTATGACGGGGACTGTTCCCCAAAACTCGCAACCGCAACTCGGGAGCGGAAAACTCATGCTTACCCAGAGATAGAGGATGGAGAATCGGGCTCACCGCTCTGATGTTCCAGCCGGCACGCAATGACTCTAGGACTTACTCCAAAAATTCGACTGGACGCGAGCTCGCCAAATTCCCGACTACCGATTCTTCACCTCACATCCCGAAGCTCGACGCTCCTTACCCCTTCCCCCGCCGGAACAATTCTTGTCCTAGCGCGACAATAGTGTTGTCCCTCTCTCCTTTGTAAAGGAATTGTGGGAATTCGCCGTCTCTTGTCGCGACAATGCCGAATTTCGAACTTCGCCAAACGTGCGATTGAGGCGTATGTCCTTCGAGGTCTGCCAAAACCCGGTACCAGCCCGCCGATACCCGCGTGCGGATTTCCCCTCGCAGTACTTGAAGCCGGCACCGCGAACGCCGTTCTCCATGACCCAGTGAGCGACGACGAATTCCGGCAGCCGGATCACTGATGAGGCAGGTTTCAAGATACGGTCCGGAATACCGTAGAAACACCCGCTTGATCTGTGCTGGATATCCACTGGATGAGTGAATCCGGAGAATATGTGTAATAAAGATAAATTGATCAGTTCTGAATCAGGCAATCTTGCGAGGGCCTTGTTAGAGCGCCGAAGTTCGTGCCCGATCGGTGCCGTATGTCTGCCGGATCAGTAGTCCCCAGATACCGATGTTAAAAGGCAGCATTAATCAGGTCCACATCAGGCGACCCGTAACGCGTCTCTCACATTACTTTGTTAAGGTTACCTATCCAATGCCTGATCGATTTTCCTTCTCCCATCCGTGCTCCGAGGTTGGCAGATCCGCCATGTACTTGGAAGTGAATGTCTGATCTGCGCCAGATGTCTACCGGATAACCTTATTCGGGACCATCAAAGTAAGCAACTCATGGGTTACTGCATGCATAATTTCAGCAAGATTCTAATAAAAGTAATATGGCGTCCACGCCGTACTCATCAAATCGAGATACAAAAAACGAATGAAAATAAATTTGAAGTTTGCATCGTGGGAATGCAACGCTTTTTTTCTTCACTTTTCATTCGTTTATTTTTATCATCCTCAAAAGGTAATCAATCAAATCAATAAAATTGAATTTTATTGGCACAACTTAAACTTTTTTTTTACAAAATCATCATCAGAAGCTTTTTTCTCGGGTCCCGAAGTGTGAGTCGGAAATCTGGCCACCCGACGCGCCTCCAAAAGGGTCGTAAATCCGACCCACTGCTCGAAATCACTCCATACGAAGTGGCGGGACGAAAAAGTCACGTCAGAATACTTGTCGCCTCTCTCAGCCTATCTGACTTTTGCGCATTCTTTCGCTTTTCCGTCCATTCTCTCTCATCGACTCTTACAAAGAAAATCACTTCAAGTTTCCACCTTCGATTTTGTTGAAACGTATTGACATGGTGGAGCATTGAAACTATTAAATCGGCATTTAATACTAAATTTTAATCCGCAAACGGCTCTTTGAAATTTTAGGAATTTGGCGATTTGCACACTACTGTAAGGGTCTGTAGGATTTCAGATTTGGCGCCGATTACAGATAATACGGAGTTTTTTTCGCAAGCTCAAAATAATCCCAACTGAACGTGAAAAACCTGTTTACATACACATTTGACGACTCTTAACGGAAATTGATCGTGTGTGGAGGGGGGATGAACAGTGAATTCGTATTCAGGGAGTAAAAATACATCAATGGGGACTTACAAAAGAAATACTGAGAATTCAAGTTTTTTTCCGTATCTCGCCCGAAAATAAGTTGCTTCATTCAATCATCGTTCATGTCTACGGCGTTTTGGTTCTAAACTCCGCTTTGCGCGCACTCCATTCGCAATCATTTTGGTCTCCAAACTGCCGTTTGATTGGTCGAGCTACGATTACTTCGCGATTTTTAGCAGAATTTAAAATTTGGACCTTCAATTTTCGCGAATTTATCTATGCTGTAAATATCGATTCGGAATTTGTAACAATATTTGGAATCATTTTAAACATTTTAAATACCTTAGATACACATATTAAAGCCCTTATTCGTAAACGTTTGCTTGATCGAAGATGAAATCGGCGACTGCTATGACGGGGATGGTCGAGCAACGTTCAAAGCAGAGTTGTCCAAAGTCTGTATCGGGCGTTACTTTTTGCTTGATACAACTGTATCGAGTATCGAAAACCTTTTCGTTATTCGTAAAATTTATTCAATACTCGATACTTGAGTATCAAGCAACGATAAGTTTATCGAAACTCGATATAAAAGTATCGCGAGTAAGGAAAATTTATTCTATACTCGATACAAGGAGTATCGGGTATCGATAAGCTTTTTCTTGCTCGCTACTTGTGTAACGAGTAACGAAAATGTATTCGATACTCGATATAAAAGTATCGAGTGTCGAGTAACGAAAAGATGCTCGATGTTCAATACTTTTGTAACGAGACACAAAAAGTTCTTCGATACCCCATACGAAAGTATCTATCAAGATTCAAGAACAAAAATCGATGGAAAAACAGACAAGTTAATATTTACTTTTCCATTGGATTTATTTAATTTTTCCTTATTATTTATTATAAGGCTCCCATCGAGTCGCCGATCTTCCTCGCCGTGAGCCCTAGTCACGCCGTGCATACCATCTGTCACGGCTCCGTCCGGCTGATACTCTCCAATGATCTGTGGTCAACATTTTTTAAAAATACATGTTGCGTGTAATGTTGAGAAATTCAGTTTCCGATAGATTTTTCGAATTGTCCAGTTCTATCCATTAGAACTTTTCCTAAGTATAAAAGAATAACATACGCGGTCTGGGGGCCGGGCTCTCCACTTGAATAATCTCGATGGAACGAATATTGTTTAGTTGTTGTTGTTGCAATTGCATTTTGGTTTCGGCATACTGCCTATTGATTTCGTCTAATTCCTTCTTTTTCTTCTCCTCGATCTCTTTTTGTTTCTTTTCCTCCTTTTTTCCCTCTTTTTTTATCTCCGCTATTTCTACGTTTTCATCTCCACCATCGTACTTCGACCTAGTGAAAAATTGACCCATTTCTGAAATGTAAAAGTTAACGATGTAGACTACGTTAAGTAAGTTTCGGAATATAATTATTTTAAAAAATTCGTTTATGATGGCATTAAAAGTTAAAAACAAAGGTATTTGTTGAAAACAGAAGAACAAATGTTTAGACATTTTTATTTTCGTTATTTAAAATGAAATTGTTATTTTCTGCAAATGCATATGAATTTTTGAAGAATTTCCTTATGATTTTGAAGTTTTGTTTTTGCAAATTTTTCAAAGCCTTTAAGGATGTATGGCATGTATAGTCTCAACAAAACTGAAATAGAATGAGAATTTTGCGTACCTAGCAATCCTGTGAAAAAAGTCAATCGCATGTAAGATACTGAGCACAGTAATTTTAAATAATAACAATATTAAAAAGGTATCAACAAATGCGCAAAAAAATCGGAAAATATTCAGAGACTTTTTTTCCATGTTAAATTGAATCGTTCTTTTTTCAATACACTTGAGTTTTTTCAAAATGTTTTCGGTGTTTTAAATCTCTATTTTTCCAAATTTTGTTTAAGACTGTATAAACGAAACCGCTTGTTAAACGGGTCAGAAATTTCTCACAAGTAACGAGAAACCTTTATATACATGAAATGGTATAGAATTGTCTATTTTTCATCATTTCATCGAAACGAAAAAAAACCTCCAACACACTGATAACATTTTTAAGAAATTGAAGTGTATTCAAATAAAATGATCGAATTAAGTCAACATGAATAGGAAATAATGTTTTTGAATATTGTAAAAAAATAATTTGTTTATATTTTTCTAATATTCAATTATTGATCAAAATGACTGTGCTTAATATCTTTCATATGATTGATTTTTTTCATATTTTTATAGTATTGCTAAGTACTTGAAATCCTAATTCTATTCTATTGTTGCTGAAATAATGCCTACCAACAAATGTTTCGGCATTTTTTTGTTATTTAAAATTAAATTGTTAAGTTTTCCGAATGCATATAAATTATTCAAGTTTTTTAAATCGTTTTGAATTTTTTTATACCAATTTTGAAAAATTCACGCAAAGTCGGAAATTCTTTACCTTCCCTCGAGTACAAGGGTTCTGTATCAACCGTGAGAAATTTCAAAACTGTTAACAGAATAGCATCGTATTTTAAGACTTTAAAAAATTTGAAAAAAACCAGATATAAATTTGATAAGACAATTCTTTGGAAATTTTAGCATTCGCTAAAAAACATAATGCGATTCCGAATAACGAAAAAAACCTTCCATTTTTTTTTCAAATTTTTACTGTAGGTATTTTCAAACATTTAAGGAAACAATTGTTTTGCAATAGCGCTGGTTGGGAATTGCAAATGTCTAAAGAAAAGAAAAACATTGTTCATTCATAAAAATTCATTAATTTTGCGAAAATTATTTGAATTTTTTTCAATACGAAAAGAGAATGTTGCGCGAGAAGTTAAAAAAAAATATTTCGTTGTTTTTTTTATTAATAGTTTTGGCAAAGATAAATTAATTCTTTAGAAAAAATAATTTTTAATCCAAATTAGAAATACATTGGGAATCCCACAGAAACGAAAATTAAAAAACAAGAAAAAAAACATTTTTTCGTTTAGTTGAAATCTCACGTGAACAACAATAATTCATGCTCGTACCGATATTGTGACACGTGATCATTATTATTATTTATAATGACTATTTAATCGGCAATCAAAGAATTTGACCCAAATTGAATTTAGTTTGAATTTAAATAACATGTACAAAATCAATTTTTCTGATTTTTTTTTAATTTGATAAAATGCAGAATTTGTTTGAAAAATTTGTGTGAGAATTTATTATGCATATTTTTCATAAATATCTTCGATTATAGCTTTTCAATACTATTGTCATTGAACATCAATATTCTCAATGTCTTCTATGTAGTTGATTTTTTCAGATTTCATAATCAAAGAATAAAGTATCCCCCTAAAAAACTTCAACAAGTAAAAAAAACGCCAGGTAATAAAAAAAAATGCCCTCGAAAAAATTATCGGTCGTTTCCCCACCTATAAAATTTTAATTAACCTCGAAATAGTTGTGATTAAAAAAAATAATAGTTTTATTTAGATTATTACTTTTTCAATTCAAACGTACAAAAGAAGTGAAATAACTTGGTATGAAAAAGCTAAGCAATATTTACTAGAACTGTACACAAAATTGTCCAACCCCAGAAATACTATTATTCTCGATATTTTATTTTAAAAAACCATATTACTATTATGATAAAAAGTACGAATCACGATTATATAAAAGTACAACGTATGCATCACACAAGTACTGTATGCATGTATCACTGGAAATACTGTGCAAAAACTTGGCGTGCATGGTAAGAAAAAAAAGCTCGGGAAGATACACGATTTTGTTACAGAAACGCTCTTACCGCTTGTATATGTAATTTTTGCAACAATTTAAGTACTTAGATTGTTTTAAATTGTAACATCGCATCAGTTACCGCACCAGGTGTACAGGGTTATTAGAAATGAGATGTTCGACTGTCTTGGACATACTTTCGGAAATGGAGTGACTAGTGTCAAGAGTAATATCGATATTCGCCTTAAGAATTCACCTTAATATGGCCTTGAGAAAGTGCGAAGGAAATAGCTCTTTGAATCACTCACGAAAATTAACGCGTTAATACAATGTATTCATTGTACTACTGAACGTTGTACATGTCTGAATATGTTTTATTTGGCTGAGGTATCGCCAGCTTCTTATACATTCGATCATGTCATCACCACGTTTAAGATGGAAAATGTTATAACATTTTGACTTCGTGACATCATTAATTATTTCAAAAAATATATGTATCGCTAAATAAAAAGTTTGCTTTTAGAAATATTACACAATATATGCTAATTCCAACAATATATAGAGTTTTATATGCTGGTTTTTGTGAGTTCCTGATTGTGAAGCACACGTAAAATGGAACAAATACGAAACGAGAAAAATCATGCATTTATTTAATGTATGTAATGTTAAAAAATGTTGTTGTAATATTTGTTATCGCCGGTGTAATATTAAAATAAACAAAAATTTTATTGTAAATACATTTGCAATTCTTATTCAGTCTCACTCAGACTTTGTTATACCTTGTCATTTTCCTTCGATTTCTATTAATTTGCCTCTAGTCTCAAATATTGGTCATGCTATTCCTTCGATACATACGCAAGTAACTTTCGTACCGAGTATCGAGTAGTTTTTCATCACTGAACACAAGAGTATCGAGGAACTTTCGTTGCTCGATACTCTTTGGATTGGGTATCGAGAAATTTTTTGTTAATCGATGCTCAATACTTTTGTAACGAGTAACGAAAAGCTCTTCGTTACTCAATACAAAGAGTATCGAGTATCGCAGAACTTTTCGTTACTCGATATGAAAGTATCGAGTATCACAGAACTTTTCGTTACTTGATACAAAAGTATCGAGCGATTGCTAGAGATCGCTACTTTCGTAGCGAGGTATCGATCGATTGCTTGTTGCTCGATACATTTGTATCGAGTATCTTCAATCGAATTCGATACTGAAGTAACTAGTTACTGCCAACTCTGGCTCAAAGTCGTACACAAACATCGAGGGTAACGTTGATTTAATCTTTATCACGCAAATAACGATACTGTTATCGTAGTAGCAGCTTGCAGCACCGCACGACTTGTCCACTCGCTCTGGCCAGAAATAAGATGAAATCGAGAACGAATTGGAGTCAATCATTTCAGAGATGTCCGATTGAAGCTCCAAAAACTATTCCGAGCATCGATTTCATCTCTGATTGCTTCGTACGAGCCGGTAGCCGCTCGAGCTACGTTGCGACGACGCAGTATGCACTTCTCGGGAATCGTTTGCTATATCTATGCTGAATTCCACGACTGCCTTGCCAGGGACGGTCAAACGACGTTAAAACTCGCGCGGAAGCATGAAGTACAACAACGATTTCATATTTATTATGGAAATAATGCGTCGTACTTGCAGCTTGCAGTACTGCCCGAATTGTCCACTCGCTATGACCACAAGTAAAATGAATGAATAAGTAAAGTTCTTTTAATAATCCTGCAAATTTCGACGTTTTAGACGCTGGTATTCTCATATTCTTAAGAGAAGCACAAACAAAGTTACCCTTTTGGATTTTCGGAATCTATCCGTATCGAAAAGTGAAAAATCGTATCTCACGCGCTGCACATCTCATTCTTTTTAAATCCTGTAAAAACGTCGTATCAATTTTCATTTACTGGAAACGACTGGTTTCGCCGTTTATCATAATTTATGTTAGGAGATAAATCCGAGTATTATAAAAGACGGAGTGGTCGAATGAGAAATGGAATCCGGAAAACATCCAATCGTCGAAAATTTAGTAACCAATTATTGAGAGTTTGATAATAAAATGTTACCTTTTGTTTTTTTATTGCGCAAAAAAATCGCTCCGTCTATCGAAATTTAAGGACATTGAGTATTTGCTGATTGTGTTAATTTCTATTTCCGCGAAAAACAAAAATTACAGGCACTCTAATTGGATAATTACGGTCAAATTTGAAAATCTCATCAATTTCGCGGTTGGATGATCGGATGAATACGCGGAGCAATAGCAGACGATACGTGAGAAGTCAAGTCGAGCAACTTGTCTCGAATCTCGAACCTAATTAGTTGACAGGCAACCGTAGAAAAATTATTGCGAATAGAGTGCGTCCGAAGTGGAGTTTAGTATCGAAACGCTGTAGATATGGGCGACGATTGAATAAAGCAACTTATTTTCCGCCGAGATACAAAAAAAAACTTGAGTTCTCAATATTTCTTTTGTAAGTACCCTTTGATGTATTTTTACTCCCTGAATACGAATTTACCGTTCATCCCCCACACCCCAACACGATCAGTGTCCGTTAAGAACCGTCAAATGTCTATGGAAACAGGTTTTTCACATTTAGTTGGCATTATTTTGAACTTTTGAAAAAAAACTCAGGATATCTGTAATCGGCAGCAAATTTGAAAGCCGAGAGACCCTGACAGTACTGTGCAAGTCGAGAAAAAAATCTGACTATCTCGGCCCCTTTTTCAGATTCGCCAAACTCCTGAAATTTCGAAGAGCCGTAGGAGGCGGTCCTATCGGGATCAGGGAGATTTATTGGGGGTGTCCAAAATTGGTTTTGGTAGACTTATAGAACACCGCTTGATTTATCTCGATAGCTCAATTGATTCTCCCAAAAAGTGCAGTTGAAAAACGACCAAAAAAGAGGCATTGGCCTATGATAAATTATGTCAGCTCGATGATTTTAATGGCATTACAAAACAGAGACGTTTACGAAAAAAATTAGCGTACAGCAAAGATTCAAATAAAAGCAGAAAACAAATGGCCGGCATTTCTCTGAAACCACCTATTTTCTGCCAAACATCGAGAAAAAAATCGATTTTGAATATTTTTTTATAAGCCCATGTCGTTGTAGTTTTACCCCCTAAATACAAATTGACCATTCATCTATCACAAAACTGTTATATTGAAAGATAAATTTGGAAAACGTATGGAATGCTGTGCACCCCCTTAAGCTCGGTATCCGGCAAAAATAGAAAAACACCTAAACTTTTATTTTATCTCCCTTTCAAAGGGTTACCCGTTTTATTTTATTTTAGGCGGACCCTTTGAATCTGGAGTGAGAGGAAGAAAAAAAGGTTTGGTTCGTCTATTAATTTTTTTTTCAATGTACCCATAGTGAATTTCTGATCGTTATCCATTGAGGGAATTTTCGTTTTTGTTTAATTGAAATTCGACTGCTTGTGGGTAATACTGACAAATCAACCCCCCTCATGCTTCACTCTAATAGGTGGTTTCACCCCATAAAATCGTTTTCCCGCCGATAAAATACAAAATGCAGATTTAAAATAGTTTTTAATGCTCCACCATGTAAATATGGTTTACACAAAATCGAAGGCGGAAACTTAAAGTAATTTTCTTTGCAAGAGTCGATGAGAGAGAATGGACGAACAAGTGGAAGAGTGCGCAAAAGTAAGAGAGCACGAGAGACATTATAAGTATAATCGCGGGGAAATAAGGAACGAAAGAGCGACACAGTAAGATAATAACGAAGGACGGAAGAGCGACGAATAACAGGTGATGACACCCGAAAAGACGACTCACGCTTAATCGCTTGTGTTAATAAGTGACCCACCCGGAACTGGCAGGTTCAGAGGGGTACCCCGAGTAAAACTGCCAAGGCATTTTTCTTTCCGTCAAATCGTTTTTAAGGGGCCAGACCACTTTGGAGCCACGAAAAAGGCTATTTTCGCGATTTTTTTAGGCTTTTATAAAATATATCAATATAAAAGTTGTTGGGCTTGATAAATAAAGTCTTGAAATACATTTTAAAAACCTTTTTATTTATTTTTAAGTACAAAAACTATAGTTTAACGGAACGCCTCAAAAATAGGTGGACTAGGTAGCTCCATCACAACTCGACAACGGCTTGTCTGAAACAAAAAAATCAAAGTCGATTAGATTCAGTATAACACCAGCTACAAAATGACCCTCGGATATAAAGTTTTATCAAAAAAATAAAAAAATGGCAGATAAAAAACGAAAAAACGCGTTTTTTCCGCAGTTTATCGCAAAAAAAGAGTAAAAATGAAAACTTTAAAACCATTGAGGGTCAT
Source organism: Ophion slaviceki (assembly GCA_944452715.1). NCBI lineage: Eukaryota > Metazoa > Arthropoda > Insecta > Hymenoptera > Ichneumonidae > Ophion > Ophion slaviceki. The sequence goes on along the minus strand of OX101787.1, from coordinate 54,838,239 downwards.
CGTGTTTTGAAACATGTTTACAATATGTGGTTCGAATTTCAAAAGAATCGGTTTATTAGTTTTAGAGATATGATGGAGCTAGATTTTGAAAACGTTGTTTCAAGAAAAACGCGTTTGAAGTTTATACTATGAAAAACTGTTAGCCAAACTCAATCGGCAATTCCAGCACAGTACAAAATCCCTTCTGATTGCTCATCATCGTCGATTTCTTCAAGTCTTGCTTGCTTTCGATTTTTTGCAATTTTCAAAGTGGACTGGCCCCTACATGAGACAAATCGTCGGCTATCAACCAAAAATAGCTATACAAAGAAATCTTCTCCAGATAAAAAAAAACAACTTTTTACTCCTTAGACTACATATTCCATACCTGATAGTTTTATAATTTTGCGCACGATGCTGGCTTTTCGGAAACCTGCCGTTTTTGAAAGACAAAATAAATAAATGCGAATAAAAATCGCAATTTTTTTTAACGATCTAAAGCTAACTGTGTCCTTTTCAAAGATCTTACCACTAAATGGTGAGATTACTATTTTTCAAAGTTCAGCACGTGGCTTTTCAAAGTGCGATAATCGTGAGAAAGGGGCATTTTCAAAATGACGTATTGGGTACAAAAAAAGTCGCAGAAATAAATATAAAAGAGCAAAATGAAGCTGGCTTTGTCCGCTTGAAAACCCCGTTTTGTAAATTGGTTTACCATTTTTTTTCGCCAACATATTTGATTTTTTGCCCGGATAGAAAATGTACAGGTTGCCAAAGCTGTATATTACCCAGAAAATTCGTAAAGAACCCGAGTGGTTAGCCAGTTTTCACCCGGATCATCCAATCGAGAATTGCGCTTTACTCACGCGTAATGGTTTCATGATTCTTTTATATTGAATGTCATTTTAGTTGTAACTAAATTATTCCGCAGCCAGCGCCATGACTCAATTGGATTTGTGTATTCAAAGATTTATTTATTTTATATTAAACGATTATTGTAACCCGTTTATCTCAGATTGAACTTTTTTTGCTACACGCAGGAAGCATACTCTACTTCCCACATAAGAAGGTCCGAGAGCTACCACCCTACAGGGAGCCCCCGGGTCTCTTATCACCAGTAAGGACTTTACCTCCATACCGTGAGCCGCCGCCACCGAACTCAAATAGTCCAAACCGATTACAATTTCAAGGGGATTCGAATAGTGCCGGGGTTACTCATCATAAAGAAAACCTTTCGTCACCCAGAAATTCTACAAGATCGAAGAGGATTCTTGTCCAGGTATGGCACATCAATTTCTAAGTTATTTATAACCATTACTTGTGGAGTTTTCTGTCAAGTTCATGATTTCTGTCGATATACACAGTGAGGAACAAAAACCGAAAGGTTATGTTGCTCCCTGGCAAATAAAATGCTATAATTAACGTGCTGTACCTGGCCGTCGGCCCTTACCAACACGACCCCGTGATATGCATGCCTCCCAGTATACATTCGGGTGCGGGTCCTCGTGCAACTACTGGTGACGCCCGGTGACTTTCCAACACTGCTGCCCGAGCTGTTGGTGCGCAACTCACCCGTCGCAACCCCTAACAGGCCCCTAGCCAGCATGCGGTCAACCACTGCCCCCAAGAGTCGAACCTCACTGGCTCGGCCGACTACTTGTCGGTGGCTCCTCAACCCCCATGGTACCAGTTTAGATCACGGGTGGGATCCCAGTGACACATAATCGTGCCACTACACTTTGCGGGTCCCGCCCCGACGCGTCGGAGCGCCCATTGACAAAACATAACCTGATTTACCATACCCTGCTCATATAGGGCCTGGGCGAGCATGATGTGATATCAGTACTACCAAGAAGCCCGCAGAGTTTATAAGGTAGTTGATCGGGATACCCCCAGCTCACGTTCGAACTGGCGAAGGCTGATCTGTGGACCATTGTATACCATTGTCAACACAGTTATAGTACAAGGAGTAACTTCATGGACATTGACGAGATCCCGGCGCTTTCTTTAGCAAGTCGAACGGCCACGCCGAACTTTTTGTTTGATGGTTGAAACGGTGACAGCATTGGGATGATGTCGACCTGGGTTACTTAAGCAATATCTGATTCTCGCTCGCCTGTAATTTTGTCGATATGCTCCGAGGGTTAAGATAATATCGACAATTTGATTGGGAATCTAATCGAGCACCGTCCATTAAGATAAGGGTCCGTTCTGCAAGAGAGCGTTTTGAACAGTCGGACTGAACTCTTCTTTAATCTCAACGACAGGAAAGCAAAAATTTTGCAGCGACGTGATTCTATTGATAAATATAAAATGCTAAAATTGTATGTGCCCCGGTGTGTGCATCGAACGTGGCCTTCTCGCTAGGCTCAGCAGTAACGAAGGAGTGGGGTGGGTACAAAGCATCGCACAAAAAGGTGACCCCCAAAATACGGAAATAGCGTGCGATATTTAAAAAAAATTAAACCTACCGTAATGTTTTTAATTTTTGAGGTGGTGAAAAAACCATTTTTTTTACAACCTCAAATTTTTGGTTGAATTCAATGCAAAAACAGGGACACCCTGTATATAGTTTTTTATAATATGAAGCTGTAAATATTTATCCTCTCCAACTTCTGCGTCGATCTCTGAATAAAAGCAAGCATTGTAAGAACAACAATTTTTCTGGTATTGAATATACTGCTTCTTAAAAAGCGTTGCACCCATACGTACAGAAGATTTTCTGTTAGAAGCAGATGATCAGAAAGAATTTTTTTGGTATCAGCGCATTATTTGAATTCTATACAACATACCGGACTTTATATTTTTCTTTTTCTTATAGGAGTTTCATGAAATCAAAGGTATGTCACAATTCAGTTGTTCCGTGGGAGGACAACCGGCATGCATGATGTCAGTGGCTTATACTCAGCGATACGTTGAACTTATTCGATTAGTCAACAGGCAACGTGATACCATCAATGCTCAGCAAGCAGATCTTACCAAGGTAATTGTTTGATTTGAGTATATTTAGTTACGCTGCACTTTCTGGCAATACTGATAATACATAATTGACATGCGATAGCTGCCATAAACATTGTCCATGTTATTTCAAATTTCGCGTTTCGTTTTGAACTTAACCTTCTACATCCAGAGCTATATAGCTATACTGCCTTGAACGAGAGAACGACACGCTTCCGAACCTAAATTGATCCGGTACGGTTAGATCCTGCCTAATGCGCCGCCGCTATTACCCTTTCCACGTTGCTCAGACCCGACTAACAAGACGTCTCAGGCCCTTGAACCCAACGGTTAATGCTAAAAATTCGAGCGTCAGTTGTTACGAAGTGCTGAGCGTCTTAAGATATATTAGTCAAATTCGATATAGGGTTTTCTCATTTCGTGAGTGATAAATATATCAAATGGCACAGAATATAGACGAGGAAATACCCATCTTATCTCCAACAGACAGACAGACGGACGGACGGAGTGAGAGAGAGAGAGAGAGAGAGAGAGAGAGAGAGATTTACGCAAAATAAAAAAAAATATATTTATTTTGTATTTTTTTCTGTTACTAATAAATCAGTGAAAAAAAATCCGCAGTATATTTGCATCGCCCTCGTCTTTTGCCAAGGGCAACTTCACAATACCTTAGCACAATTGCTGGCGCGAAACCACATTTAAAATAGTGAATATCAAGGCACGCTACAGCGCTACGATGCCGAAAGCAAATCATAAGCAATAATTAATTAGCATTGCAGATCGAGCGGCGCATTTGGATGTGAGACCAGTAGGCTTTTGCTGGTCTCTATCAAAGTTTCACACGGTGTTGTGCAAAAGCTCGCTGTGCAATGAATAATTGAATGCGGTTTACTAACGGATTGTTATTTTTTTTAATTTTCCATTGCTTTTTATTTCATTTAAATTCATCCACTCATAAAGTGGTTAAAGATAATTGACACATATTTTTCTATACCAGGGGAATCCCATTTTAAGGGGTAGAACGCACTCTTGAAAATCGGTTCTTTTCGTTTTCCGGCGATAACTTTTTAACGGAACGAGATACGACGATGTGGTTCCGTTAGATCACCTTCTCGTTCAGAATCACATCTACCGGTTCTGTAGCATCTCGATCTAACTGTGCGGCTCAAATTAAGGGTGGCTCATGGTAGCCCGTCTCAATTGTAAATAGTGTACAAAGTTATTTATTAAAGAATAAAAATTCTAGTTCGACTCAAGAGCGCTTCATTCCAAACGTGTTCATTTCCCGCCTCACGCGCCACCACAGCTGCGCCCCGCTCGCAGCCAGGCATAGTCATCTTAGAACAGGATGTAAATTTTCACATGTGTAGAGGATGAAAAAGTAACTGTTACGTGTTTTTTATTTTTTTTTCGATATCTCGTAATTGAGGGTTCAAACTATCCTTCGATTTTTTGCCCAAGATCTACGTATTATCAGGTAACACTTAGCGAAACCCGGTTAAATTCGTATCAATAGAAATTTATTCGATTACTCGATAAAATATTTATGTAAAGCATGAACCACCCCCCTGAAAAGGAAACCGCCCAAGGTGTCCAACCCTTCCCCCCCCCCCCTGAATTTGATAAAACTTTGCAGGTTTGTGAAGTGAGTAAAAATATTCTATACGAATTTATTTGTTTCGGTGTAACCTCATTTTTAAGGGGTTAAATACATGCTTCAAAATTTGTAGTTTTTTTGTCTTTTGGTTATAATTTGTAAACGGGGCGACACAGAAATAAAGTAAAATTGGCAAAAAATATTGTATTCTTCGATTACTATACATGGTGATAACGATAAATATATCACATGTTAGTGCATTTTGTGAAAATCAAAATTCTATTGGATTTTCGCATACTGGTGCTTTGATTTTACGTAACCGTTATTATACCACACATATTTGATAAGGTTGTTGATGGACATGTTGGTGTTGCGGTAGAAACGTGCAGACTGAGCTTGGTCCGCAAAATGATAATGTTCCTCATTTTGTAACCCCTCAAATCAGATTTTCAAACTTCACCCGAATGATCCAATCATATGGATGGATGATATTACTCCACTGTCGTTCCAATGCTGTGCTGGAAAACGATCTCCCAATGAACCGATATATATACCCCAATATTTTAGGATCGCGACTTTTTTAACATGTTCGAGCTCGTTTTTAGTCAAGTCGAGAAAACGTTAGTCACGGCTCCCCGCGTGTTGCGGGTTGATTGACTGCCATGCCGATGATATGATGGACGCTGCCATCCGCTTGATTAAAAGAAGCTGGACTACACGCTCCGGCATGAACGATAGTTCCGCGTCAGGGTCGATTAAAACACGAATCCGATATGAAGTTCCTGAACGCGAAAAAAGTATTGTTTAACCGTTGGCTAGCAGTAACGAAAAGCACTGAGCTCGCCGTTTAAATGAAGCGTCCGTGTGAGAAGACTCCGAAGCTGAGCAAGCGAGCAACGTTGAATTCGAAGAAGATAAAGCGTCTGTTGTTGAAGTGCTGCGTAAATTTGAAACGTTGCATATACTGTGCACAAGTCACCATCGAAGTTGGACAGCTGAATGTCCAAAAAGATGCACCGACGCGCGGCGAGTGAGGGCGAAAATGCACCAATCACAAACGAGCAATAGAAGAGGTACGAGTTCCAATACGAAGATCCGCACAAAGAGGAGACCGAGAGCACGTGGAAGTCTATGTGCTGCTAGCGAGAGCGAGGGGCAAAGGACAGCGGACGAATGAGTGTTCGCAAAGCGACTTTGAATTGCGCACTAGGAATGATTTCTGAAATAATTTTCTCGAGTCCGCCTCGAAGAACCAAAAAATGTAAGGAACGGTTCGGAAGAAATATCATGCGTGGAATATTAATTCCGGAAATAATAAAATGCAGAAGCGCACTCTCTTTGAAAATAAAATGCTCGTACTTTATGGTAGGTTAAACGGATAAATAGCGCACAAATAAACTCAAAATTACAACTAATTAGACATAGTACACGTATTATACCTTTCTGTGCATTACAGAAGAGATAATCACAGAAGTAAATGTATTTTGTTGCACGTGGCACTCAACTGGCCGGACCAACTCAAAACGGCGATGAAATAAGGCACTCGACGAAACTTTGCTTTCATGCCATGCATATTTGTAGAATTTCGTATATCTCAGAGATAGTAGTTAATTATGCTCAAGAGATTGCAGTTTTATTACATTGTTTGTTAAGTGTAAATGTATATCAGAATTTAATAATAGATGTAAAAAATGTCGCACATCATTCTTCCAGATGGGGAATCTAAATATATCAATACGTTGTATCTTTCCCGTTGTCCCTTTTGGTATTTATCAGCAGAGCGGCAGCTCATGCAGGTGAGGGACACTCAAGTAAGAGTGCATCAACCATGAGTACATAGTTGACATAGCCTCATAGCACTGGAGGTATCAACAGAAGACATCGGTAGAACAGGACCATATATGGCCAAGGTTATCAATGATCTTACATGGTGATGCTATCCGTCATGATCCTGACGATATCAACGACAAAATGTATGCGATATGGGCACATTATATCATAAAACGTTAAAAGAGAGAAGAAGATTTAAGACACTTTTTTGTGCCCGGAGGGCGCCGATCCGTGGTGTCAAATTTAACGCTATTGGGAAACGTTCACCATTAAGTTACCACTTCCTGAAAATGTTGCTAAAGCTAATCTGCCCATTTATAACGTGTTTTTGAATATAACATTATTGGAGAGATGCGCCGACGGATTTACACTAAAAAATAATGTATGTTTGAGCTCATAAGTATGGCAACTAGCAGTAATTGTGAATTCAAATTGAAGCTATGCGGTTGTTGCCGAAATTATCTTGTATATTGCAACAATAGTCTTCAAGGGCATGGGCACTAAAAATACTAGGCCACTTATAATGGAAGTGAAATCGACTTTGCACGTCTATTGTGCCGAGCGCGATGCGAATCGTGTGTGCATCGCCCAGCCCCGTGCTGTCAATATGACCGTAAAAAATTGAAAATCTGCGCTGATGATAACGATGCGGAGGATGGGAGGGTTTTATGAGCACTTCATAACCGAAACTCAGGTAAGTAAAAAAATGTGATATGTTATAAACGAAACATGTACTTAAAAATCTGATCAGGTGTTTTGGTATTTTTTAAATCTGCGTTTTTTCGCAGATTTTTCAAATCTGCGATCCCAGAGATATCGACTCTACTGTTGGAATAATTGTCTACGCACTGCCACCTTCTTATGAATATCTTTGTTAATTTGTCCATTTTATTTATGTAAATTTCATAAAAGTACTTCAATGCCCAGCAAAAAATGTTTTTTTTTGCCTCCACGTGGTGGTGTTAATACATCCTTATATAATGGTGTTCATTAGTTTTGCACACGTATAAAGGACACGTCGAACCAACCGGAGGAAGGACTCAACCTAAACAACCGCACCCGGCTCTTCCACAAGATATTCCTCGCCCAATATGCCTACACCTGGCAAGGGGAGGGATGTTTCGAAGACATAATGATTTGCAGGCTCGTCGAATATGTTTATTATCGATGTTCCGATTGCCGTCAGCATTTCGTTATCGAACATTCCGAGTACTTCAGCTTGATTATCCTTATTGACCATAACGGTACAGTGGAAAGCGTTAACTTCGATCATATTGATAACCGTACCACTATCAGCCGAAAATCCCGCTCGATTATTTTTTAATTCGTGTGCCGGAACTTATACTACAGCTTTCTACTAGCTACTAGAACTTATACTACAGCTACTAACCCCAAAACGAGATAGCGAACCTGGGACCGGGCGTATTGATGTAGATTTTCCGCAGTTTCCTATACCCATGGCAAAAATATATTGGTGTATGCGATACAGAGGCGGAAGTCGGCTGCGGCCTCAAGGTGGGGATAAAAGGTAGAATATGGTAGGAAAGTAACAAAGGGAACGCCCCCTTACTATGGAGTCTAATATTTTTTTTTATACAAATAGTGGTCGTCCACATGTACACAAGCGGCGCAGGGAGTTACGCGAAACCATACAGGAATTGACACTGGCGTGGTCATTTATTCATGAGGAAAGGACCTGTACATTTTCTGATACTCGCATGACCATTCAGTACGAGCGGATATACATGTTACGTCCCAGCCTTCACTTTTTTTTCTCTCTTTTTTGAAACCACGATGGTAAATACGCACGATAGCAGCACCCTCACTCATCGACCAAAAACTTATATTTCTTTAACCCTAAGCAAGCGATAGCCGAAACGTACTGCAAGACCGAAAGCGAAACCGTCGCACGTAAGTCCCCACGCATAAACATAGCCAACGACCGACGAATTTACGAGAGGAGCGTACTCGCAGCCTCGGAAGAGAAACCTTACGCCTAGAGCACTCAAACAAATACAGGGACCGAATTGTGCCACAATCCTACCTTGTCCTAAAACCCAAACAATCCGACCAGGAAAACTCGCCCGCGTCAGAACACGTCACCCGGTCATATCGCAAGACTCACGAAACCGCGGTTGCTGAACCCGATTCTCGGACATAGAATGATGGCCGCATTTACCATAGCGGTGACCTAATAAGCAGACGAACAAAACTATTCCCACGCATGACGATGACCTATCACGTAAGTCAGCGTACATTCTCACGATTGATCTCTAAGAAGCTCCGATCCGAAAATGCATTCCGGCAAAAAAAGCTCCTTTCGCTACAACCAGACTTTCTTAATTTTTATATCACGAAGGAGCAGACACTCTGTACTCGAAATCAGAACTGAACAGTTGACTTACAAGGCAACCCTTTCGCTCTGCGTTTCCGTGTAATCATTGTACGCGCAACTATCTTTGTACCGAAATAATAAGTTTGTAAGAGTTAAACGTAATAAACGTGAACTACGTGAATTAAGACAAAATCTACGCGTCTGAACATTTATTTGATCAACGATCAATCCATCGGGCGGATCCATCTCTCTTACCAGAATCACGCACCCCAAATTGGTCTAAATCCAAATTGTTAATAAATTGTATTCGGAACCCACGCGGAAGCCAAACAAAGACTCATTGCGCAAGCTAAATCAATTCAAACTTTCGCGCTCTAAATCGGCAACCTCGCGAGTCCCACCTAAATCTCCCTCCGGGACTCAACATAAAGTTCTGTTTAGTCCGAAATACAACTTGTAACAAAGTTCATTGGGCCACGGGTCTGTGCATTGTTTTATTGTAGTCTCGTAATTAATTACGGATGTCTTTGTAGGGCTGATTTTATTCTGTTTACACTAAGAGTATTGAATTTAGCGATACAGCGATGTATTACGTACTCATTCGTTCTCTAAATACTAATTGATATTCGTTAGTGACAGTACGATATGACTCTATATCACGTGTTCTAGTGTGATGCTGAAATTCTTTATTGGGAATCGAAGAACCGAGAACAAACACACCATATGGATTTTATTTCCCAAGAGGTAAACCGAATCGAGTCAACTGGACGGATCATCGAGGAACAAGTGAGTATCTTCTTTTTATCGTTCCAGTAACCAGAAAATCTAAAGCTCCTCGATACCACTGCTCGTTCAGTCCTCTCAAGCGATAATGCCAAAAAATATTCTATAACATTGTTTACGTCGTTCAAAACCTTATCATATGTCGTATATTGAATTGTACTTTCGTCAATTCAATCGAAATATTAGGTGTGCAAAAACATTCTCGCCCTTGTTTTACGAAAATAATTATTTATTTACTTAAAATCAAGGTACATTTTGGTCGGGACGGTAATTTCTGTTTGCTTTCACACATTTCCCCCACCTGTCTGACAGATTGAGAATTCCTTAGGAGTAAAAAGATGGCGGTTTTGAGTCGATAAAGTTGGTAATAGAATGTTTAACATCGTCGAAAGTGACTATCAGCCAAATGATGTTGGAACGATTGGAACAAGTAGAAATCCGATGCAGCCAAATCTGGCGAATACGCCGGGTGTGACAAAACTTCCCAGCTCAACGAATCTAAAGCGTCTCTGGTCTTTCTTGCTGTGTGTGGTCTGGCATTGTCATGCAGCAATATGACCGGTTTAGTTCATTTGCCTGTGGGAGGCCGCTTGCATTCAATTTCTTTAATCTAACGCTGCAGATGATAAAACTATCACGACTAAGTGATGGTTTCACCAGGTTTAACCCTTTCAATACGGCGAAAAAATAAATTTAGCGCGACTCATTAGCGGGAACAGTTATTTCTCCTCCATGTGATTATTACGATGAAATAACTTTTCTGTCCGCAACTTGCTCCATAATTTCAAAAATTTTCTCGACTGGAACAGCATATGTCCCGTCAGGTGTGAAAGGGTTAATCAGCTCAAAGTACAGAACATCCTTGAAATCCTACCATATGCACAGAAAGAGTTTCGTACCGTGAATATTGGGTATATCGGTCGATCTGAATGGTTCATCCGGGTTAACCCACCATTTCGTTTTTTAAATTGTCGTACAACACTTACTTCTCATCGCCAGTCACTATTTAATGCAAAAAGTGTTTCCTATTGAAGCGAGATAACAAAGACAAAGGCGTATCGCACCGTCCCGCAGTTACGTCCCGAAGGAGATTTAGAAGGGACTCGCAAGGTCGCCGACTTAGAGCACGAAGATTGAATTGATTTAGATTTACGGCGAGACTTTGTTTGGCTTCCGCGAGATTTCCGAATACAATTTAATAGCAATTTGGATTTAGATGATTTTTAGGTGCGTGATTCTGGTTAGAGAGTTGGATCCGCCAGATAGATTGATCGTTGATTGAATAAATGTTCAGACGCGTAGATTTTGTCTTAATTCACATAGTTCAACTTACAAGGGGACCTTACAGGCTGTCACGTACGGATTTTGATAAGTCTCAGATATGTTGTAGAGGGACCTACCCTGAGTACCTGAGTAAAGGGATCTTATACAACGCTCTTTAGTTTTCGAGAAAAAAACATTCGAAAGTTTAGCTCGCAGCTACTATACCGGTACGGTTGCACCTTTGTCGAACCAGCGGGCGTGGCCCGGTGGGCAAGATTCCCGGCTCTGACGCTCGAGTTCCAGGGTTGGAGTCCCGTGATGGCGTTTTTTTTCACAAAATATATATAAATTCGATGGATGATGCAAAACCGTCTAATTATTTATTATTATTTTATTAATTTATTTATTTTAAAAATTTTTCAGTTCATTTTAAAAATTTCTTAATTTCCATTTTTTTAATTATTTATTATTTTATTTTTCACGCAGAAAAAAAGAGAGGAAGAAATTACCGGCAAGTGAAAATGTTCACAAAAAAAATACAAAATGTTTCCGATTTGTTAAAAAAATAACAGAAAAATTGTGTCAAGGGAAGATTCCATACAAATTCATTCTTTGATTCTTCATTAATTAAACGCACCTGCTTTCGCGCCGATAAAATAGGCGTGTTTGCCTGGAAGTTAATTGAGGAAAGACCGCTGTTTTCAAATGTCAATCAAGTATGCTTTCCAATAACGCTGCTCAAAACTCCGTGCGCCTGCAAGGCCATAGCTTTTATACAATGTGCGCGTTGCTCTTTGGTCTTGTGTTTTGCTTGCTTTAACGACAAATACCACTCGCAATATTGTTCTGATGTAACAAGCGACCACAGTGATAGCGAGTAAGAAAAACCTGTATATTGTAATGAAAAATAATAAACTGCAGTTTCTTGTGAAAGATTTCTTCCTCTCTTTTTTTCTGCGTGAAAAATAAAATAATAATAAATAATTTTTTTTTTTAAAGGAAAGTAAACATTAAAAAGTTGAATAAATTTTTTTTAAATAAATAAATAAAATAATAATAAATAATTAGACGGTTTTGCATCATCCATCGAATTTATTTATATTTTGTGAAAAAAAACGCCATCACGGGACGCGAACCCCTAGGTCACGGTGAACTGAAAATATCAATCAACTTTGTACGAAACACAATAAGTGAAAAATGTTCAAGCATCGCTAAGCCAAATCTATAAATTTGCTTGCTCGATCACAGACAAAAATCTTACCTTTAGGTATCGAGAGGTTGACATTATATATTTTTCTTGCTCAAACATAGGCAATGAAAAATTCTTAGATTAGGAGTGAAAAGGCAAAAAAAATAATTTATGTTGAATCCATTAAATAAAAAAAAACATCTATGGTTACCGTAACCAACAAAAAATTCAGAGGCAATAAAATAATAAAATATTTAACACTAAACAGAATGGAAATACAAAAATATGGAACTTTCTTGCATCTAGCGCAGGTAAAGATAAATTCATAAGCTCAGGTATTGAATAGTCAAAAATGTGAATTTTTCATACATTAACTAGCTCAAAGGTAATAAAAATATGTATGTCCGCAAGTATCGAGAAGCCGAAAATATGGATTTGTCGCGCATCAAGCATAATGACTGAAAAATATCTGTAGGTATTGCAAAGTCAAATACGTAGATTTGTTCGCTTGATCACCACAAATAAGAAAATAGAGATTGGATACTTAAAAAACATTTACGACCTCGGTCCTTGAGGTTGTAAACGTTTCTATTCAGACATTCAGATATCTGACGGTTTGCATACTGTTTTAGCATACCGTTGTTATGACCTTATGCGTTATGAGCTTTCAGAGCGAAAACGCGTTATTTGTATTTGGGCAGTGAGAAAAACACTGATAGCACAGGACCAGGAGGTCCTTACCCACCCCATATTTTGGACGTTGTCTCAAGTGATTACCACCTGTTCTGGTCGATGCAGATCGCCTTATGAGATGCATACTCATAATTACGAGTGTTGTGCCCGAATTTATCACATTTTCCAAGACGCGTAGCAACTGAAGTATTCAGAAGCAACTCCAAAGGTGACTTCGGAGAGTTTTATCGCTGAATTGGCAAACACTATTGGCAAACGTTGAGAACGTTCTAGAACGTTTAATCGCAAACACTAAGCTAACAATTAGAGGAATTGAACGAAGGGAGGTCAGATTAAAATCACCAACTTGTAAACCAAACGTTGCCTAGTCATAATAACGTTAAATTAATCAGTTGGAGATTCATCCTGGGAATCATCATGGGAAAGATCTCGCAACCCCTCCTCGAACGCTTGATTACCACAGAACGCGACATCAAGAGCACTATACGAGGAAATCCAGAAATTAGTAGATGAGCGGATAGTATCAAAAGACAGGGCATTAATTCGACGTGGGATACAGCTTTTGCTAGCAAAGTCAGAGATAGTAGTAACACCCATGGGAAAATACTTTGATCAATGTTATCCAACAAGTTTCTACAAAATGACTGCGTAAAAAACAAACAAAAAATAGCGGGTTTCAATGCAACTAGCTAATAATAAGACTTTTCCTATTGAGATACATGTATTTAATAAATGGTAATGTGTTGGTGACATATGCCACAAAGGCGATGGCTCTTTTATACATTTTATCATTCAAATGTTTTTCAGCTAAAAGACCTCGCGCATATAGAAGAAGAGAGCGAAATTGTGCGACAACAAGAAAAAACGCTGAAATCGGAGATAACCCTATTGCGATCTAAACTCGCAAATTGTGAAACTGAATTGCTTCAATGCAAGAATAAGATGAGGTGAGTAAAGAAGATTCTTCTGTCCTAGAATATCGATAGCTAACAATTTCCGGGCACATAATTTCTTAGAAAGCACACTTTATTTGGGTTTTATAGATTAAGGTCGCATTGTTTTGATTAGCTATACGACAGTATCAAACATGACCTCATTATTCCCAATCCTTGAGCACTAATTTTATACATGTCGTTTGATTTTACGTGCTGTACCTGGCTGTCGGCCCTAAATAACACAACCCCCACGAGTTTGGGATCGGGATACGCGCGACCACGCGACAAACATATGGAAGCTTCCCAGTTTACATTCGGATTCGGGTCCTCGTGCAACTACTGGTGAAGCCGAGTGACTTTCCAACACTCTAACAGCTCTGCAGGCTGCTGCCCGAGCTGTTAGTGCGCACCTCACCAGTCGAAACCCCTAACAGGTCCCGGGCCAGCATGCGCTCAAGCACTGCCCCCACGAGTCCAACCTCACTGGCTGGGCCCGATAACTCACCGGTGGCTCCCCCAGCCCCCATGGTACCAGTTCAGATGACTGGTGGGGTCTTCGCGGCACATAATCGCACCACTACACTTTGAGGGTCCCGCCCCGACGAACGTGGTAGGCCCGCTGGAACGGCGGCGTCGCCGCTCACCGAGGTTCCCACAGTCATCATACCAGAGGAGTCAGACCGCGAGAACCCTCCTACCACAAGAGTATTTGGCATCGGGGCCGTGCCCCCGAGGTTCTCAAAGTCTTTATGGAGGCAAAACACACAACACTTGTCGACGCACGCACAAAAATGTTACAAGTCAATGCCATTAAACACAAAAATTTCTCGTTCACTGGGCGCGGCCAGGAACGGTCACAACACTAAACACATAACTACACTATTAGAATGTGAAGTGCCTCAAAGTGAAAAAACCACCGTTCACTGACCGTAGCCAGGAACGATACCAACACAAAAAAAAACAGAAAATCTGGTATTGGAGCTCAACTCGTGTCAAGCTGCGTCCGGTACAATCCGACGTTTCGGATGTACTTCGGGCACAGTTTGCTCCTCGCGGAATGCGCCGCATCTTTGCTCTTGCACCGCGCACAATTGGCGCACTTAGGTCCTTCTTTGGTTGGACATGTATCCCGGAGGTGGTCTCTCAAACCGGAGTGCTCACAGATCTGATCTGAAGCACTGCAGTTTTTCGCGATGTGGCCGAAGCCACAACACTTGAAGTACCGAGTAACATTAAGATACTCGGCGCTCCTATATGAGCCCCACGCTCGGAACACGCGTCCCCGCGAACTCTTTCATGCCGCTCGAATCGCGGGAGCTCGGAATCTTCACACGCTCACACTCAGGACCGGAATCTGTACGGTTTACACAAAATACGCGGGCTCGAACAAATTCTCCGATACCCATCTGCCGGGTATCGACGAAAACAATAGATAATTATGCGAATCGGTACCGTGCACCTGCTAATCGGTGGCACGGTCGAGCGTGGTGCGAAAGTCTCCCCGGTCCTCTCTACTCAACCCTTCCATACTACGGTTACACATGTCGTCACGCACACACACACACCTCACACGCCCTCGCAGGGCCCCACACGCGCATTTTCGCGGGATGCCGATTGAACGCGAACCCGGGAGGGCCGCGAAACGCGCGACCCCAAGTTGAGACTTCCGGACACGACCCCAGCACGAGTCCTCGGACCCGGCCCGACTTTCCTCCTCGGGGGAACATATCTACCCGTAGTGCGGTACAGTGGTCGACCAATCTCCAATAATTGGCCCAACCATAGGCATGAGCGGGGTGGCCATGCAAAGTACGTGTGACGTTTGTCACCGGCCGACGGTTCCCTTGCGGACGTCCAATTACTGCCCCGGGCACGACGGAAATGATGGCCCGATTTCGAAAAGGCTGTATCGGCTCCTTCCGCCCAACTCCGTACGCTCGAGACGTACAATTTTATAAGAATAAGTAAATAACATGAAAAGATTAATAACTAATCGTCTGCATGTTCGCCCCAAGTGAACTTTGCGATCCGTGCCAAGGCCGGAACATCAAACGAGAGGACCGGACCCATTTCAAGGGGTTATTTTGTGACGGCTCAAAAATGCTACGTCACAACGGATAAACCGAATGAAAGTGATCAAGCAACAGTAATAAAACTCTGCATTGCCGCCAAATGTGGAGATAATGATAATAACGATTATATATCTCTCGAAGTCAGCACACTGGAGGTTTGCTACCGTTAATCCATCGAAAAATACACTGCAGATACCGCCCGACTAAAAAAAAACCCAGTAGGGCGCATAGAACAATTGAGCCACGGGTGAAGTGACACCAGCGGAACCGAGGTTTGTGTATGTGATATCGCTCATTTTCTTTGCACGCACGAAGCCGTAAAAAATCTAAACCGATACTCAAACTCGGTCGAAATCAAAACTGATATTCAGGTATAAGACCTGTAGCGACTTTCACGCGGGTGTGCAGTCTCATCTTGGGATTTTTACCGATGGCACTCATTCTTACTAAAGTTTTCAAGACCCGTGCACTCTTCGTGAATCGGGTCTTCTGTAGAAGACAACGTTGCGAGAGTGTCGGACAAATAGTATATTTGTTTCAATAAGGGGCAGTCTTAAACGGTTTTTTTACCGCCATATCTCAGGTGGTAGCTGATATTCAGATGAATCCAACGACCTATGATATCATGACCTTGAAACGATTTTTCACCAAAATACACGTGTAAAAACGGGAATGTTTGAGTGAATTGACACTGCCCGTTTCACGGAATAAATGAATAATTCGATCGAAACATCGACGTGAAGGATGATTTCTGTCAGGATAATGTTGTGCATAAAGTTGTTGCGCTTGCACAGAGTTTCTGCCAGTCTCGCCATAAATTAGGCCCTCCGCAGCACGGGCAGCATCCTCAGCAGCAATATGTGACGCCTTTGCTGAATCCTCCCGCCACGGGTTACGTTGTGAGTTCGAATTTCGGCGCTACTCAAGTGTTCCGTATCTTCGATTCAGCAATACTGATCAGCGTTTCTTCCTACTTTGATGCCTCATGCATCCATAACTTGGATACACGATTTCGCTCCTGAGTTGAAAGTACATGTCACGATATTTGCGGCAATGTTTACAATGCTTGTGCCGCTGTAGGCGATTTTCGGTGCTATGTGCGAAACCGCGTTATTGAAACTGTCATTGGAATGTTGCGTATATCCTCCAACGCAGCGTGGTAATACATTTTCAGAACTTAGGTATCTGAAAATTGGTTCTGTAGCTTTAGCAACATCTGGATGAAGAGCGGGCTTATGGCGGTGGCTGTTCAATGTATTATTAGCGTTAGCTTGCTGTCAAGTACACCTTGAATTAGTACGCCGATATAATTTGTGTACTTCACTCCATATTTATCTTCTGACCTTGAAAATATTTCGCACATAGCGTCAACCTCCATTTTGCCGGAAGAACTTTCGTGGTTTACACTACATTTGTCAGCATGACCTTTTGTCCATTCCTCATACTCGCTAGTACTTTGCTTCCTTTCCAAAACTCGCAGCCCTTGCAATATTTGCACTTGACATTTACATCAAGTACCTTGCCAGTATAATTTAAAATGACACCACATACTCCTATCAATTAATTGAAGCCTCCTTTGCGCCATGTGCCATCTCCTGATACGGTGAATGCCGTGTTTGTCTCATTTGTTGCTTGTGTCATCATTTTTTTCAATTCTTACAGAACTAACATATAAATCATATCTCGTACTGATTCTGAAGCAGTCATATTTTTTACGGCCACGTCATACGTACTCTGTAAAGCTGGACATGCCAGATCTATTATTCCACTCAATATTTGCATGCCTTTTAGTCCGATCCCTATCATTCGCATAGTAAAAGCGAACCTCGTACTTACTTCGTATATATTGGGAATATGTGGGCAAGGGGGAACAGTTCGGGGCTCATAGGAAAGGAACTAATTTCAGTTTGAACCCGAGGCCACGCATAGGGGTTTTCCAGATTGTAATTGTTTTTCTGCACTCTTTGCATTTGTGATCATAGATAAATGAAAACACGGTGACGTAATTTAGAAAAACGTAATCAATATCGTAGTTCATACTTGGTTCTAAATTAATTGACATCGCAGTTTTTTTGTCGACGCACGTGACTACAGTCTTGTTCGAATTCATAACGATTCTTGGCTAGTTTTCTTTTTCCGGGCCGATCTTTGCGAATCACCTCATTCGATTTATCTGCTATCACCATTACCTTTTCTGCTATTCATTTTACAATATAAATTCCGAAACACTAGAGTGCACAAAATAAAAACGGTGCTCACTGCTGCACGGTTCATGGTCGAATGATGCTCTAAACAAACCGTCAGAATTCGCAAGAAGGATCTGACCCTTCGTACCTGCTGGACAAAAGGCTCTGGGTTGCTCTAGGACAGGCAGCTCGCTGGGTCACTCGGCCGCATTTCAGTAAATCGCCCGTAACTTTTACAATTTCTCGAATACCAGAATAAAATTCACCCACAATATTTTAAAACTTTAAACGTTAAGGCGAGCGAAAAAAATATTCTTATATTCTTTTTTACACGGTTGTGTTCCCTTAATATCAAATAGAAAGTCCATACTGAAGTATTGCGGCTAAGAAAGGGAGCCGTTACATAAGAACTGTTGTACTGCTATAAAGTGCCAGATTAACATATTGTCTTCAACAGGCTGGTGATGGAAGAATTGGCGCTCGAACAACATAACATGGGCCGCCAATTGGACGAACGGAAAATTGCAGAGTGCAAAATGATAGGGGAATTGGAACGGCTACAGGAAGAAGTAGAACACGCTCAACAATCAACAGATTCAACATGTCAATGTGCCGAAGCTCTGAAGTTTGATATTAGTAATCTTGAGACTGTTATCATCGAAAAAAAGATGCAGGTGGAGCGTTTAGTTACGGATATGAAAGAAGCCAATCTACAAAGTCTTACTGTTGCTTCTCAAGATGACCAGGTTAAACATATGATGGAAGGTAATATCCGTTACAATACAGGAGTAAATATTTAATCTATCTGATTTCGTTCGGGTATTTACATAATGATCTATTCTTATGTAGGTGTGCAAAAACCGAGCAGCATGCGTAGGATAATCGGCTCCCCAAGGCAATTGGAAACGGCTGTACCGACAAGCAAAAACCCGCACGGTATTTGGGTGTAATGGAAATCCACGAGGTGTTGAGACCTAATGCGTGCTCTATTATTCGAGATCTAATATATCACAAACTGCAATGTCGCCGTAATAATAATCTCACCTAAAAGCTTTGATGAGATTTCGAACTTCCATGCTTGTTATCACTCATGAGAATAAATATGCGTACAGCGACTCAACAAATCAGCGATATTACCATCGCTATAGGAAACCTCGTTTACGTCTATCGTTACTTTAAAAAAACGGCTGGTGGTCATATTTTGTATCACGTGCTAGTTAAATTAGACGGCGAATACTAATGTTAATTGTAGCTTCGTTCTAAGACCCTATAAGTGAGACCCATATGGCTGCGAAGGAAAACTAGGCGTGCTTAGTCGTTACCATTTTTGTAACCAAAAAACGCAACTTTTGTAGTTTCTCTCAAATATCTTAATAACAAAGCAAAATGGGGCTACTGCGCGTTTGCTTTTTATAGAGTATTGAATGATCTGCACTAATAAATTCATCATTTGTCGGCGGCATAATCGTTCACCTTTAAATCTCGAAAACTCCCGAATTCGCCGTTTTTGCATGTAGCTCCTGAAGTTATCTTTGGGCCCTAAAATGAAACAAAACCACGAACATTCACTGTAACTTAAACACTAGAAGAATGAAGGAATCGCCTTTCAGAGGTTTATTGTTTTCCGTATTCAATTAAATGACGTTCGTTGAGGTAAATCTGATTATATCCATTTCTTTCGGAAAGAAATATGCAACACAAAGGGCTGTTCAGCTTTATTCGTTTGGTCGAGTGCTGATTTATTTTATTGACGCACGAAGTTATCGAAACCGAAGAACGATATTGATTTTAATAAAATATTGTTTTCATCATAATAATTCAGAAGTCATTTTCATTTACATTTGTTTCTTATTTATTGCTACGTTGATTTAACAAACACTTTTGGTAATTGACGTTTAATTGTGGATATATTTTTTATCGGAGATTCCGTTGTACGGGGCCTTCCCCCTAATTACATTCGCACCATATTTCACTTCTTATCCCCACCTTGCGACCGTAGTCGACTTTACCTGTCTGTATCGCATTCACCACGACATTTCTGCCATGGGAAACTGCTGAAAACCTATACCAATGCAGCCGGTCCCAGGTTCGCTTCGCCGTTACGGAGCTATGTTGCGTTTTCTCGAGAAATAAATCACAGGCTACAGGCAATACACACACGACATACACACGTACCGGTCCGTGTGCGCAACATCCATGCACAGCTCGAACTACGTCACGCACGCATTTATTTTTCTTCGAGATTACAAAACTGAGTTTCGAACGCACGACCGCCCGATGTTCTGGTTTAGAGGCAAGCACGCTAACCACTAAACCAGCACATCGGTCTAGTTTATGAAATAATCAAGGATTAATATATTATTTATATACCAATTCATTATACTCGTCATGATATCGAAAATATGAATTAAAAGAAAAACATTTTTTTAATGTGATAGCCAACCGGGAAAAATAAGAAACTGCCGCCGCTATAAGTGAGAGAGGAATAGTGTAATTGTTGACTAATAACTAGAGAGTGCGCTTCTGGACTGTTCGAGACTTGGAGACAAACTGAGTCGTCGGAGTACAGAAAGAAGAAATGCGAATAAAGGGAAGCGGCCTAAGAAGATGGAAGGAATGCGACGAGTAAGTGCAGCGAAACCCGTGGAACCAAAAATAAAGAGATAAAGAAACAAAGTTGTAGTCGAAGATTACCAACGAATCAGCTTAGGTCCAACTAAGATTCGAGGTTTTGCTGTGAGAAACTGTTGACAGTAGTTACGGAGTATCGGATGTTAGTGTCAGGGTGGCCCTCTAACAAAACTATACTCCGCATCGTAGGTTATCGTCTTTTTGTTGACTCATCATATGGAAATAATAGTGTTTGCATTGAATTTCCCTAGAGCTTGATATCATGTGAATGTGTATTTAGTGTGATTATTTGATTGAATGTATTCCGTGGAGTGTGAAGATGGTCCGGCAACGTTGGTTTTGTGCTCAGAGTATATGCGCTCCTAAATACTTTTCTTAGCTTTGTTATTTTCTTTTTCAACCATCTCGACTGTAATCCATGCCTGGTATTATAAATTTGATACATTGTCTATAATGTACATTGTTATGCATTTCGGATATTAAGCATTCAAAACTGTCTGCGACGCGTCTACCTGACTGCATTTCTAAAATTAATAAAATATCGCTGCGTTTCACTGGCACGTGTACGTCCGGTTGAGGCGCGAAAAAGCCAGACTTGAGATTTTCCCACTAATCGAAAATCTCCGAATAAGTTTAATGTTTGTTCGTCGACGCGTAATTGCTTATAAGCATTACAGAGGTCTACTTGTGAGAAAAATTCTGCTCCGTTGAGTTTCGCTAACGCTTCCTCGGCCGTAGGTAGTGGGTATTCAGATTCACGAAATTACGGATTTACTGTTGATTTGTAGTCTCCGACCACCCGAATTTTTCCGTTGGATTTTCTAACAAGTATTATTGGTGTAGCCCAGTCGCACTGGTCTACAGGCGTCAGCATTTTTTTATGCAACATTGAATTTAATGCGGCCATTGCTGCTTCTTGTAGTCCGTACGGTATTCTTCTTGCTTTGATAAATTTTGCAGTGAGAGATAGGAATTCTTTCAGTATGTTTATTTTACTATTATTCTCTTCGCCCACTTTGTTGATTCCAGTTATTGCTATTCCTAATTTCGCAAACCAATTTCTTCCCAATAGATTTGGTCCTTGGGTTTCATTTGTTACTGCTATTGGTAGTAAAAGTTCTTTATTTTTATGATTTACAATTACATTCGTAATTCCAATTACTTCAGTCGGTTTTCTTCCGTATCTGTATAGTTTTATCTGTTTATGTAACCAGCTTGGATCCTTTTTTGGCCATATTTTATTGTAAGTTTGTTTATTTACGAGCGACCACTGGGCTTCGTTATCTACTTCAAAATTGCGAATTTTTTAATTTATGGAAATTTCGACGAGAAATTCGTCATTGTTTTTCTTTCCGTGCATCGACTGAACTGTTACATTACACGCGCATATATCGTCGTCATCTTCCGTCTGGTTATCTGAAATTTCTTCTATTTGGTGAGCTCGCTTCGACATATTTGTTGTAGGTTGATTTTCCTTTGATCGTTGCCTGGCTTTGCATGCTCGAATTATATACCCGACTTTATCGCAGAAGGTACATTTTTCGTTTTTATAGAAACATTTGTCTTGAGAATGGTTTGAGCAGCCGCAGCGGCAGCACGGTTCGCGAACTTGTTGTTCGTTAACATATTTTTTTTGCTTGCTTATTTTACTTTTTGAGATATTATCGATAAATTCCATTATAGACTTTTTGATTATTTGTTGTTGTTGTTCATCTGATTTCGTATTACAAGCTATTTCTAGGGCTTTGTCTAGCGATAGCCATCCAGGTATGTTGTTGTTACCGACTCTTCATGACATTGACACAAATATCTTTGTTGCTCCTCTTTTCGAATGCCCGCCACGAAACGGTCGCGTAACATGACATTCATCAGCAATTTTCCGTCTGGTTCCAAAAACTTACAATCTGTTGCTAATATTCGTATCTCGCGAACAAAATCTTTGAGCGTTTCCTTTTCCTGTTGGTCTTGTTTGTGAAAACGAATACGGGCTAAAAGTTCGTTTATACTCCGTCCAAAATGTGAATTACATTTTTTGCTAATTTCGTTGTATGCTATATCTTTTGGAGCAACTGGTGAGCAGAGTGATTTTATTATCGCGTAATTCTTCGTTCTTATTGCTGTCAGCAAAGTAGCCACTTCTCTTCTTCGGTGGATATATTTGCTTCGAAATAGAATTCGACTTGTTCGATATAGTCGATCCATGTTTGTTTTTCTGGTTCGAACTCTTTGAGCTTGCCTATATTTGGAGCCATGACGTCATTCGATGTCTCTCCGTGTCTTGCTGTAGATAATAGTGCGAAGCCCAAATTTTATTCTCTTCTTCTTGTTCTTTCTTTTTATTTTCTGCTCGCATTTTCACAAAATCTGACATGGTTTTACGTAAACTTTCAACGTTCCAAGATACTTTTGTTTCAAGATTGTAGTGTTCACAAATTTTTATTAATGTTTCTTTTATTAGATCGTAAATCCAAGAAGTCTTTTCTGTCTCCACGTGCACTTCGATTTCATTCCACTCTTCACCAGCCCCCTGACACTGGCCGCTCTTCCCATACGATGAAACGATTCGCGTTTTGTATCCGTTTATTAATTCTGCTAGCGCCCTGTACGTGGCGCTGGCACTGACGTGACTGCCGGCGATTTCCCCTTCTCCGGCGCTATACGTCATACAGCCATTGTTGTTATTTCATTTGAACGTTCGAGGTTATCTTTGCGTAAACGAATTCGTGTAAACCGTGTAAACCTTGTCAATCAAAAAAATATAAATATAGTTCAGTATTCGGTGTGCTTAGTGGTTTTTTCTTGCAGTAATTACAATGGTATTTATTCAGATTTTCCATGTTGCCCTGCTCTCTTGTTATTTTTGACACCTCCGTATCAACTTGCATACTTACTATCACCATATATGTTGTAAAACTTCGAAAAATCGTAGGCAGGTAATGTGACTAACTTACCCCCCCCCCCCTTCCTCTCATTACAGCGGTTTTAAATAATGTAAAATATTCATTTTTTTGTGTTGCTCTACCCCCCTACACTCTACAGGCAAACCCATCCCCTCTCCAGATCCCATTACAGCAGTCTTGCCAGCGCTACAAGCGGCAAAACTCGGCGACAATTCCGAGCTACATTTCCCGAGCCGATTTCAGCGGCCAGTGTCAGGGGGCCGCTCTTCACTCATCACTTATTCAAAGTTATTTTTCACTGTTTATTGTGCACAGTATATGTGATTCGTTTCTTTCCTCGTCGCCATTTGTTATGTCCGAAATCAGTAACAAGAGGGCGAATTTTCCATACTTTATTCGATCACAATAATATTACAATAATAGCGAGGACGCGTCCGTTGTCGGCGAGTGCCACGGAGCGACTGCCCGGCGATCGCCGTGAATCACGTATTTCAGCAGTACACGACACAGAGTGAACCAGTTGAACGAGTCCAGGTAGGGTGTAAAGCAGCTCCAGGTAAGCGAACTACCTACACAGCTCGCTTGATCAGGCAGCCGGCACGCGGGCGCGCGGCGATCGAACGCGGGTGCCTTCTCGGATCACGCATTCGGTCACTAAAAATGCTATGGAACGCGTGGCGCACCTTTGCGCACCCTTTGACACTCCATTCGAAAGTTGATATTCTAAGCTACAATTAAAAAAAAAACGAAAGCGGGATCTCGCGGGATTCCATATTAAAGGCTTACGCAAAATTAATATTTACTAGGTGCGCAACTAAGTTCCCGGGTTTCACACATGGATGACGCTAGCGACATATGTAGTCGGCATACAGGTCTGAAATTGGGTGTCTTTATAGCTTGGCCATCTGTTAAGAATACCCAGTCGTAATATAAACAAATATCGCAACACAACGACCTTTTTTCTAACCTCGAAAATGTTAAAGTTTGTGCCAAATAAACAGCATTTGCGGGAAGCATTGCTTTTCTGCTTCAACCTTAAAAAACAACAGCTGAAGCACGTCGGTTACTTGAGGAGGCCTACGACGAACACATACCATCAAGAACAACGTGTGAAGATTAGTTCAAGCGGTTCAGAAGTGGCGATTTTGAGACTGGGGACAAGGAGCGCTCGGGAAGACCGCAAACATTTGCGGACGCCGATCTGCAAGCGTTATTGGATGCAGATGACACTCAAACAGAAGATCAAGTTGCCGAGGCATTAAATGTGACTCAGCAATGTATTTCGAAACGTTTGCACGCCATGGGAAAGATTCATAAGGAAGGAAAGTGGGTGCCGCATGAGTTGACTGAGAGACAAATGGAAAATCGAAGAGCCACTTCCGAAATTTTGCTTTTGCGGCAGAACAAAAAGAGTTCCCTGTATCGAATTGTTACTGGCCATGAAAAATGCATATATTTAGAGAATCCCAAACGCAGAAAATCGTGGCTTTCACTTGGCGAAGCGTCAACATCGACGACACGGCCAAATCGCTTCGGAAAAAAGACAATGCTCTGCGTTTGGTGGGACCAGAAAGGAATCGTTTACTTTGAACTGCTGAAACCGGGCGAAACTGTCAATGGGTATCGCTACCGACAACAACTAATCAAATTGAACCACGCATTGCTCGAAAGACGGCCAGAATGAGACACGAACGTGTGATACTGCAGCACGACAACGCTCCGTGCCATCACAGTTCCATCGTCCAGGACACCATAAAAACATTGGAATGGGATTTGCTACCGCACCCGCCGTATTCGCCAGACCTGTCCCCTTCAGACTATCACTTGTTTCGGTCTAGTTGGTTGGAATCCGGTCTGGAATGGTTTCAGTCCAAAGACGCGTCTTTTTATCGTCGTGGTATTTAAGTATTGCCAGAGAGATGGCAAAAATGTGTAAATAGCGAGGGACAATACTTCGAATGAACCATTTTTTTGTATTTGTCTTGAAATTTTCGATTTTTTGTTGGTAAAAAACCCAGAAACTTAGTTGCGCACCCAGTAGTTGGATCATCCCTTCAAGCACGATTTTTCTGATGCCTAACCGAAGCGTATCAATAAAAACGATTTTACAATAAACTTTGATGTTCATCAAAAATAAAAATAAATAAAATACATACAATAAACAAAATTTAAAAAAATCTTTTGTTTTTAACAACAAATAAAAAGCGCATAGTACCTATAAGAGAAAGCAGGACACGATGATTCCCTCAGCGCATAACATCTATAAGAATAAGCAGAACGCCATTATATCTCAAGCGTTTGAGCCTACGAGCAGAAGCGAGAGCGAGAATGAAAACTGCCGTCAGCGCCGCTAATCCTGAACTAACCTTGGGGAAATTCCCCCAATAAAATCGGCACATAATATCCTTAAGAACTGCTCTTCTATGTACGTCTGAATTCGTTGAAAAAGGTAAGGTCGGCTCTGAAAGACGAAACTTCAGATGCCTTCTGTCTTTTCCGCTCATTGTTTCAACAATCTCAATCTCGTTAATTAAACTGACCATGCAGTTGCCTTCCTGCCACAAGCGATGCCATTTATTTGCATTCTGGTAGCTACTACTGTGTTGGCTTGCATAAAACTTCCCAATTTTTATTTTGCTTGTTTACTACTTTTTTAAATTGCATAAAAGTTCCTACTTTTCGTTTTTTGTTTGTCTATTTATTTTATATTGGGTTCGATATTTTTAAGAACATAGCGGAGCATGTTTAGAAATGTAAAATAAACTACAAAGACTACATAGTGTTCCTGAATTGCTCCAACAACAGCAAGAATCATCGTCAAGAGAAAATGCAATTAAAATACATTCGAACCTGCAGCATCAATGCAGTACTCCTGCCCCCCCCCCCCTTATGATTCAGTACGCTTGGTTTGCATCCAAATTAATAGAGGAGAGAAACCTCCGTTTCAAAACATGAATGAAATACGCTTTCCAATGAAGCATTTTTCGGAAAAGTGTAACTGCCCAAACAATGCTTTTATAAAATGTGCCTGGTGTGAAAATATATATGTTTCAAAAGTTTCTACGATGAATATCACCCTAAAATTGTAAAATTATTTCTGATAATGAATAAAAAGCAGCGTACATCATTAATTGCAAGAATTTTCAGAATTGTTATTTTCATTAAAAACTTGATCTAATTATATAAATTAACTGCTTGTATATATTGAAATTCTACAATAAATAATTGAACATTGCGAGAAATTTAAAAAAAAATTCATTTAGAGAAACGGTAGTAACGAGAATCAAACCCAAGCCAGCGGGGTGACAGGCAATGCGTTTGACCAGTGTGCTATGCCGCTGACTTGGAAATGGTTGAAAAAATATCTCTCAAGCTCAACTCAGAACTCTTTGGAAAGCGTTTTACCCGTTTCTATGGCCCACTCAGGCGAAATATTTTGCAAACGTTGAGTGGGGATCCACCTCCTTCTACCAACGCAGTTTGGGTGAAGTCGGTGGGTCCCGATTTGCATCCTCCCCTTGATAGTTTGTTTCATGTACATACGCTATTAAAAAAAATAAGCTGCTACTTAAAGTTCTTATGGGGTTAAGTCAACATGTTACCACGGAGCTGAAATTTTTTGTGGACCTTTATAACTTCTTTGCTGATCATCCCGCGCAGTTTGAATACGATCCACAGTGCCGTTTTTTTAGAAACAAAATCGGCAGCTCGACGTATTTCGTGGGCTAATTACATTACACTTATGAAAAACTCCCGATCTTTTTTCAGTACATTATTAATATCTGCTAAGTAAATGTTACCACGGAGGTGAAAAAATAGGTACGGTTCGACTAATCTTGGGACTAACACTTGGTACCGTGAAAATGAGGATTCATAGTACCGTTATAAAATTATTAATGTTTTTCATAGCGAATTCGTGCGAAAATGAAGCACACAAAATATTAGACTGTGTAATCATGGCAACGTCGTAGACGGCACAAATGCGACTTATCTTATCCGTATTTGGTAATTATTCCCGGGAACCTCAAACTACACGGTCAGGATAATTAACAACAAATATTGTTGGTACATATTCTCTTAATTGGTAATAATTACTGAATAATAATTTGATAACTATGTTCAGAAGTTATAACTTTTTAATCAATTTCTAGGCAAAGACTAAATAAAGAGGAATTTTTCAAAATACATACGTTTTTTTTTAAATATCGGAAAATCATTAAACTTTCTGATTTCACCCAGATTATAGTATACACTTTTCTTTCGAGCGATTTTTTTTTACCCGGAACGGTATTCATTGTTGACAGCTCCTTGGACCGATATTGAGGTTACGTATGTCTCTAACTTCGCGACACTTTTGCCAACCTGAGCATTATCATATACCACCAGTTACGACGTTGCCAACTCGTCTCGCGTTGATTGAGCGAGAAAACGTTATATAAAATAATTATACAAAGTAATGAAAACATCGAATGTTATCACCGAATATTTAAAAATGCATATTTTTACAAGATGTAGACAAATAGTTCAAAAACGTACGTTTAATATGACGAGTATTTGCTAGCTAACAGTTGGTAACAGTCAATCCGCTCCATGCATAAGCCCAGGGCGTTCCCCTCGTACTTCACCCTCGACGGCTAGACCCCATAACAACCTTAAGGAGTGTCGGGACAATTGACGATATGTTACCATTTGATTTAAATTTACAGTAAACTCTTTGTCATATACTGAATGCACCCTCGAAATTTTAAATCGGTCGTGCACACCGTATCAATAAAATTTAAAATTGACACTTTTTAACATTGGAAAATGCCTAATTGTCATAATGTACTAAGTGTTTTGACAGTTTCACTCAGTACATTATGACAATTTCTTCATCAGTGTCATAATGTACTGAGTGATATGACAGTTTTTCATAAAATTTTGACCATTTGTTCACACTATTTCGCGTGTAAAACTGTCATTCAGCAATGAACGCTGGCATCTTTCTATGTTAAAAAGTGTTTCTTCAATTGTACATTTTATAGAAACGGTGTAGACGATCCATTAAAAATTTGGAGGGTGCATTCAGCATATGAAAAAGAATTTACTGTATACATTTTAATCACATGGTAACATATAGTCAATTGTCCCGGAATTCCTTAAGGCTTTTCGCAGAGGGCCGTATTTTGTGGGGGCATAAGGCCTTCTGAATCATTGGTAAATTCCAGTGGCGCTTAACAAGGGCGTCGCCACCTAATGGGCAGGGGGGGGCAAGATAGGGACGGGAGGGTGGTGGAAATATGAATTTTAGAACCTCATATAAATGGTTTCGAATCTTCAGGGGGGCAGCTGCCTCCCCTGCCGCCCCTTAGCGACGCCCTTGCCGCTTAATGAAAACAAGTCACAATCAATTATTATCCACAACGGTAAACTGAAAGAAAAAATTTTGTGCAAATTTCGTAGGTTTGGACATTTTCACAATTTCTAACTTCTAAAGTTCTACCGCTATTCGCATTTTTCTAAGTTTTATCATTAATATTTTCTTTAGACGTTCGGTGACTGCCTGTTTTTATTGTCGTTACGGAATCTTTAGAACTTTTCACTCGCGTTGAGAAGTTTATATCAGGCATCTAAAGTTATTTAAGGAATAAATTATTAGATGGAATTGTGGCCAGCGTGTCACCTCCATAAAGTGCTGTATAAATGAGACGATTTTTAGAATCATAATTCTTCCTCAAAAGTTCGGTAAATTGGCTTGAAATTATACCAGTACACTGGGATGTATTTTTATTTAATCATAGACGAAAAACTTTAAACCGCCATAACTTGCTTGATTTTTGGGCTAGAGAATTTTTTTCGGTTGCATTCGTCTCAATATCAGCGATTTTTCTAATAAATAAAAACAAGCATCCCATTAGACAAATTGAAAATTATCGTAGTGTCTCGTAGACGTGTTGACAAAAAAAAAAACATTTTATATTACCATCGGATGTTCTCTCAAAACCACAAAACTTTGGTAAGGAACACTGATGTACGCCTTCGTCTTTTCGATTTATGTTAATGCTTTTTTTTAATGGGGACACCCTGTATACCGGGTATCCCATTTTAATCTTACAAGTAATTTATCTCGAAAAATACTGCTCATCTCAAGTATTGAGTATAAGAAAACGTTTAGGTTTCAAAGGGGGACTTTAAAAAAATCTTTTCTAAGATCATGGGCATAGGAAAACTGCGGACAACATATACCGATACAGCCGGTCTCAAGTTCGACTCCCAGTCACGGAACTAGTCACATTTTGCCGAGAAAATGTCGGAGAAAAACATTTCCCGACAAAAGTACGTGACTGGGATTCGAACCCGCGACCTCCCGATCCACTGACCAGCACGCTAACCACTAAACCAACGCACCGAGTGATAAAAAAATCTGTTTCGGTCCAAAATTCAAAATGGCGAGGTCAAGATGGTCGACATGTTTTTTTTTAAATGGGATCATGAAATTTTCACCAAAACATTTATCAGGCCAAAACTAACAACTTTTGCAGGGCAAGTTTTTTTATAACGTTCATAATTTTTAGGTTAGAATACCATTTTTATTATTTTAGCGCTATTCAGAATGCACTACGAGGATGTAAAGTCTTCATGAAATGGGACACCCGGTACATGTCATACATTTCCTACAAGATAATTATATATCATTCGATTCCATTTATTTACAATCTTCACGACACCGTATAATACAAATAGTTACACAGAATTGCCGCTTTTCTTACAATAAATATTGATAATAAAATCATAAGCCACGCGCCATCGTATGAAAATCTAAATATCAGACTTTCGCGTCGAATAAATAAATATATTAATTAAAGAATACATATACCCACGTCAAGTAATCGAAGATGAAGCTCATAATGGCTTGGTCAGAAGAAACCTCCACACACTACAAAGCGTCGTTTCCCGAGATCTTGTCGTTTCCAGCACATTGCCAAGTTTGCGCATTATCTGCGAGCCTATTTTATTCTTCCCATAATACTCGATAATTCCAAGTTCCAATTCCTTCTAACTGCGTATTC
The DNA here is from genome assembly GCA_944452715.1 of Ophion slaviceki. Taxonomy (NCBI): domain Eukaryota; kingdom Metazoa; phylum Arthropoda; class Insecta; order Hymenoptera; family Ichneumonidae; genus Ophion; species Ophion slaviceki. The sequence goes on along the minus strand of OX101787.1, from coordinate 54,807,839 downwards.
CAATGGCCCGAGCATAAAGTATTTATGGATCGTGCGACTTTCTAAACGCTAAATACGTATTGTATGCATATATATATAATTGTAGTTTGATAATTACACGGCAGTAACGAGTATCGGCGGTGGTCGTAACATCGATCTCGTGGCGGATGATAACTTTTGCGAAACTAAATGAGCTATGTGAGAAGATCGTCGCCATACAAATTCGCGAGTTCGATCGTGATCGTCAGCGCTCTCGACACGTACTTGCTTCGGCTGAAGTACGCGAATCGAGTGAAGAGTCGCAGCGCCACCGTGAAGAACTCTGAGACTCAATTTTCCGGACATTTCGGCGGTCGTTGCGGTTGCGCTTCTCAGCTCTTTCTTCGCAGCGCGGCCGAACTCCTTCTCGACTTTCAGAACGAGCGGTCCCAGCCCGAACTTCGTCTTGATCGTCGTGTGTTCCCTCATCATGTTCACGGAAACGTCACCCGTTCTTCTCAGCGACGACAGACCGTAGAGCGTGGCGCGGGCTTTTGGCTTACTCTGCTTCTTCACTTTCGGCTAGAATGTTTGTTTCAAATAAAGTATTTCGGTTGTTTTGGGGCGTAAGAGTATCGCGGGTGTTTCGTAGAACTATTAAGGGCATGTAGACGGTCAACATAACCTCACTAATTTTCGAACCCAATTTTCTCATAGATGGTTAATTTTTTTTAGGAAAAGCGAAGCATTAGGCTCTGGAGAATTCCCCGACGCAGAGCTTGATGATTTCCTTTTGCCCTAACTATTATTCATCTCTGAAGAATCTCTGTTCGAAAATTTTCGCTATCTCTCTCGCACTCATATGTCACGTGGTACATCTTCTACTTCGCCTTAAGGCCAGAGCCTGAATTAGAAGGTGCGAAAAATCTTTTTTTTTATTGCTTACATCGATAGATAAACTATGGTACAATATAATTACAAAGTTACAGAGGCAATTGTGAATATTTTCGAAGATACAAGACCAAAAGCAGAGAAGCGATTGATATTTGATATTGATATTTGCTCCAATTGAAAACGTTGGAGCGCGTTTTCTCCAGCTTTCATTTTTACAATTTTTCCAAATTGGCGGGCGTGATAGCAAAAAAACTAAATGACTTATTGAATCAAACCAAAGTTTATTTTCCTCAGTATGAAAATGTCTTCTAAGTGAATTAAAGAAGTCGTCGAAAAAGTCTTTTTAAACATTTTTATAGCACGTTAAAGTGTTTTTTCAACACCTTTTTTTTCAAATCTACGAAAGGTTATAATTTAACGATTTTTTCAGCTCTTTCTTAATTCACCCAGAAGAAAAACATATCACAATTGAAAATTTTATTGATTTTTTTGTTTCAGTCAAGAATTACGAGCTGCATCTTTCCCACCGATTAGGGACTGCAGTGGCAAGATGCACATGGAATAGGCTGATAAATCTGCAGTCATTTATTGTTTCATGTTGAAACATTTTTTCATAAACTTCCAATATACATGAAAAGATACCTCAATGTTTACTGGGCTCACATGTATTTTATCCCTCATAAAAAAATTCCCGACAAAACGCTTTTTTGGGCTTCTAATTCAGGCTCCCACTTTAAGCTGTAATATAGTATATAGGTTTTTTTTGCGCCTCCGAAGGCAGCGCATAAGTCGCTTGGATCTCAATATTTTTCTATGAAAAAATGATGTAATATAGGTCAAATATAGCCAAATATATTCTTAATTTTCCGAAACATTTAATTGAGTACTTTTCTTCCAAAAAAATCCCGAAAATCACCCAAATTTTCAGCGTTCACACTGGTATAGCCAGTAGCAGTATGGTAACATTTTATGACCAAACGTTGGTCAAGAGCTTGATTAAAATAAGTATTTGTTGCAATAAAGACACACCATGAATTAAATCAAATAAAGAAATCTTTCACTCTACGAAAATTTTATTCAATTAATTTTTTTTAAATTAAATAGATAGATTTAGTGGATTCAACTAAATTATTTTTTGAACAGATGAAACCGAATCACATATTTATTAAGAATAAAAAAAATATTTAGTTATCACACGATATTAAATAGATCTTGATTTCAATAAACAAATATATTTAAATTAAATAATTCCAATAATGAAATACAATAGGAAAAAATTGATTTCACGAAAAATCCAGTTGAATCAAGTAGTCGTATCTGGTTAATATCAATATAATTTTTCTGTTAGTGTAAAACGGCATGAATGTTTGAATTTTCATTGGGAAATTTGCGGCATAATAGGTTTTTTTTACCGACCTTAGTGTTTTTAGTGCCAGTGCTTGAAATCGTCGAGGGCTGCTTGTTCTTCGTTTTGTTCTTCTTTGTCTTGGTTCCCTTCCGCTTTTGCTTCTTGTTGTTCGTTGAGGCGCGACTCTCCGCTGGTTCGTGAACGTTAGTCGTTTCGGCAATTCGAGGCGTCGTTGCGACTGCGTTTGGCACTGAATTCGGCGTGTCGTCGATTATCGTAGCGTCCACATTCTTCAAACTTTCCTCGTCAACCTTCTGCAAACGAAGTAAACCTTTCAATTTACAGACCATCGCGATATGATTGCGAGAATAATCGAACGTTCTTTCTGCCCGCAGACCATCACCTTGATCGTCGATGGGGAGTTCGGCGTCACGTTCTTCAGCTTGTCCGCTTTGTCGGCAGCGGAAGTCCCACCGGAAGCGCTCTTCTTCGAGCCGTTTTTCTTGCTGCTGTTTCTCTTATTGGACTTTTTCTTCGTCGATTTGGTCTTGCTCTTCGTGCCTGGCATTGGATTGGTCAGTTTAACGGTTACGGGATCGTAATTGGCGCGAAGAATTTTATTTATACGTCCCAATATGTTGTCCACGAAACGATTGTATTTGGCGACGTAAATGGCTGGTACGTGGTTGCTGCTCGCGTCGATCTCCATTCCGCCTGAAAATTATTAATCCATGCAAAACATTGTCCTACAGACGAAGCAAAATATTCAATTCTTTCGAAGTGACGGCTCAGGAATAAGCGTGTACAGGCCAAACATCGTATTGTGTTAGGGTAATCCTATCGCTTCACACTAGTCATACCACTGATCATACTTGAGACTTGTAGAATTCATATCTTTAACATATACAATAAAAAATTTGTAATAACTAAAATTTTCCATGAGTAGACTGTTTAATGAATGTTCACATTTAATTGGAAAAATGAAAAAATAGTTATTCCAACGAGACCGGTGCGATGGTCTAGTGGTTAGCGTGCTCGCCACTAAACCAGCGGACCGGGAGGTCGCGGGTTCGAATCCCAGTCGCGTACATTTCGTCGTGAAATGTTTTTCTTCGGCATTTCGCGGCGAAATAAGACTAGTTCCACGACTGGGGGGCGAACTCGATGACCGGCTGTATTGGTATAGGTTTTCCGCAGTTTCCCTATACCCATGACAGAAATGTCATGATGAATATAATACAGAGGGGGAAGTCGGCTGCGGCCGCAAGAGGGGGAACAGGGGAAAGATGGAGAAGAAGGAGGAAAACAGTAGAGGAAGAACGGTCATAATGATGGGAAAGAATAGGTAACAAACGCGACAACCGTGTACCTAAGGAAAAACCAATAATAGTTATTCCAACGATTCACGCAGTATTTCTAGGTTTGATATTTGGCAACATTGGTTCTATCTCCGCCTCTTTTTACTCAACCAGGCGAGTTTAACCTCCATGCTCTTCCACGTCGATCTGTCAAAACAATATTAGGCGCGGGAAATTTAAAGTATGGTATTCGGGCCACGACTGGCAAAAAGCGTGGAAAATATGTGTCGGCGAAATATGTCGGTTAAAAATAAAATATGTGGGGAAATTCGAATGAGTAAGATGAGGTTAGGACTACAGCCAGCTGTTGCCTTGCTGTCACGTCTCTTTATCGTAGCAAGTGGTAATAAATCCAATGCCGGAAGTTCAAATTAAACTTGATATTACATAAAAATTAGGTCAATAAGAGTAATTTTTTCTGAGAGCATTGGATTACCACAAGTGTTAAGTATGTAAATCTGATCACTTTTAAGAATCCGACGGATTCCCACTACTACATACACTTTAGTAGCGACCGGAAATTGAGTTTTTGTATGTCATCTCGAAATTCCTTCACAAAAATACGCAACTTAATAATTCTTTTCTCTGTAACTAGGTCAATAACTGATCTTGAAATTTTACAGAGACTATTATAAATACATTTAGTGAAGCTCATAAAAAAAAATGCAAATCCTATGGATTAAAGCTTGGTGATAGGATTACGTTAAAAGCAGCCATATTATTAGTCCATAATTACTGAACTATTTAAGAGGGAGATACCTATAGGCGAGGACAAAATTTGCTGACTATGGTTTTTTTAAAGGCACGATTTCTTCGCCATTTTTTAGACGTAAGATATGCTGTATTACAACTTTTGGTTGTTACATGGTATTTTTCCAATTAATCTTCCAAAATGGCGGAAGTATGGCCCAGTCTTCTAAACTCCATTTTCAAAACTGGCGGGACGTATAGCTACAAAACTAATCGACCGATTCTGATAAAATTTGCTATAAATCTTTCTGATCTTATTGTCTAAAATATTATCCCAAATGTTTGGGAAGATTAAAAAAAATTTATTGCAAAATATAACCATTTTTTTCGTAAAATTCAATTTGGTTCAAGGGGTATAATTTCATTGATTCTCAACATTTCTCACTTTTTCTTGGTTCATATACTGCGTATGAGTGTTAATGAAAGAAAAATCTTCGTTGGTTTTTTTTCAAATTAATCCCGCCGATGCTACGTGTCACGACGTGCCATACCCCTGCCATTTTTAAAGATCTATTTAAAAAAAATCATGTAACAGCTGAAAGTAGTAACAAACATACCCAAAGTCTCAAAAATGGCGAAGAAATATTTTGAGAAAAAATCATGAATATCAACAATATTTTCCCCGCCTATCCCGTTAAAAAGGAATATCGAAACATTTTCAGTCGATCACAATCGAATTGTTTGTGTGGAAAAAAGGAAAATGTCAATGCAAAAAAAATTTGAGAAAATATAAGTAAACGTAGACAAATGTAAAGTCTTTTGAATAAAATGAACAATATTCATTTTCAAGTGTACGCGTCCTTGTCCGCATTCTCGACGAGGTCACGGGCTGGCCCGACACCTGGTTACCCGGAAGTATGATTCGTTCATTAATGCCACTGTTACAATCCCCCATTCCATTGGCGTGATCGATTGGCCGCTTACTGGTCATCGACCTACTTTCGCGCGTTCGAAAGTTTCTCATCTTCGTGGAGAGCGACCCTGTTCGAGGTCGGGAACCTACGGAAGTCTACGCTTACGGGGATTTTTCATTCGAGCCAAAATGAAAGAAAAAAGAAGAAACGATGATCCCTGTGTCGAGATTCTTGGAGACCGAGATCGTTGGAGACACGCACGCGTATGCAGCATCTCACGCCAATAATCACCTACGTATGTCCCTACTCTAAAATTCAGCTTATATTTTCCTTTTATTACGCGGAAACATTTAAATGGCAATAGGGTATTTTACTCTACGTAAGAAAAATACTAAGAATGTATAAATAAGGTATTTTCCTCAATAAGCAATCGAATAATGGTGAATTTATTTTATAAAAAAACAAAATACATTTTATAATTCAATTTTTTTTTAATACTTCTTTTTCTGTTCAACGAACATGCGAAACAGTAGTCGCCATAATTTTTAATAAGTTATTGACATTGACAATTTTCAAATACTTATCTGTGCTTCAAAAAAGAACAAATGACTTTGGATCTCTTCTCGCAAGTTTTAACCAAGTCTTCCTCATATTTATATCAATTGGCATTTTAAGGGGCCAGTCCACTTTGAAAATTTCAAAAAATCGAAAGCAAGCAAGACTTGAAGAAATCGACGATGATGAGCAATCCGAAGGGATTTTGTACGGTGCAGGAATTGCCGATTGAGTTTAGGTAAGAGTTTTTCATAGTATAAACTTTAAACGCGTTTTTCTCGAAACAACGTTTTCAAAATCTAGCTCCATCGTATCTCTAAAGCCAATAAATCGATTCTCTTGAAATTCGAACCACATATTGTAAACATGATTCGCAACGAGATGACCCTCGGTGGTTTTTAAATTTTGATTTTTACTTTTTTGCAAATAACTCCGAAAAAAACGCGTTTTTTTAAACTTTTTTCATTTTTCATCTGCCATTTTTTTGTTTTTTGACAAAACTTCATATCCGAGGGTCATTTTGTAGCTGGTGTCATACTGGATCTAATGGACTTTGATTTTTTTTTGTTTCAGACAAACCGTTGCCGAGTTGTGATGGAGCTACCTAGCCCACCTATTTTTGAGGCGTTACGTTAAACCATAGTTTTTGTACTTGAAAATGAATAAAAATGAATTAAATTTTTTTGATGTATTTCAAGACTTTATTTATCAAGCCCAACAACTTTTATATTTTTATATTTTATAAAAACCTCAAAAAATGGCGAAAATAGACTGGCCCCTTAATCTACAATTTTTCCGGTACTTTACACTAGTATTTTTACATTTAGGAACAACACACCAATGATAGGAACTAACTTTTAACCAAAAAAAAAACCGCATTCACAATTGGCGCTGCGTCGATGTTTACTATGCAAGTGACGTCACGAACCGAAGCAACATGGCGGCCAGCGTTTTCGCGCGGAAATTTAAAATGTAAAATTTGAATGCATTTTCATGGCACTTATCGATTTCATAAAATAGAAATCAAAATTCTACTAGTTTATTGCCACCAAAGGATCAATTTGAGACACCTTTTAAAAAAGGGCGTAATACCCTATTTGTCCCCTAAATTGCAGACCTCTTATCCAGCTTCATATACACTACGTGCAACAATTGAAGGATTGCTTTCTTTTCGCCTAGCTCTTGACCTTGGAAAATAATCTCAGTTAAGAAATAAAAAGGCACATAAAACAAAGTACAGCACATAAAAATATGTGCTGTACAATCACTTCTACGTTTTTGTACAGCACATATTCTGCTTCAAATTACCGTTTTACCGAGCTTTGTACGGTTTTTTTCAACCATGTAAGGGATAGCCAAATCAAAAATAGGATATTACGACTTTGAACGGTCATAACTCGGGTGAAGAAAGTTGCACAGCATCCACAAGGAGTGGAAAAAAAAATAGTTTTTTTTCCCTACAAAACCGTAGATAAAAGAGATTATTTTAAAAATCTGAAGAAAAAAAAACAATAAATCCTCAGTCTTTCTGACGTTTTTTAGTCGCCGTTATGCTGAAACTATATGCAGGAAGTCAGATAAATTGAAAAAGTACTTATTTTTATCTTTAGATAACGCAAATGCCGGATTTACAGCTATTCAAAAACGGTAAAAATTTTGACGAAAAAAAGGGATCCCCAATCGTTTCACTTGCAAGGAACATCACTCGAGTATCCACCTTCTATTTTGTTGAAACTTATAAATGTGATAAAGCATTGAAAACTATTGGACACATATTTTTTTAATCGGTGGAAAACCGGGTTTAAGGATGAAACCACCCCTCAAAAAGAGGCGTGTCGAGGGGTGGTTTTGCAGTTTCGCCCACAAGCAGTTCACCGATGTGAATGAAACAAAAAGCAACATTTTTCTCATGTAAAGGGATGAAAAGTCCATTATAGAAGTATTGGAAAAAAAATTGAATCGAGGGATGACACGCCTTTCTTAGAGGGGTGGTTTCTTCTTAAACTCGTTTTTCCGCCGATAAAAAAATACGTGGATAATAGTTTGCAATGCTTTATCACAGATATGAGTTTCAACAGAATCGAAGGCGGACACTTAAGTGATGTTCCTTGTTAGTGTACATTTCCATGCGTATCCTTTGGCAATATATATTCATATATGCATGTGTATTAGGGTGGCCCAAGTTTAAGCTCAATTTTTTTCCTTCTTCTCACCATCCAATTATCTTCTTTAAAGAAGAAAAAATGTCGCGAAATCTGCGAGCGGTCAAAAAATATTTAGAGGTCGCTCAAACCTCCCAAAAAATCAAATTTTCATTAAAAAATCGATTTTTTTTTCGTTCACTTCTCACCCATGAATTTTACGCTTTATAATTAAAAACTTAACCTCGCGAAATCTCTAGCCAGTCAATGAATATTTAGTGGTCGCTCAAGAGCTTCGAAATTTCCAATTTGCGCCAATTTTGTTTACTCATTTAACTGATGAAGTCGACGCCTGTAAAATTTTCCAAACAATTAATCGTTCTTTAGAAACAGGTTTTTCAAATTGACCTCACACTACTAACCCAAGAATTATAATGCTTGTTCTCATTAAATAATTACTTGAAGCTCTTGTCCGTAAACAAAATTATAGGTCCCCCGTTTTATCGGGTTAGAAGTGTGAGGTAAATTAAAAAACCCGTTTCTAAAGAAAAGAAGGATTAATTGTTTTGAAACTTTTACAAAGTGTTGGATTTTATGAGTGAGAAGGGAAAAGAAATTCGCGAAAATTGGAAATTTCGAAGCTCTTGAGGGACCACTAAATATTCATTGGCCGGCTAGAGCTTTCGCGAGCTTAATTTAAAAACTATAAAGCGTAAAATTCATGGGTGAGAAGTGAACGAAAAAAAAATCGATTTTTTAATCAAACCTGAATTTTTGGGAGGTTCGAGCAATCTCTAAATATTTCTTTGACCACGTGTAGATTTCGCGACCATTTTTTTTTCTTTTAAGAAGATAATTGGACGGTGAGAATAAGGAAAAAAATAAAGCTCGAAATTTGGGCCACCCTAATGTGTATATATATGTATGTATATATATATATACACACACATGTATACACATGTATACACATGTATTTTGGTCCGTTAATTTTAGGTGCACGCGATTGGGGAGTCATGTTTGGGCTTACAGTCAATGGTCCGCAGTCTTTGAATACCGGAATTCTCGTGTAAAACTCGCAACGACAAACCGGTATTCGATTCTAGGTCAGCCTTCGACAGCCACCTACCGACCTATTAACGACATCAAGCTACCTATATAGTAATCTGCCTGTTTTTTCGTTCTCTCTCTCTCCCTCTCTCTCTCCCTCTCTCTCTCTCTCTCTCTCTCTCTCTCTCTCTCTCTCTCTCTCTCTCTCTCTCTCTCTCTCTCTCTCTCTCTCTCTCTCTCTCTCTCTCTCTCTCTCTCTCTCTCTCTCTCTCTCTCGCACTCCCCCCTTCTGTCACGTACACATACCCAAGATTTTCTGCTCTTAACTCATCTCCTGACCGCTTTCTTCCTGCTAATGTAACGCTACTTGCCTTCAAATTTTTATTGCAACCAACTCTGTACCTCTGATGGAAAATCGACGCCGGGACTTGTTTGCCGAAAAGGGAAAGGCAAATTAAGGAGTTTTGGTACAATTGATGAAATGTTACCATTCGATTGAAATTTATAGAGTAAATTCTTTGTCATATACTGAATGCACCCTTCAAATATTAAATCGGTCGTCTACACCGCTTCTATAAAATTTACAATTGAAAAAACAACACTTTTTAACATAAGGAGATGCCTAATTGTCCTAATGTGAAGGGTGATGAAATTGTCATAATGTACTCCATATGGAATCTTATCATAGGCATCTCTCTATGTTAAAAAGCGTTTTTTCAATTGTCCCGAAACTCCGCAACTATACAAATTTTTATTCTTGGATTTTGTCGCTAATATCTCGAATAGAATCCGCGACAGTGAATTGCTGAAGCCCTGATTAGCCTGTACGATTTTTGAAAATGCGTCACGATTTCTTACTGTTAAATTTTCGATTCGTTATTATTAAGGGGGGAGATACTTTGAGGCGAGGAAAAGATTTGCTGATACTCGTGATTAAAATAAAAAAAAGTTTTCTCCCCATTTTTGAGACTTAGAGTATGTTTTATCACTACTTTAGGGTGTTATATGGTATTTTTTTTTAATTAATTTTTTGGAAATAGTGGAGGTACACAAATGGCACGATCTTCCAAACTGCATTTCCAAATCGCGTGACGCATAGCTAAATTACTAATCTTTAAAGATTAATAAAAAAAATACCATGTAACAGCCAAAAGTAGTAATAATACATACCCTGAGTTTCAAAAAAGGTGAAGAAATCTTACCTTTAAGGGGTTACACCTAGTTGGAATTTTTGAAATAATCTTTTTCTCGTTTTCGACGGATTCTTATAATATAACCTTTTAAAAATATTCTCTGAAAATTTCAAGTCGGTCCGTTGAAATTTCGGGGGAGTTATGAGCATTTTTACCTACGTATATACCTGACGTAAAACTTTAAACGCGTTTTTCTCGGAATGACTTTTTCAGAATCGGTGACCAAAATATCTCAAAAACAAACAAAACCGATCTGCTTCAAATTTGACAGACATTTTTTGTATATCAAAAGGCAGTTCTCAATCGAAGGATTTTTTTTCAATGCATACTTTTTTTACATCAAGGAAAATAGAGTGTTTTTTTTCACCGAAATTTCGACGAACACTTTCGATCGGTGACCATTTTTTAAAAAATCATTATTTTATTCAATCCTTCGATTAAAGACTAGATAATACGGTACAAAGACTAAATTCACTTGGTTTTTTTATTTCAGATTATTTGAAATGAATGATTTAATTAATGAGAATGATATGAAAAAAGTTCAAAACCGGCACCCATTTCCCCCCCCCCCCCCCAAAAAAAACCACGAAAACACGTCTCTTTTCCGGCAGCGCACTAGGTGTAACCCGTTAAGGGGTTTGGCCACCCTAGAGGCCGAAAAATAGGCTTTTTGGGGGTTTTTTTCAGAAAAACTACAATATAAATCGAGATTACGAAAAAGGGTGTTTATCATACATATCAGTGACTGTATATATTTTTTTTGAAGCGATTAATTTAAAAATGGCGGCTGTGCAGCGTTTATCTCAAAACTGCATTGTTTAAGTTGGCCGGAAACATAACTCAGACAATTTTCAACCGATTCACTTGAAATGTTGAACATATCTTGAAAAATACATTGTCTATGGAAGTACGTAGGATTTTTTTCTTATATTGCATAGTTTATTTGCTATTAACAATTATCTGAAGATATTTTAGGCAAATCTTTCACTCCAAAAATGTGCCGAAAAAATCGTTAATAACAAATTAACTATGCAATATAAAAAAAAATCCTACGTACTTCCATAGACAATGTATTTTTCAAGATATATGCAACATTTCAAGTGAATCGGTTGAAAATTGTCTGAGTTATGTTTCCGGCCAACTCAAAAAATGCAGTTTTGAGATAAACGCTGTACAGCCGCCATTTTAAAATTAATAGCTTCATAAAAATTATTGTATGCAGTCCCTGCTATGTATGATAAACCCCTTTTTTTGTAATCTCGATTTATTTCGTAGTTTTTCTAAAAAAAAATTCCCAGAAAGCCTATTTTTTCGGCCTCTAGAGTGGCCTAAGGTCTTAAGGTAGAACGAGTCTTGCTCTCTTGATTTCTATAGATTTTGTTCAAATTTTAACCAGACATTGTTCATACAAGTATGCATTTTTGAGTGAAATTATAGAACAGTCGACTATTTAGATTGGGAGACAATGGGTTTTTAAATTGCAACTTTCAACACTGCAGGGTCTGCATTGAAATTAAGACAGACCTATTTTCCGTAAAAAATATTTGTCCCTTGTAATAAGAAGACATATGGCAACACCGCATCGTTTCACGTATCCAATGAGAGAGGCATATTTAAAATTATTCTGCAATACAAATTTTTATTTAGAAGTAATTTTTAATCGAACATAGTTTTTAACTAGTTATAAATTAACGAACACTTTTATTTGTTAATGAAGATAACATAAAAAATATAATATTAATATTTATAACGTAAATATTTCTTTTTGCGATAAAAGTTTTTAACTTTAGGAACAAGATAATTTTTTTTTCTCGAAATATTGAACAATGCTGTTCTGCGGTGTTGCCATATGTCTTCTTATTATAGGGGGCAAATATTTTTCACGGATAATTATTCTGTCTTGACTGAACGTTTTTAGCAAAACTGAATAGTAAAGGCAATCCAAACTTTTTTCACTCTTTTCGTAACTAGTTTGCTATCTGGACATAAAATTTTTCAAAATTTATAAACACGATAGATTGGTACGACGAATTATGTGACCTGACTTTCGGTCAATGCAGACCCTGCAGTGTTCAAAGTTGCAATTTTAAAACCCATTATCTCCCAATATAAATAGACGACAGTTCTGAAATTGCATTCGAACATGCATAATGATATGAACAATGTCTGGTTAAAATTTGAACAAAATCTATAAATATCAAGAACACGCGGTCGTTCCACCTTTAAAAAAATAATTAAAATCGGCAATATTTTCCCCGCCTAAATGCCCCCCCCCCCCCCCCTAAATTGAGGCTACGGGATCTCGATTTATGGGAGTCGTGCGTAAGTCCCGTGATATTCTGAGTAGGTCAGGGTCGTCGGAGGGAGTTTCGTGCGGTCCGGGTCAGTGGCCTCGATTTCCATCGGTTCATCGAGGTCTCTTTTCTCTTACTCCCATCCTTATAGCTCGAATCGGTACGAGCCATTTCGAGCCGGAATTTCCGGCTGACTGCGGTGAAAGCTGATGAAAAAAGCTTCTCCCGATCGTCTTCAATCGATTCCACCTTGGCCTAAAAAAACTCTTTTCTCGGCTCCATCTCAACCACTTCGGGGGTTCAAATATTCGGCCACCTTCTTCGCCCAATTTTGGGGTCAGCACATTTCTTCCTACTTTTCTTTCGGGTCAGACTCGATCGTAATCAGCCCGAGATATCGTCGTACGGTAATCCAACTGTATTTTAGCTTTCGCTCTATTCGAGTCTAGCCAGGGACTCCTTTTTCCACCTTTTACGAGCACGTAAGAGAAATGCCATCTTAGGCTTCAAACAACAGTCGGAAAACGAATGAAAAAAAGATTTAGATCAATGACCACAGTTGGTGGGCAAGTGGCCTTGAAATTGATGCCTCGTAAAGGGTGTCGAGATGAAAAAAAAACGAATCTTCCTTATTTATAACCAAACAATGTCGATCGTGATCGAGAAGGCAGTTTCAGTTCGGGTGATTAAGTTCTACTTCTACTTGAGGCCCGCTACCTCTGTGACTCCTAAATACACTATTTTATATTCTACGTGTTAAAGTACCGCAAATACGAGCCCCGTAAAATGTCATTAGGTATGGATACGGTAAGATGATCGAAGACGTTGCTGCAACGTTTCAACTGGATACTAATTTTCATCAACTGACGTTTTAGCGTGCTTGAGGATGTATGCCCGTACATCCCCTACCAAAAGTGAGTTTCTGTGAGAATTTTGAGTACTCTGCGATAACATTAAAATCTGAAAAAAATCAACCGTATTGAAGATGCTATGAACGTTGGTTTTGAATAATAAGAATGTCAAAAATTTATAAATAAATTGTTTAAACAAAAATTTGTTCAAATAATCTCCGGTAAACCTTTTTGTTTTCTTATGACATTAAGGGGTTACCCCCGCTTGCGATTTTGAAAAAATCGATTTTTTTTTATTGCATTTTTTTGAAGTATAAGTATCCGGGCCCATACAGAAGTATGGGCCCGGAATAGATGACTCTATGTAAGTTTACAAAAAAAAATATTTTCTTCGTGTAAACTGAAATTGAAACTTTAAACGCGTTTTTCTCAAAATAGCATTTCTGAAGTCGGTGACCAAGATTACTCGAACACTAATGAACCGATCTTCTTGAAATTTTGCAGGCTTATTTAATACATAAAAATGTAGTCTTTAATCGTTCGATTTTTTTCGTTAAAATCGAACCATTAACTTTGACTGTCCGCCATTTTGTGAAAAATGAATATTTTTTAAAATCCTTCGATTAAAGACTAGTTTATACTTATATTTGACTAAATCCATCCGCATTTTTTTTCAGATGATCCACTTCGCCGCAATGTTGGGCACCGCAAACCGTGTATATAAAAACATTATTTCATTGACGGCCATTTGCCACTAAACAATGTAATATTTTTCAATAAAAAAATTACTGAAAGTTCTTCAAGATGTGTTCTTTAAGATGGTATATTGATCGATTAAAAAAGTTTTGTAGTTTTCTTTAAAAAAATTCATGAAAAAGGCCTTTTTTGCGCTACAAGTGGGGGTGGCGCCTTAAATGATTTATGTTATTTTTTTAAATCCATTTTATTTTTTAAAAGAATTTTCGCTCTATTTCGAAAATCCCGTTTCTGAAATTTTCTAGAGGCTGTACCTATACCACTGTTCGTTCAATACCCCGGTCACTTCTTGGATTTAATATAGAACATTGCACCGAAAACATATTGAGAATTTGTGACTCTTCATTCATTTTTTTTAATTAACAAAATTAATATGAAAATTCTAAAAAAATGCATACCTTGCAGAAAAATCTACGAATTCTTTTTATAACATATAAAAAAGTGGTTCACCGGACATTTGTTGAACAATTTTTTTTTCAACAATTTACTTGTAACTTTTTTGCATTATTATTGCCGGAAATTGATGTTCTTAGCATCTTCAATGTAGTTGATTTTTTTTAATTTTAATCTCATCGCAAAGTACTGAAAATTCTCGCCGAAACTCACTTTTGGTAGGGAATATACAGGCAAGACATCCTCAAGGCGGTAATCCCATGTGACGGGTGCAAAAAGTCGAAAAGAATTTTTGTACAAATTGCATAATATGTGTGCATGTTATATGGACCCGGCACAGCAGACTAATGGTGAGCCAACATTTTCTCTGTGCAAATCGTACTTGCACTTTTAAACGCGTTTTTCTCAAAACTATCTTTTTCAAATTGGCTTGCATGATAAAAGGTATGGAACGGATTTTGCTAAAAATGTTATGGTATAGTCAGCACTGGTATAGTTCTCACCCGACCTAGAATATTTTTTATATCTGCCATAATTTTTTTAAGCGGAAAAAGTAAAAAAAAATTACGAAACTTGGAACTTAATTTTTGAAACCGTGCCAAAAATTCAATCTTCGATATTTTTACTTTACTCTAGTTCCGGCGATAGCCTCAAGTCTACAAATCGAAATGCCGTTTGATTTTTTCATTTCAGATGAGCAAAACCTCCGGAATCATGGCAGCCGTTAACCAACTTTGTTCACACATGAGTATCTTCCGAACTGTGTAAAGTCGATTCAACTCGTTATTTTTGTTTGATAAAATTCTAAGGGACTGTAAAAATGTTAATCAATGTGTGGTCAAATTTCAAAGATAGTGTGTTTCAATGATTCATAGAAAAAAAATCCCCCAAAAAAAGCGAAAAAAAAAATAGCTGTCACATGGAATGACCCCGTTAATATCGTTTCATTGAATTCGGCCATTTAAAACTGAGCAATAAAAACACGGGGTCACCGAATGTTCAAAGATAATATTAATGATAAAGCTCATAAAAATGTGACTAGCAGAAGAATTTTCGTAGCCGCGATTTTTCAGACAAAATATTTATTTTCAGTTTATCGTTGAGTATCGTAATGAAGGAGCTGGCGAACAAAACCGGACTTGTCCACACTACGTCAAATCAAATTATTTTTAAATTTGTGCCTAAAAACTGCCATTCCGCTCAAAAGGGAAGTTTTCAACCAATTTTGAGGTATCCAGAGCCGGATTTGATTCAAAATATTTCGGGAGCCAATGAAGGTGTAGGGGAAGCTGCTGTACCTGGACACCATATGTACCTTGCGCCACGCAACTTTTTAAAATGTTCCCGCCCTTTTACGGACATTTGTTTATGGTGCGGTGGCGTTTTGAGAAGGCGAATCAACATAAAGTTTGTTTGGACGTGAGACGATTTTGAAATTTTTAGTGCCGAAAAGTCAAATTTTATTTTTTTGCTTTCTTCATAACTTGTCTTATCAGCTACATAATTATTCATAACTTGCTGTATTAGGGAGTTACTTTATTAGCGTTTAAGACGTATGAAGATGACTTCAGCTAAACACAACCTCAATATTTTTGTGTGTGCTTTAAACATGATAGCATCATTTAATTGGTTCTAGGTGGCCAGAAAAAAAACGTTTTCAACTTATATCCTTGGTGAGCTATTGAAGAGAAAATAAAAAGACTTAAAAAACAAATTCCAAAAAAGCATTCTATTCCGTTCCTGAAATGAACAAATATTGCGAGCTTACCAATTGAGTAAGAAATCTCCAAGAACAATAATTGGTTTAAGAGAAGAAGGAAACGGCATGATTTGATTACAAAGTTCCTAATTAAAAAAACGTAATAGTTTTCTATATTTTGAACTTAGAAACTAAAGGAGTTAGAAAAAAGCTTGTGTGTGCAGAGATCAAGTCTCCACAGTCCAATCGTACCTATCAACCCTGTACATCAGCAATGTTGTACCTCGATCAATATACCACTTTTTTTAATTGCCTAAAATCATATTTGTCTATGGTTTTGTGTAATTTATATTACAAGCCCTATTAGTTGCCCTTTACGATAAAATTTGTTTCATCAGCATATGTATCACATTTCCAGTTATACATATTGTTGAAAACAAAATATATCAACGTACAGCAGCTTCCCCTACTCGAAAAACACGAAAAATATTTCGTCAGCTCCTCAATTGACAGTGGCTTATTTTTATCAAGCGCCACCTCAATTTACCAATAATTCAGCAGGGCCAGGCTTACGCCCCGCAAAATATGGCCCTCGCGTCAGGAATACCGTAAAAGTTGCTGACATCAAAGTCTTCGGAGCGCTCGGTAAAATCCTCCTAACGTCAGTAAACCTCTTCGATCTCCGAGTCGTTGTTTCTGTCAATTCGTCTTGATGTTCAATAAGCCACTGATTATTCGTTGGGTAAGTCGATTTTATATGAAACCCATTGATACCTCGTTCCATACGCGAATCTACATTTTACCTGGCTCTATCGCACACTACATATTTAGACGGTAAGACAAAAATGATAGGGAATGAATGCTTGGGATTGGGGATGTGAGTCCATTTGGTCCTGTGATTCGGTCCAGTTACGCGTTGTTACAGTCGACTGTCCACCGTCTACCAAATCCACGAAGTTAATCAGGGAATACGACGAGCACTACTTGTACGATATTCAAAAAAAAAAAAAAGTTAAACTACGCGTGCAAAATTCTACTGTCAGCAGCGATGAAAAAAACGAGACGAGACGACGCATTGACAAAAGCAATAAAAGTCGAGAAAAATGCGCATTAAAATACTGGGTGGTTTTCTTTGTTTCTTTCCGTGCGACAACGACACGTCACGTGTTCTCCGACGACAAAGACTCAAGAAGCAGTAAACTTATCAAACGCGAATATTTGAAAAAACTTCTTTTTTTTTTTGCGATCGGCATTTTTTTCTCACTCTTCTCTGACACTCTTGTAACATCGAATCTCTGGACACGAACCGTACGGACTCTGATTGAGACATCGCGTGAGACGAAAAAAAAACAAAACACATTTTTTTTGTAAAAACAATAAATTATCTATATTTAATCAATCCGAATCGGACAATGTCTCTGTACAGCATTTTCTTTTCTCTCTCCCTCTCGTTCCCGCACACACACACACACTCTCTTTTCCTCTCTCTCTCTCTCTCCGTTGCTTTTTCCGTATGTTTGACGATTATAATTGTTCCGTTACGTTGACCAAAAAATTAGTCTGCTTTTTTTCGTATTTAAAGCTTCGTTCGAGGCTCTCGTGGCCGATCGTTTTATCGTTGGGACACGCTCACTCTTCTCAATACTGACAAATTCAAATTGAGAAAGAAACGAACACTCGGGGTCATTTTGTTTGGATAAAATTCGTAAAAAAATAAAATAAACAAAGGTCAATAGAGAAGAGACGTGACGTGTGACGTCATCCGTAACCACGGCATTTCAATGCTAGTTTTTCTCTTCGTTTTCTCGCTTTATTCTGTCATGCAAGTTCTTCGGCTTGCCGAAAAGCTGTTTCCGTCGAGAACAAAAAAAAAACAACAGGTCGAGTTCGTTAAACTCGGCGGTGAAAAAAAAAGAAGAAGAAATGTTAAGCAGGCACGTATAAAGCGATACCAATGCTCGAGAAGATTTTTGAAGAAAAAAATAGGAGGATCAGTTATCGATTCGGCAGAGATTGTCAAAGCGGAGAAATAATGAGGAACGACAAAAAGGCGCATGAACAAAGCAGTCGCAATACCGAAGATCGATACAGAGCGTGATTTTTCCCGATAATTGTTGAATGATTATTCTCGTTTTTGCCAGATCGCAAGAATGGTACGATCTCGTTGGAAAGTCGAGTCTCGCACAACGAGACTTTCTTCCTAATTTTCATCATTTTTGTTTCCCCCTTTTTCCCCTCCGGAGAATTTCAGCAGCTGGCGAACGAAACCGGTCCATTAATTACTTTCTTACCCGGAGACGTCAAAAACCAAAACAATCAAATAGAAATGAGGTCGAATTTTTTATCTTTAATACATGAAGGTTCGATCAAAATGTAAGTCTGGATCTGGCGCTGGTGTAATATAAACACTAACTGCCGTTTGTTTGGTCGGAGTGACCCCCGTCCGGTTGTCGGACGAATAAGCGTACGTTATTCGTCTGAATAGCGGCTCAGTTCACACCGTACTTCTAGTAGGCGTACATATTATTGTGATTCGCGTCAGCTAGTATCCGGACGAACATATATATATGAGGCATTCCATAGATTTCCAGCAAGGTCAAAACCCTCACTATTTTTCAGAGTCCTGCAATTTTTTTACTATCAAAAGGTGCCTGCTAGGAGTGTCTGTGATTTTTTTCAGATTTTTTTTATGAGTCCTGCTGCAGATATCGCAATTTTTGAAAAATGAGAACCAGTTTTTGACTAGATGTACCTTAAAAACTATGGCCCAGGCAAAAACAATTATCGGACAAAATATTTTTGATTTTGGATGAACTTTTGACTTTAACAATTACATTTTTTTTTATCGTAAAACATTCTATAATAAATGAAAAAAATCGATTTTCAAAAAGTATGTCACGTTTGATTTTGCTCTAAATTTTTCTGAATTTTCTGTTCTTAGTGTGGACATACAGAAAAAATTGGCATCATGGGCCGCGAATTGGTTTAGAAGATATTGCATTTTTTTGTTGTTGTTATTCATCTTATCTTTATTTGTATCAGTCTGATTTGAATTAGTAGTGGACATAACTGAAAAATAATACTATAAAATGAAACTTCAAGCAGCTTCGGATGGTGTAATTGACGATTTCAAAATTTAATGCATTTCTAACTTTACATACTAGGTGAGAAAAAACACAATATTTATGACAAGTAAATGTTTTTTATTGCCCAGTATTAGCAAATCTTGTGAATTATTATATGTTTGTCATCCGTCGAATATAATTTCGAAGTAATCGTGCCGTCTGTTCGCGGAATGAAAGCATGTTGCTTCTGGGATTTCTTGAGGGAGAAGATTTTTTCTTTGATCAATAGATATTTGAATCGCCGATCAATTTAATCCGTCACTGATGGTTGGAATATTTATCGCGATTTTCGATGAACTTGCACTAGCATAACATACTTGCACCGTCAGAAGCCGAAAAGTGAAAATGAAGGTTATGAAATTTCACATACAATCATAACATCGAAACCGGTCAAGGAAATACGAGAACGTTTACTTCCGACCTTGCCGCCGGTGTCGCGTCGTTCGGGCGGGAAATTTGAAAATTTGAAAAAAATCAATCTTATAACATACAAAACACTTTGATATATGTTTTTATGTGAAATTCAAAGTTTCTCCCAATTAATGATCCAATTCATATCAATATAAAAGATTTTTAAAAAATGCAAATCAGCCTGTATCTTCTATACCAGTTCGCGGCCCATCTTGTCAATTTTTTCTGTATGTCTACACTAACAACAGAAAATTTAGAAAAATTTAGAGCAAAATCAAACATGACATACTTTTTGAAAATCGATTTTTTTCATTTATTATAGAATTTTTGTACGAAAAAAAAAAGTTTATTGTTAAAGTCAAAAGTTCGTTCAAAATTAAAAATATTTTGTCCCACAATTTTTTTTGCCTGGGCCATAGTTTTTAAGGTACATATAGTTAAAAACTGATTCTCATTTTTCAAAAATTGAGATATCTGGAGCAGGACTCATAAAAAAAATCTGAAAAAAATCACAGACACTACTAGTAGGTGCCTTTTGATAACAAAAAAATTGCAGAACCCTGAAAAATAGTGAGGGTTTTGACCTTGCTGAAAACCTGTGGAATGCCTCATATATAATCGTCCGGATAGAATGTGTTTAATTGTTTTAAAAAACTATCCGGACGAATAATTTACACGTATTCGTCCGAATAAAATTTGTATAATTTTGTTTGCTTTGGCCTAGTTTGCGTTTGGGTTGTACAGCGTTGTGCAGCGTGAACTGCCTGAACTGAGCCGCTATCCGGACGGCTAGCCGCAGTGTTGTTTACTTTTATTGTGGACAGGTCCGGTTTTCAATGAGAATGGTGGACAACTCCGCTTTTGAATTAAAATCTTATGGACATATCCGGTTGTGAAGTAAAACAGATTATTTTAATTGAATATAACTTTGTTTTTTTTACTATCGATTCAATAATCCGAAACGCGTTCGATTGCAAATGAAAATGCGATGGATTTTTCATCCAGCCAGCCGTGGACAAGGTCGTTTGAAAAGGCAGTTTTCAACAAATTTTAAGGTACTTAGAGTCGGATTTGAGGCTAAATATTTCGGGGGCTAGTAAATGTTTATTTCGATTTGTTTAGGTATGTTTGAAGAACACGATTTTTTTTTTTATTGACGCCGCATCGACAGATCCGTTTTTGTTCGCCAGCTCCTCAATTATTCCTCCAAATTTGAGAAAAGTAATTTCTCGCGCATCGCTTTATTTCTCTCGTTTTCTCTGTCCCTCTCCTTCGCTCGTTCCCTCGCGTCATCTCCGCCGTTTCTTCGTTACAGGATATAATTAATAAATACTCTTAAAAAAATACTTGGCTCGATTTAATGATGAGTCTCGACTTTCGCTTTGCGAGCTTTTTTCGATCGTTTATTGCTGATCGGGCCGTGGGTGTTAGTTTGGTGTTTTTTTGTCTTGCCCTTGAACTCACGTGCTCGACGAGCATCAGCGATATCGGAGATAGCGTCGTCGTCGTCGTCATCGTCGTCGTCTTCTTCGTCGTCATCGTCATCGTCGTCTTCGTCGTCGTCGTCGTCGTCGTCGTCCCCAATTTCCGTTATATCAAGATCATCCTCGTCCTCGTCATCGTCATCGTCCTCGTCGGACGCTGCGGCCCCGGCCGGTTGTTGAAGAGCTCCGGGTAGCGCGTGAGTCGCAATAGCCAGAGGATTTCCTTGTACATCACCACCTGCGATCGTATTTGCAGCCTCGAGGCCTCCGGCGGCCTGTCCCTCGGGCAAAGCGTCGCCGCCGTCTTCGTCCTCGTAGCTGCCGCTCTCGGCCTCGTTTCCGGTGTTTTCGACGACATTGGCCGCTTCCTCGCCGGTCGACTCGGCGCTCAGGGCGTTCAAGTCACCCTGAACCGCCGCTGGTATCGACGGCGCCGCGCTGACGATCGGTTGGGCCACTTGAACTGGCGCCGGCGCCGCTGCCACGACCGGCTCCACCACCGAGGATGTCTCGTCGTCGTCGTCGTCCTCGTCGCCTGGAACGAGAGAGGAAAAAAACGACGCGTGACAGTTGGGCACCGAGCACGTCCAATCGATTCCTGCCGTGAATTAACGCGGCAAAAAACGGTTGCTTCAAAGTGAAGATTCCCGATGATGGTGAATGGAGCTTGTACTGAAATTTGTACTAAACTACACGACTGTTCACGTTTGACGGTCTTCTTATGGCCGCTGTGTTTTTCAGGCTCCGCCGATATGACAAATCCCAATACCGAACAGCCCAGGCAATACCCCCACGCGCAAACGCTGCGTAGTGGGGCTCTCGCTTTGCGGTAGTGGGGGTATTCGGTTTGCTCGAGCTGTCCGCTGTGCCCGGGTCTCACCTGGCGGTATTATTTCGATATCAACAAGTTGTAATATCGGAACACCGGTACACTCAGAAAAAAGATTTATTGTGTTCTAATAAATTGACACATTAGAACATAATTCATTAGAAATAAAAAAATGTTTACTCGTATGGAGACAGTTTTTATGTGATTGTAACTACAGCATTTATTCGGCGTCACCAAATATGTTTTTTTTACGTGCCGATTTTTCACATCAATTAAAAGCCATATTTAAAATAGAAAATTTGAATAAATATTTCCTCAAATCAAATAAATACTACTTTCCAATCACGAAAACCTCTTATTTCGCGACGATGATACTAATGCGCGCATGCGCACTTTGCCCTTCAACGCGACGGGCCCGACAGTAGACCGCTCGTCAGATGTAGCTCACGCATATGCTTACCACGTAGCTTCTTCCTATGCCAATGCTTTTGGCACAAGTGTCAGTGTTGCGTTTCGGAAGTGAGAAACTCGAAAGTGAGGAATGATTTAAGTGTAAGTAAGAATATAAAGAGAGAAAAAACCGTTTAAGTGAAAAAATAATGACGGACGAAATGATACAATTCCTCGAAAAAAAAAACCAGCTGAGGGATTATGAAGAATCCTATTAGATTTTAAGAAAAACTCTATTTGTCGGATATAAAACACCTATTTCTTCTAATTTATATATCCTATTAGATGTTAAGAAAAATTCCTCGTAAATCTTAAACATAAACTTAAATAAAAAAATTTCTTAGTTGTTAATAAAATCGTAGTAGGCCGACATACGAGTAAGAAAACTTATTCGCCGGGAGACAAACTTCTTTGTCCTTAATAAATCTTTTTTCTGAGTGTATTTCGATATGGTCCAACATTTATGGGAAACCTTGATTAAGAACGGTGGAAGCTTGAAAGTGAAGATGGAAGTTGTAGAAAGAATAGTGTATGCTGAGTGAAACCACACGATTTATTAAAAATCACCGTCCTTCATGGGATCTTCATTTATCATACATTTCTAAACATACTCTGCTATGTTCTTGAATATATCGAATCCAACGTAAAATAAATAAACAAACAAAAAATAGGAACTTTTATGCAAATCGAAGAAGCAGTGAGCAAGCAAAATTTAAATTATAAGGCTTTGTGCACGTAAGCGCAGTAGTAGCTACCGGAAAGCAAACGAATGACATAGCTTGTGACAAGCAGGCAACAGCATGGTCACTTTAATAAACGAGATTGAGATTGTTGGAACAATGGCCGGAAAAACAGCGGGCATCTGAAGTTTCGTCTCTCAGAAACGACCTTACCTTATCGCAGGTGTAAGCCACGGAAGAAAAGGCCCTTTTTGATTGCACACTCGTGAATAAATACGTTGACACTTCGGATAGATTTAACCCTTCGACTGCACACTGGATCGTTTTGACCCCATGATCTTTTTCATACAAGTACCTATTTTTTAACGCATCTCCCACTTTGAACAAATGTTTGGGCACTTCATTTTTGTTTTTATTGAAAAATAAATGTTGGGTTTTTAAAATAAGGATCATCGAATCCAAAAAACGTCTTTACTAAAAAAAACACATACATACCGAAATACAACGATCTGAAAAATGTCCGGGGTCCGATCGACCCCATATACAGTCAGAGGTTCGTGGGTGAAGTGTGCAGTCGAAGGGTCATTTTCACCCAGACGATTTTGAAATAAAATGCTTACTTTCCCAAAATTGAGAGTTTTCAATGATTTTTTACAACAATTAAATTTCATACATTTCGAATTTAAATGACGCATACATATTAAGAAATGTTTACAGTGTATCCTTGATTTTCATTCAATAAAAACCGACCGAAGGATTGTTAATGGCATGGGGATGAAGTACTATGCGGGTCAAATTGACCCAGTGTGTCAAAATCGTGGCCAAATATTAGTGTGTCAAATAAGGGTTAATGTGGGTAATAATATTTTGAGGCTGTTAAACGTAGTTAAAAAACAAGTAAACGTAACTTAAATGGAAATAATAACGATTATAATGATTTTTTAATTTGTTCACATCTGATATCGATTCATCGGTATTATCAAAGTCCCATATCGGATTTTTGATCCGATATTCGCGGTTTCTCGATATTATCGAAAACTAGTATCCATGCTCTAATGGTGGGTGATGGATTTGCGAAGAGCAATTGCTTCAACATACTTGAGGAGCTGGCGAACAAAGCCGGACTTGTCCACACTGCGTCAATTTTTAAAAATTATTATCTTCCGTGTTTTTAAGCAGACCTTAATCAGCTCCCGAAATATTTTTAATCAAATCCGCCTCTAAATACCTCGAAATTTGTTAAATACTGCCTTCGCGAAACGGCAGTTTTCAGGCGCAGCAAATAAATAAAATTCAAATAAAAGTTTTAAGTCCAGTTTTGCTTGTCAGCTCCTCACTTGCAAGCAAATATATTTCAATGACCGAACAGTACTTTTTTCGTGCAATTCTTGTACTTTATCGTGCGGTAGAAACTTCGAACGAATCGTTTGGCAAGATTTTCTGAGCAGTCCGCAAGTTCAGGGAGAAATCCATACTGAATTTCTTCCTCCACGTCGTTCGGTCAGACTTCATCAAACATTCATGGCGGATCGAGCACACCTCGTTCTACTTCGAGAGCTCGCCACACGCGGTCGAAAATAAAGTCTCGACGCGATCGTGCGCTCCTTGATCAATTCGCTGTGTGATTGATTCGATTGTGTTCGTTTCTACTCTAGTTGGAATTTTTATCCGTTCGTTAAATCGAATTTCTCATCGGGCCACAAGTGCGTTCCGATTTCTCTCTCACTCGTCAATTTTTCTTCCCTACACGCAGATTTGTGTGAAAAAGCAAGGATGTCGATGGGACGCCGGGAGCCGATGACCATAATCCAGTAAAACAGACGAGAACTCAGCACTTCTGGCGTAGAATAAGATTTTTTTACTGAAGCTAGATGATTACATACTGAAAGTAACTCCAATTAAATGTTGCCCCTGCACTCGCCCCAACCCTAACAAATAGGGGTTGATAGCTTAAAAATCGCCGTATCTCGATAATTAATAGCCCGATCAAAAAATGTTTCAAACAAAAGTTGTTTGTAATAATAAAATACGTATAAAGTTATCTGACGGCAACTCCCTATCTTTGGAAGTAGCAGCACAAAAACGATTAGAAAATTCGGGGTTGATGCTATTTTCAAAGATAGGGGATTGAACGTCAGCTAACTTTATACGTATTTTATTGTCCCAAACAACTTTTGTTTGAAACATTTTTTGATCGGGCTATTAACTATCGAGATACGGCGATTTTTAAGTTTTCAACCCCTATTTCTTGGGGTTTGGGCGAGTTGAGGGGCACCATTTCATTGGGGTTACTTTCAGTATGGAATCATCTAGCTACAGTAAAAAAATTCGAATTCCACGCTAAAAGTGCTGAGTTTTCGTCTCTTTAACTGGTCTACTAGCTCATCGAGACGAAAACACAGATCAACGAGCGAGACCAGGAGACGCTATCGAGCGGAAAACCTGCGGCCCGATGCTTGCGCGGTATGTAGGCCGTCGAGATGACGGAACCGAAGGAATTGGATGACGCGGAACAAATGATGAGAGAGCAGGAGATCGCGATAGATGGAAATTGGGAAAATGAAGTAAGAAGCAATTACGAGGCGCTAACAAATTTGAGAACATGTCTGAACAAAAGTGACGGATATACACTGGAAAAAAATATTTGATTTCAATGAAATCAATTTAAATGAAATAGGTTTTTTCCTCGTCCACGGCCTACTACGATCCTATTTCTTTCAAATATATTTTAATGATTTATTCCAGCTATTCATATTAAATATTAAATATATTTAAATTGAATTAATAAAGATTAGATTCAAGCACATTCTTTCTTTGAACGTATGGGAGGTATTTTTTAATAAAAAATATCTTTAGTAGCGTGAATAAACATCTATTTGATTCAAATATATATTTCTGTTAAATTCTGGGAAGATGTTTTTTAATGAAATAAATCTTTATTTGCTTACAATATAAGTGTCTTTCGTTCAAATATACTTTCACTTCGAACGTATGAAAAATATATTTAAATTGTCGGTATTTCGATTTGCATATAGCAAATGTATATTTAACTCAATTAGTTTTTTGTGGCCATCATATGGAAGGTGTATGTGAATCAAAAGAATTTTGATTTTCTATTTTTGTATAGCATATACACATGTATAATGCGTGTGGCAACACTATGAAAACAAATAAATACATTTGTAGGAACAAGTTAAAAAAATTCATGACCAAACGTTGGTCAATAGCTTGATTAAAATAAGTAAGTATCTGTTGCAGCAAAGACAGACTATTAATTCAATCGAATAGAAAAATGTTTGACTCTACGAAAATTCGATTTAAACTAGATTTAAAAAACTTTAATAGATCCATTTAGTCGATTCAACTGGTTTTTTTAATCAAATAAAACCGAATCACAGATTTATTAGGAAAAAATGAAACATTTAGTTATTAAATAGAACTTGATTTGCATAAATAAATATATTAAAAATAAATAATTCCAATGATGAAATGCAATAGTAAAAATTTGATTTTACGAAAAATCTAATTAATTCGAATAAGAAAAAATCAAATACACTCATCTAGTTAATAAAAATAGAATTTTCCGTCAGTGTAAGAAGCTCTAAAAGAAGACAATGAAAAGAAGAAACATAACCTATATATATATAATTCCTCTTTCTCACCCTCTCGACCCCCACACCCCTTTGATATGTGTGTTGCAATAAAGACAGACCATTATTTCAATCAAATAGAAAAATGGTTGCCTCTACAAACATTCTATTTAATTTGAATTTGAAAAAAATCAAACAGATCCATTTAGTGGATTCAACTAGATTGTTTTTTGAACAGATGCAACCAAAGATTTATTAGGATTAAATAAAATATTTAGTTACCACACGATATTATATAGACTTTGATTTGAATAAGTAAATATATTTAAAATAATTTCAATAATGGAATGCAGTAGGAAAACTTTGATTCCCCGAAAAATCTAGTTAATTCAAATTCGAAATTATCAAATGGATGCGGTTAGTTAATATGAACAAAAATTTCCGTCAGTGTAAAACTAATGAGAGGTGTTCCACCAGAGGCACCGTGAATTTAGTCCCGACGAGGTGCGACTTCGTATTTTACATACGCGTACACGCGATGGGGCCCGAGCGCGTGTGATTCCGAAGCACATGCACGGATTATGTTAATTTTCGGGCTTCTGGCACTATAGACCTCGTGAGCCTTCGCGTACCGTTATACGCAACAGGTGAGCAGACGAGAGGAGCTGATTCTAAAGGAACACAGGGATATACGTATCCCGCGATGCTACTATGCTCGCCAACGCGTTCGTTCGCACGTGCATACCTTAACGAGTGTATGCATATACGAACATTCGAACTTGGCAAATATGGTCGATGAGTATAACGGTAGACCGGTGCTCTACTAATTCGGATCCCTGTATTCTTAAATTTCATACCCGCTTAAACTCACGGCCCATTCTCATTATTAAGGGGTTACCCCCACTTGCGATTTTGAAAAAATCGATTTTTTTTATTGCATTTTTTTGAAGTATAAGTATCAGGGCCCATACTTCTGTATGGGCCCGGAATAGATGACTCTATGTAAGTTTACAAAAAAAAATATTTTCTTCGTGTAAACTGAAATTGAAACTTTAAACGCGTTTTTCTCAAAATGGCATTTCTGAAGTCGGTGACCAAGATTACTTGAACACTAATGAACCGATCTTCTTGAAATTTTACAGGCTTATTTAATACATAAAAATGTAGTTTCTAATCGTTCGATTTTTTTTTTTCGAAAAAAATGGCCGTTTTATAGCCAAAAAACGGCCGTTTTTTTTTCGTTAAAATCGAACCATTAACTTTGACTGTCCGCCATTTTGTGAAAAATGAATATTTTTTAAAATCCTTCGATTAAAGACTAGTTTATACTTATATTTGACTAAATCCATCCGCATTTTTTTTCAGATGATCCACTTCGCCGCAATGTTGGTCACCGCAAACCGTGTATATAAAAACATTATTTCATTGACGGCCATTTGCCACTAAACGATGTAATATTTTTGAATAAAAAAATTACTGAAAGTTCTTCAAGATGTGTTCTTTAAGATGGTATATTGATCGATTAAAAAAGTTTTGTAGTTTTCTTTAAAAAAAATCATGAAAAAGGCCTTTTTTGCGCTACAAGTGGGGGTAACGCCTTAAGCTAATCCTATCGCTAGGCTTCGATCGATAGGATTTTCATAATTTTTTTGTTGAACTTCACTAAAAATATTAATAATCTCTGTAAAATTTCAGGGTCGGTTATCGACCTAATTACAGAGAAAAAAAATATTAAAATTGCGTATTTTTGTGAAGGAATTCCGAGATGACATACAAAACAGTTTACACATGGAAAATTTTAGTTATTACAAATTATTTTTTTTGCATATGTTAAAAATATAAATTGTACAAATCTCAAGTATGATCAGTGGTATGACTAGTGCGAAGCGATAGGATTACCTTAAAATATTGTTTTCCCGAATCCGAATGATTAAAAATTAAGTTATCTTCGTCTATAATCAAGTAAAAATACATCCCGGTATATTGGCAAAGGTTCAAGTTACCGAACTTTTAACGAAAACCTACGACTCTAAAAATCATCTCTTTTATACGACGCTTTATCGGGCTATAACAAGGTGGATCAAAAATGCATTTTCCAAAAATAATTTTTTTTCGATAGTATCATCTTTTGCAAGGAGAAATTGCATTTACCAAAAATAATAATTTCGATGGTATCACTTTTCAGCTATATACCCTGAAAATTTCATTGAAATATTCCGAAAATGAAATTAGCTACAGCTCCTAACAGTCGGCTGGACGAGCGGCAACAGCAGCATTTTTCAAAATCTGAACGCGTTTTTCTCGAAACGGTGTTTTCAAAGTCGGTCGACATGATATCTCTAGAACCACGTCATGTGTTGTTCCCAAATTCCCAGGAGATACGACGAGAAATATTCGTTGACGATCTCACTTTTTGAAAATCGATCTTCATTTTTAACAGTTACGTAAAAATTACGACCTTTTTCATCAATTTTGTACGCTCGACTTTGAATTCGCCGTCACGGCGTGAAAAAAAAAATGCTTTTAAAAATCCTCGTATTTATTGTTAACTTGAATAAGCCGTTTGGTTTTTAAATAAACCTATCAAAAAAAATCATGAAAATATTTTTTTTAGCTTCTAAAGTGCGAAGACTCTTTAATACATAAATGAAATACCACGTAACAGCCAAAAGTAGTACTGAAACATGCAAAAAATCGTAAAGAAATCTTTCCTTTAAAAAAAATCGTAAAAATCAGCAATTTTTTCCTCGTTCAAAGTTAACTCCCCCCTTAAGGCGGGCATCCCATGTGACACTTCCAAAAAGTCGACAAAAAAAGTTTTGCACATTTTGCAAAAAATGTTTACGTGTACATGGACCTGGCATAGCAGACTAATGGTGAGTAAACATTTTCTTTTTCAACATTTTTCAAATTCGCTCCCAAGATATTTCAAAAACTATTGAACGGATTTCGCTCAAACTTTTCTGGTATTTTACATCAATACTTTTCACCCGAACTAGAATATTTCTGATATTTGCCATAGTTTTTTTAAAAAGTCGAAAAAAATAACGAAATTTGGAACTCAATTTTTAAAACCGTCCCAAAAATTCAAATTTCGATATTTTTCCTTAACTCTAGCTCCGGCGATAGCCTCGGGTCTACAAATTAAAATGCCGTTTGATTTTTTTATTTCAGATGAGCAAACCCTCCGGAATCATGGCAGCCGTCAAGCAACTTTTTTACACACGAGTGTCTTCTGAACGGTGTAAAGTCGATTCAACTCGTTATTTTTGTTCGATAAAATTCCGAGGGACTGTTAAAATGTTAATAAATGTGTGGTGAAAATTCGAAGTTAGTGTGTTTTATGGTTCATCCAAAAAAAAAATCCCAAAAAAGCGGAAAAAAATAGTTAAGAAACATGCGTTGGGTTTGATACTCTGCACTTACCACCGAGGATATCGTCGATGAATCTCTCGAGATAATCATCGTCATCGTCGTCATCGTCGTCGTCGTCATCGTCGTCGTCGTCGTCGTCGTCGCCGATGTCGATATCGAGATCGTCGTCGTCGTCGTCGTCGTCATCGTCGCTTGCCGCTGGTACGGCCTGCCTTCCCGTTTCCTGCTCGCTCGTCGACGGCCCTAGAAGGGCGTTCGACGTTTTCGTCGCATCGTCGTTCGACGAGAGGCTTTTCGGGACCGGGCTCGAGAACGATTCTCCAAGGATCAAGCAACAGATTACTGCCAGCACGGCCACCGACTTCATGGCTCTGCACGTCGTACGAACGACACGAGTCGACGTACCGAAAAAAAAAACCATTTTTTTTCCAGATTTTGAGAAAAGCTTTGGGCTGTTCGATGGAAAAATAGGGTCAATTAGCCCTATTTTTCCATTGCTTTTCGCTTTCGGATGTCCAATTGGAAAATAGGGTTTAACGTTCGCGGGTTAAGGAGGTACACCAGCTTCAGCAAAATGGTGATAGATCGATAAAATTTGGTGAATATATTCTTTAGTATTATTCATGTAGATACAAATTTTTTCAGATTTTTTGGTTGTGCCGTTTTCTTACAAATAATTCACAAGCGTTTATTCTTATACCCGGAATATATACCTATATCTATAAAAACGCTATGCTTATACACGTGAACTTCAATGTTCAATTACTCGATAACGGCACAATGAAAAAATCTGAAAAAAATTGTATTGACATATATAATACTAAAGAATATATTCACCAAATTTTATTGATCTATCACCATTTTGAAATTTTACCATGGTTTAGCATGGCAACATTGTATGAAGCTGGTGTACCTCCTTAAATTCTGACTCGGACATATTCCGCACTTTAATATTCTCGTGAAAATGTTGCGGCTTTTTTGGAATAATTGCAAATAAATTTACTTCGCTGGACGGAATTCCGTATTGCATAGCTTTATCTTGACATACATGTATGGGACATTCCACGCCATTTCACCTAGCCCGTGACCCCGACCATTTTTTTCCCCGATTTTTTGTTGTTGTGAAATTGTACCCTATGAAAGGGATATCGACATCAATTTTTAGATTTTTGTCTCCTCTCTTTTAGGAGTTATAATATTCAAAAAAAAATGTCGATTTCGGAAGTTTTGGAAACGTTTAAACGCTGATAACTCCGGAACTAATTGAGATATCGACAAATGTCGATATATAACTTTCTTCATTTTGAAGTATACTTTCGTTAAAGAATATGAAAAAATTATCAATTATCAATGTCACCGTTTTTCTTGCTTCTACAGTGAAACACTATTTTTTTAAAGATGATTGCCTTTTTTTATTTTTTTTCAACAAATTCTCTAAAATAGAGTGATCCATTCTATAATTTTTAAGACTAGTCTCATCGTGGGCCCATTTTTCCTCCTATTTTTTTCGAATTAATAATACTTTTTTGAAAATATTTCTATCATTTTAATCTCCAATAATGCTATTAATGATTTTGTGTTTTCCAATTCGGCTTCGACAGACCTAAAACGGTTTATTTCTCATTTTTGCTGAATTTAACGAAAAAATAATTATCTTTTATTCAAATTTGTTTTACATATTTTCCCATATAGATACACAGGGTGTCCTGTTATGAATGGATAATCCTGCAACCGTCGATAGGTCATATCCTACTATATGCTGGAATTTCAGTTCAGTAAAAGTCCCACGGTTTTCGAGACAAAAATAATCTGCTTTTAGTTTTTCGTATGCCATTTTTATAAATGATAACTTTTTTGATCCCGGTTTTTCAAAAATACTCTTGATTATTTGTTTTATCTAGAAAAATAATTCTGTATAACCTTAAATGTTAAGGAAACTTTTTGAAAAAAGATCCAATGCAGAATTTCCATACAAACCATTTGGAACATCTGACTGTGATAGCCTGCGGTGTGAAAAAATATACTACGCGTATCGTGCCAATTACTTTAAAAAGTTACTTAGTTATTGTCGATTCATATCATTTGTAGAAATAGCATGCAAAAAATGAAAAGCAGATGATTTTTTTCAAACAATAACATTACGTTAAAAATCTCGAAAACCGTGGGACTTTTACTAAACTGAAATTCCAGCGTATATTAAGACATGATCTGACCTATCGACGGTTGCAGGATTATCCATTAATAACAGGACACCCTGTATGTGTGTGTGTGTGTATATATATATATATTGTTCTTCTTTCGTCGCGCCCGGGGATCATCTATGTACGTGTGAATCGTCCCAGTCGGAAATTCCCGCAGCATAGCATCTCGCGCACGCACGCGGTAATACAGTGATTAATACGGTATTCTATACGGAATACATTTAAACAGGATTGTTGCACCGCGAATACGCGACAAATGATATCGGAGGATACACGGAGACCGCGTGTGCCGTTATACATACGAATTGAAATTTCACGGAATTTCCAACACTTGGGTCACAACACATACTCAAATGCGAAATAAAGTACAATACATATTCGTGTACCAGCACAGTTACCAACGCATACGCATTGTGATCCCGCGATTCTTTTGCACAACAAAAATAAAACTTTGACGATTGTTTTTTTACTTTTGTTCGTTGCCTATTTTATTTTTAATGTTTTCTCCGGTAGGAAAAAGAGAAGCACATATCGTCGCGTGTTTTTATATACACCGAGACACGGATCATTATTTACGGCGTTCCTTTCACGAACCTGAATATTTAACAATTAACTGATTTTCGTCTATAATGAAGGAAAAATACATCCCAGTATACTGGTAAAATTTCATGTAAAGTTACCGAATTTTTAACGAAAAATTACGACTCTAAAAATCGTCTTATTTATACGGCACTTCATGGAGATGACACGCTAGCTACATTTTAATCTAATAATTTAAGTACTCAATGACTCTAGATGCGTGATATAAAATGCTCACGCGTGTAAAAAATTCTAAAGATTCCGTCACGACAATAAAAATCGGGGGTCACCGAATGCTACAAAAAAACATGTTAATGACAAAACTAAAGTAACTAGCGGAACTTTCGTAGGCCCGACTTTTCAGAGAAAATGTAAAAATGTCTAAATCTACTAAATTTGCGCGAAATTTTTCATTTCAGTTTATCGTTGGGTGTAATAATTGATTGTGACTTATTCTTATCAAGCCCCACTGTAATTTACCAATTATTCAAACGGGCCCGCCTTACGCTCCCCAAATACGACCCTGCGCGAAATACCTCAAAATCGCGGTTCGACTACGGCGCGGATCGAAATTTGAAGAAAACAAAAACATTCAACGGAAGAAGATATTCGCTCGCGTACAAATATTATGAACTCGAGTCGAGCGAATGAAATTGCACGTCAGTCCGCGATCTTACAAATAATTTGTCCCGTAATGGACTCACCTCGTCGAGTCGTCGAATTTAGACTCTCGCGCGCCCCGCGAGGATGAGTGAGAAGTTAAACGAAAAAGCCGAAAGGGGGCGCTAGTCGAGCGGTCGCGGGCTCGTCCAGTGGATGTTTTATTCCTCGATGCTACACAACCAATCGGTACAACGATGTATACGTTCGGTAGAATCACCCGATCACACGGAGGTCAGAGACTTATCGACTATGTATACTCCTTCGTGCAACCACGAGAGGCGAGAGTGTTAAACAGACGAAGCGCCTTTGCGAGAGCCTCTTATACCGTAGAGACAAGAACCTCTTCCGCCACCAACGCTTCCGCGGCGGGGGGCAACAATCGCCCCGTGCCTTGTCGCGTACACCCATCAACGTCCTCCTTCGGCCCGATCGCACCATCATCCGTGCGCACGACAAGCCTGTGAGCCCCGAGTTTCTCTCTTCCACGTGTTGCCGTAGTTTTCGTCGCGAATGCACCTATCATCTTCCTCGCAACAATGTCGCTTATTTGCATTCCATATATCGCATCATACGCTTTATCGTCTACCTTTTCTCGCGACTCTATCGCCCCCTATCGGAGCTTTTTCTATTGCCGGTATATTATTTCGTTATTAACAAGTTGTAATACAGGTATTGCGATATTTTCCGATACGCGTGGGAAACCCTGATCAAAAACGTAGGAAGCTTGAAAGTGAAGATGGAAGTTTTAGAAATAATAGTGTACAGCAAGGCTGGCCAAACTTAAAGGGTGCGGTAGAACATATGTATTCGATGAAGAATTTCTAAACTAGTCTTACAAAGTTCTCACAGAAAATAGGCGATCGACGCCTTGGCCATCCTCGGTATATACACTGAGAAAACAATGTATTTATATATGCCATATGTTAGCTATTAACAAATGGTAAAGTTGGATATGGCGAAATAAATATCTTCTTACAGTTAACGAATCCTTCATTTGAGCCTCTGAATTGTCACAAATAAAGATTTGGTAATAGTTAAGAAATGGGTACTTTGATGGAACATGCTCCTTTGAACTGTATTACCATATCACAATTTCAACTCGTTTTTCAATTACCCTAATCATCTACCGAGTTAAGAGAAATAAGAGTGATCGAATAAATCATTATTTTCAAAGAAATACTATGGCTATACAATTTTGTCATGAGAACACGAATATTTCTTAACGACTAATAAATGTTGTAACAGTTAATGAATATTTGAATAAAAGTGCCAACCAAATGTATTTCTTACTACAAATAAACTGTTATCTCAGTGTAGCTAAGTGAAACCACAGTATTTATTAAAAATCACGATCTTTCATTGAAATCTTCATTTATTATACATTTCTAACCGTACTCTGCTATGTTCTTAAATATATCCAACCCAACATCAAATAAACAAACAAAAATAGAAACTTTTATGCAAATGGAAAAAGCAGTAAACAAGCAAAATTAATATTAGGAAGTTTAATGCAAGTCAGCGCGATAGTAGCTACCAGAGGGTGGAAGACAATCGGAAATTTGTACACGTTGCTTCCTCACTTGCGGATTGAATCCTCAGACGATAGTGACTATATATTTCGCGGTCCTGTAAATTCGTGGCTAATATGGATAAGTAGACCGAAAGAATCAATGGAGCATAGAAAAAGGTCAATTGGATGACGATTATTTCAAATTTGTGGTGATGTGCCAAAGCTACTTCAACCAGCCACCGTAATACACAAAGAGCGTGTTCTGACGTGTAGAAACAATAAGCTACATATTCGTTCCAGCATATTTGAATCACACGTTCCGAGCTTTCTCGTAGAACTTTCAAATAAGATCTTCTACCGCCTCCGTTGCAGAGTACATAATTAACATCGTGACCCGGCATGTTTTTTTTTTATCAAGGTCGAATTTTTGTACGTGCGTAGTAAAAATGAGGTTTGACGGGCTCAACGAGGAATCCGCTTTTTCCACCGTTTGCATTTCCACACATGCGAGTACTCGAAATATGAAAATGTTGGATTTTTTTGGGACATAAAAATTGAATACTGATTCACTCTACGCGATAAATAGGATAAGGTGCGCAATTATTTTCACTTTAACCCCAATTATTGGCACCTACAGCCCAAATATTGGCACTTTGAGGGCCAATATTTGGGCCAGTGTGTGTGTGTGTGTGTGTGTGTGTGTGTGTGTGTGTGTGTGTGTGTGTGTGTGTGTGTGTGTGTGTGTGTGTGTGTGTGTGTGTGTGTGTGTGTGTGTGTGTGTGTGTGTGTGTGTGTGTGTGTGTGTGTGTGTGTGTGTGTGTGTGTGTGTGTGTGTGTGTGTGTGTGTGTGTGTGTGTGTGTGTGTGTGTGTGTGTGTGTGTGTGTGTGTGTGTGTGTGTGTGTGTGTGTGTGTGTGTGTGTGTGTGTGTGTGTGTGTGTGTGTGTGTGTGTGTGTGTGTGTGTGTGTGTGTGTGTGTGTGTGTGTGTGTGTGTGTGTGTGTGTGTGTGTGTGTGTGTGTGTGTGTGTGTGTGTGTGTGTGTGTGTGTGTGTGTGTGTGTGTGTGTGTGTGTGTGTGTGTGTGTGTGTGTGTGTGTGTGTGTGTGTGTGTGTGTGTGTGTGTGTGTGTGTGTGTGTGTGTGTGTGTGTGTGTGTGTGTGTGTGTGTGTGTGTGTGTGTGTGTGTGTGTGTGTGTGTGTGTGTGTGTGTGTGTGTGTGTGTGTGTGTGTGTGTGTGTGTGTGTGTGTGTGTGTGTGTGTGTGTGTGTGTGTGTGTGTGTGTGTGTGTGTGTGTGTGTGTGTGTGTGTGTGTGTGTGTGTGTGTGTGTGTGTGTGTGTGTGTGTGTGTGTGTGTGTGTGTGTGTGTGTGTGTGTGTGTGTGTGTGTGTGTGTGTGTGTGTGTGTGTGTGTGTGTGTGTGTGTGTGTGTGTGTGTGTGTGTGTGTGTGTGTGTGTGTGTGTGTGTGTGTGTGTGTGTGTGTGTGTGTGTGTGTGTGTGTGTGTGTGTGTGTGTGTGTGTGTGTGTGTGTGTGTGTGTGTGTGTGTGTGTGTGTGTGTGTGTGTGTGTGTGTGTGTGTGTGTGTGTGTGTGTGTGTGTGTGTGTGTGTGTGTGTGTGTGTGTGTGTGTGTGTGTGTGTGTGTGTGTGTGTGTGTGTGTGTGTGTGTGTGTGTGTGTGTGTGTGTGTGTGTGTGTGTGTGTTTTCAAAATGACCTCTATACAATATGCTTCCATTTACGAAATGGTACTTTTTCTCGAGAGAGTTCACGTAACGTTGAGTATGGGGACAATGGACTATAGGGACTATCTTCGAAGTCAAATGTCTTGAAAATCATCGTTCCTCACGTATGTGTAGACCATAATCGAGGTCTCTGGACACTCTCGCGTATCCGGCGCCCGCGTTCTCGTTGATCAACGCGAGCATCGGGCGAAAGGAACGCGCGCGCCATTTGTTCCTCGATTTATCGCCGCGTCTAACTGTAAACGCCCAGCCTCTGCCCCTTTGGACGAGGCCCCTTTGCTTCATCGCGTCTTGTAAATAGTACTAGTTGGCTCATCTTTCGCGTTCGTTTGGCTCGTTCTTGTTAATTCTACGTCTCGCTCCCTTCTGCATATATTCATCTTCCTCTTCCAAGTGGATGTTCCATCCTTGTCGTGTTAGAAACGACAGGTTTTTTCTTTCCATCGAAACCACGAATTCCACTGAAAAGAACAGGACCCGGAGACTCATCGGGCAATTTCTCACGGATCATTTCTTCGTTCTCTCACGTCCGCCGGGCGCGAGCGACTCGATTTCACATTTTTATCGTCCGCGGAGAGATAACACTCAAGTTTTGATTTAAAGATATTCTCGCTATATACCACAATTCGAAAAGAACAGACGACTCTTCCTCTTGCCAATAAATATGATAACGGTTAGCAATCTCTGCAGAATTCAGAGATGATGGAACTGGAGTTTGGACTTATTTCGATATCGACGAGTTGTAATACCGGAATGCCGGTAGTTCGATATTTTCCGATGTTTGTGGGAAACCTTGACTGAAAACGGTAGAAGCTCGAAAGTGAAGATGGAAGTTATAGGAACAATAGTGTATCGCTGAGTAAAACTACAGTACCGTGGTTTGGGGTTACTTTGATTCGTGGGGTTACTTTGATAAAAACTTTGTTTTGTTTTTAAAGTTAAATTACGAAGTCAAACGCGACCGAAAGTTTTTTTTTTTACGGTTGGCAAGCCTGAATGTCTGTTTATGTCATCACTCAGCGCAGCACAAACGAACGGGTTTAAGTGACCGTAAAAATATAAAAAACATAAGGAATGTATTGAGGATATTCTTTACGATCGAATAACTTCAAAAATAACAAGTTGAGTGTTGCAATGACATGTTTTTGGTAACAATCACCATGTCAGATGTTTATTAAACTACAACATCATGCTTTGTTGTGTGGCATAACCTCAAAAACATATTTTATGGGCGACAGTTGTTTCGTTGGGGTGTCTTTGATCGCTTCGACAGGGTAACATTGATCATTGATCAATTTCACCCCACTCAATATCTTTGTTGTTAGTTTCGAAGTATTCTCAGGGATGGTCGTCTTTTGATAACTTTTTAATTTCTAAGTTTCACTTGTAGGTTAAGAAATGTTCCTAATGTGTTCATTAGGAACATTTCTTAACCTACAATTTTGTACCAAATCACATTAATTGTATGACAAAAAATATCAAACGGTTATTTGATATATTTTTTTCTTGCTGCAAGTTGTAAATTGTAAAACACAAAATATCAAAGTGTTATTTGATATTTTTGTCTTACAATTAGTGTGATTTGGTACGTGACTTAGTATAAGTGAAACATGTTCCTACCGAAACCAATGTGATCTCATTTTGTGATTTAGATACCTAGGTAGATATAAGTATTACAGCTTGTTTTTTGCTCGTTTTTTAATGTTTCGAAGATTATGGATGTGTTACCGCATAAATAAATTTAAAATACCAGTTTATCACTAAAGTTGATTTTGCAAAGTAAAGGTGTAATATTTGTTCGATCAAAGTAACCCCAAAACAATAAAAATCGTTGTAAAAAAATGCTCCTTTATGGGGTTACTTCCGATTCTTATTAAGAAAAAGGGGGGTATCAAAGTAGCCACAATCTCAGTATCACTTTGATCACGACTAATTATTTTTTTTCCTCCTTTATTTTTACATATTTTAAATTGTAATTTGGAAGATAAAAAGACTAATAAAAGTTGATGTTTCCAATTTTTTTTAAACGCGATATTATTTGAAGAAATATATTGATTTTCATTCCAAAATTCATTAAAGTAACTCCAATGCACGGTATTTATGAAAGACCACCGTCTTTTATTGAGATCTTAATTTATTATACATTTCTAAATATACTCTGCTAGGTTCTTAAATATATCCAACCCAACATAAAATAAATAAACCAACAAAAAATAGAAACTCTTATGCAAATCAAAAAGCAGTGAACAAGAAAAAGTAAAATTCTGAAGTTTTATGCAAATTAGCGCAGTAGTAGCTGCCAGAATGTAAATAATTGGCATAGCTTGTGGCAGGCAGGCTACAGCATGGTCACTTTAATTAACGAGGTTGAGATTGCTGAAACAATAACCGGAAAAACGAAGGGCATTTGAGGTTTCGTCTTTTAAAGACGACCTTACCTTATTGCAGATGTAAGCGGCGAAAGAATTCGGATTCCACACTCGTGGATAAATAAGTTGACACTTCGGAACTATTTAATGTAGGTAATAATATTGTAAGGCCATTAAACGCAGTAAAAAACAAGTAAAAGTAACTGAAATGGTAATAACAATTATAATAATATTTTGATTTGTTTAACTCTAATATCGAAATATCGGTATTATTCGAATCCAATATTGGATTTTTGGTCCCATATTCCGGTTTTTCGATGTTATCGAAAACCGGTATCCATGTTCTAATTTCAAAGACAGACGAAAAGATCAAGTGAAAACATATGTGCGGAGTTGCAACATATTCGCTTATTTTTCGATATGGCAGTAAAAACAGTCAAAAGGATTAAAAGCTTTTGGTATGGCAGTTTTTGTCCGAGGTCAACCGTTGTGTAGGCCAGAGAATCCCGATTACTCAAACGAAAACGACTTTGTACAGTGTGCGCGACGATCATTCTTATCTCTCCGTCTCTATGGTCACCGCTCTTCCTTTCTCTCTTTCTCAAACCAAAAGTATCTTTCTCCTCGCGATCAGGCTGGTATATGGAATTTGGTGTCAGTTGCGCGACGTAAGTAGTCCACAATGTCCGATGTGCTGTCAGGAATTACTAATAAGATAGATATATACATACTCACAAAGTTCCTATAGGTACATATTCAAAACGTATGTTCATATAAGAGCTTTACATGTATATAGCACGCCGAGCCTCCTCATTGACGATTTTGTGATGTATGCCAATTCATATGGGGGCCTCAACATTCCCAAACCACAAAACCGGCACACTTCCGTCTCTCGCGTGAATCGCATTCCTTAGTTTCATGCCATACAATGTCTGCGACTTCGAGGTTGAAATTGCTACAGGGAAGGTGCAACGCGACTGCCACGCCTCTAGTGGTCAAGATTGAAAGCTTTTTTAGGTGGTGTAAAGTAATCGAAGTATTGAAAGTGCGTGTTATTTTCCAATAACAAACGAACTAAGTTATACTTTCGCTGTATTTTCGGATTTTCCATCAAGTTGAAAGGTATTGTTGGGCAGCTATACAAAAACGGTTCTGAGAAATTATTTAGAGTTGATGACCTTGAACGACTTTGACCCCCTAATGTTTTTTATGCGGCTTGAGGCGCTCCATAAGACGGTTGAAAAAATGTACCATTCCGTTTAAAAAAGTGGAGATGACCTTCACTGTGCGTCAGCACCTATACCGAAATAAAAAAAAATTGGTCGCATTTGATGGCCACCTTCACACCGTACAACTTTCTCTGGAACATTTTTTTGTGACGTCGATAATTACCGATAAGACACCCTATATATATATATATATATATGGATACATAAAGCATTCAGAAAAGTCATAACCATGTATTGAGATTAGAATGTTTTGAATTGTTTTTCAGCATTTGGGTTATCCATATACGGTGGCAGATGAGCAACTCGAAAATAACATGTTGCATCAAAGGATGCAAAAAGAATGCAAACAATGCTGGAGCTGGTGGAACAAAAATAAAATTTTATTATTTTCCGTCAGAGAACCCTCATGTTCCTCAGAAGCAGAAGAAACGTCAACAGTAGGTAGCTGAAATGATTTTTTTAAAATACATAAGCATACAAAATGATTTGCAAAACAAAGTAATTTCTTAACAATATCATCCTTTGACCTATTTTATTTGAATTCATATCCTTTGATAACAGGTTGTCCATTTCAAAATTCAACTGATGTAAAATACTTTTAGCGTGCACGACAAAAATTGGCAACCATCGGCAAGCAGCCGAATATGTAGTGCTCATTTTGTCATCTGTTGCTTGTACAGAAATTAATGTAACAAACTGCAGCACTGATATGCTTGCAGCTTTTACTCAATCCTGCAACACATTGATACCACGCACCAACAATATGTGTCTTGTCATCCAGCTGAAAGTTGTCACTGTAAGCTTCATATATATAATTCCTCCTGATAATAAAAAAAATGATACAAACTGATAACGAAACATTGTATTTTTTATTTATTTTTGTTTGTGCCACAACTTCAGAGATTATGTTAACTTTTCTTTGCACTATATCTTCTGTCCCCTCGGCATCGGTGACATGGCCAGCCAATCACTTGCCATGTTCTTCTGCGCTTTTACGAGACGTTTGGACGGATATTGATTTTTAAAAACCCAAATTTAATTACATGCAATTTGCTATAAATGCGTAATATTCAAACGGTAACTGCCTACAAAAGCGTCGGATTTATAACGGTAGAGGTGCCAGGTGTTCTTTCGACCTGCACCTATCAATGTTGCACGTTCCCTATGGCTCTCTGAAAATCGGATGCCCTTAAACTCCGCAATTAAATGATTTTTCTTCCCATGTACCGATAAGACGTGTTCTTACTGCCAAGCAAGGAGACTATAGGGAAGGAGTCCAATCTCCGTATTCTGGCGCGTCCGTAAAAGTGGGACAAAATTGGGTTCCGCATAAGCGAAGCTGAAGAAGTTAGTCATTGTCTGTGTTGTTATTAGCTGTCACATGAGCTGAAAATGTTAATTTTCTGAACCTTAATTCATTTTATTAATAAATTTCGCGTAGCTGTAGTAGTGCCTTAAGATGTGTCTACATTTAAGTCATAGTGCCATTAACCACCTTATTACTTTTAAAAACACCTAAAAAATGCCATAACAATTTATATCCCAGTTAAATATAAATTCCATTCAAATGTGGTTGGGTGGCCGAGATTATACGCCTCTTGGATATCGTGGCGACGCGACGGCAAGGCCGTCTGCCAGCT
The DNA here is from genome assembly GCA_944452715.1 of Ophion slaviceki. NCBI lineage: Eukaryota > Metazoa > Arthropoda > Insecta > Hymenoptera > Ichneumonidae > Ophion > Ophion slaviceki. The sequence continues at coordinate 54,765,878 of OX101787.1, read as the reverse complement.
AACGACGGCAACTCGTGGTCGTTCTTCTCAGAACACTACACATATGATTCGCATACAAATCACTGCAAGTTTTGAATTATTTTTTTATTTGGTGCAATACTACATTGTTAAAGTGCAATTATGAGCCACACTCTTATCAAGTGTGGTTTCCAGAATATTTATGGAGATTTTTTTCGCAAAAAATCTGTGTCTAAGGGTAAGTAAATACACGAAACATCAGATATTCTGTCAAATTCACGGTAATTTCTACTACGTATTTATTTTTAGGATTATCATATAATGATCAATTCATTGAAAATGTATAGGGCATAAACTATTTCAAAGTCACCACGTTCAGGTCCTCGAAATCGACGATACAGCTAATGGAGATCGAATTATCCGCTGGAAAGTAATACCACATACTAAAGTGAATAATCCACCGTACGACGTAAAAGTAGAGGTATGTATTAATTATGTGATCAATTACTAGTTGAATAATAATGCAAAACAAAATGTTTTCAGCAACGATTCAACCATGCATGTAAAACAGAAATGGAAAATGAAGATGTATCTCCTTATCAAAGAAATATCAATAATGAAGCAATAAGTATATTGGTCAGTGAAACTAGATTTAGCAAACCGCATTTTTTATTTCAGTATACAACAGCATTAATAAATGACGAATTTTCGTTCATTATTAAAGATAAGTATGGAATGTTAAATGAATAATATATTATTGGTGAATACTATTTAATCGTTGAAAATGAGCATGAAATGTTGAGTTAATACTATTTTTATCATAGATGAAACAAAAATAATAATTTGCACGTGGTTCTCTAAAAATGTTATCTGATGTACTAGAAGAATAAAACACTACAGAAAATCCAACGTTTGCATATTTTCAATACGTTTCTTGTATCAAATCGTCAAAATATTTACTTACATTCTTCTGACAGCTTTTATCCACTCATTTCTCTTGTTGATTTCCCAATTTCGTCTCGGAAACGAATAAAAAGTCAATTCCTGATTTCGAGATTTGAAATTCTTGCACGCCACAACACAACAATACCTCGTACCGCCCATTTATTATTTCTTTCACACAGCGCTTTTCAACGAAATTAAGGGGCTATACCAGTGTGACACTTTCAAAAAATCGATTTTTTTGCCTTTTTCGACAGTTTATACTTTCAAGAATATCATTATCATTTATATAATTTATATCAATATCATTGTATTTTGCAAAAATCGATCGTTAAATCTTTAAACGCGTTTTGCTCGAAATGACGTTTTTCAAATTTGCTGACATTGTAACTCAAAGAGCGATTATCCGTCCAGTTTAACGACATTTTTTCCTTTTTCGGTTTCAGCTACTCAATCAGCCGGAATCATGTGAGCAGTGGAGGAACTTTTTTTTTGGCCCTCCGAAGGCAGCGCATAAGTCGCTTGGATCTCAATATTTTCTATGAAAAAATTATGTAGTATAGGTCAAATATAGCCAAATATGTTCTTAATTTTCCGAAACATTTAATGTGCCCTCACCTTACTGAATAGCGTATTCAAAATTTTCCGTCTCAATGCCGCGATTACGTGCCTCGTTTCTACCGGCAATGGAGCGTCACAGAATACCTCCACTGTGTCCTCACCTTGCCGAAATAACGCATTCCAAATTTTCTGTCGCAATGCTGCAATAACCCAGCAATGAACTGGGTAAATTAGTTTGATTATTGATTGCATTTGTTATAAGAATCATAATAACGCAAATAAAATTAGTAATAATTCCTAAAAGCTATGAACGTTAATGTGTTTATTGATGATTGATGATTTTTTGTAACTATCCAAAAATGCATTTTAAAAATTATTTACAAAGTTATAATACATTTTTCGTTATTAAACAAAAATATAAGAACTTTTTAAAAATTGTCATACCAATTAATCCATTAAACTAAATAGACGAACTAGATCGCAAACAAACAATCTTAGTGCACGATAGGTGTTTTTTTTGACAAGTGTCAACAATTAGCCGCCATGATAATCAGTTTCATCCTGTGCACTGGCCGTATTACTATATTTTTGATAAACTAAGCACATGGACGACGCCTACAGGCCATATTTAACACCACGCTCTTGGGACAAATTTACGGACGTTTCTTATATCGTCTCACCCAGGGGGCTGGCACCTCCTATCCCTTACCGTGTATAAAAATGCTACGCTTTTTGACCGCTTTATTTAGTTCTACCTCTCCCTGTGGCGCTAGTAGGTGCTTAGTGCGCAGGCGCGAATTTTCCGAAATTACTTATACTCGTGCGCTAATGCCGTGTGTTGTGCACGGTTGTACCTCAGGGTACCCGCGTAATCCTGAAAAGGTGCATTTTTCACCGTACCAGCCAATCCTCGCATTCGAAGCTATGGGAAGTCTTCGAATTATATGTGGCCGCGTGTGTACATATACATAGCCCCTGCACGCGCGTCAGGATTGTTAGAGAACAACTAGCGCTGCGAGTGGCGGAGTAGGACACTACAAACAGAGGATATTTTGCGTAGCAAAAATTCTGAAAGATGCCAGCCCTCTGGTCTCGCCATACGAAGATTGGACTACTTCCCTATAGTCTCCTTGCTGCCAAGAGAAAATGTATCTCTATTCTGTCGATTTTCCAAAATGACACCACCACGGTCTTACAAACAGGTCTCGCACCTCGATGGAATTTCAATGGCGGGGGTGACTCGCGTATTGAAGCTGTCTTTAGTGTCGCTAGTATCGGAGGATATTGCTTTGATAGTGAGAACATAACCTGTATATTCTGTGATTCCTAGTATATGGTTACCACATAGTCTGGTCAGTCGAGTGCAATAAAAAAAAAAGTAATCAACAATCGATTCGGTACAGTTACTTTAAATGTGATGACGAAACCCTGCGTTGTGCCAAAGTGCAAAACAGGCTGCAGAAGCCTGAAACTCAAACGCTCGGTGTTCAGAGTGCCAACGAATAGTGAACGGCTCGAAACGAAGAAAGCCGCGATTCCTGTCGAGAAATTAACGTCTTCGCATTCCGTTTGTGAGAAGCATTTTGAAGAGCAATACATTCTCCGGAAGCAAAATGCACAGCAGGGAAGTGTGAAATTAAAAAAAAATTGTTGTATAAAAATTGTTTATATTGACAAACCAATAAAATTTGGGTTATTTCGCTACACTGCACGTTTTGTCTGCGATTATTTGTACCCGCACAACAGCAATTAATAAATATCCCTCATCACGCCATCGTCTTGAATTTCAAGGGATAGATAATTGTTTTTATAGGATTTACCCACTCAAAATTATTTTTGCGTCGAAAATATGAGGTGCTATCTCCATATTGTTAGCGAAAATAGCAGTTTATGTATACGTGTACACAGAAATGCTTGCAAGCAGTAACCTCAATTATTCGAGAAATTAAAGATTTGTTAAAATTTGCATTCTTTTTCTGCAGCTATATATGAATTAAAGAAGAAGAAAAACCAGTGCACAGAAATTGAACCGAAGATAACGAACTTTCCAACCAGCGAGTTTAATAAATATTTTAGGAAAGTTTGATAAACAAAAATAGTTTACAACTCATTTAAAAATAGTTATCAACTCATTCAGCTAGAATGTATTTTATACATAAAAGAACAAAATTAATTTTTTATAGACAACTATTTTTGTTTACCAAACTTTCCTAAAATATATATTAAACTCGCTTGGATTGCAATGATCGGGGTGATGGACTATTCGCCAATTAATTACTGGATAGATTTTTCTGATTTCTACTGGTCAGTTTATGTATTTCTATTTACGTATGAATATCATTCGTTCTTTAATGACTTGTGGATCATTTAGATTCTCAGGTTAGGCTACAACACGGTCTTAGAGAATACGTGGCTATTGTTATCCTTGTTCCACAGAACATCCGCGACTACAGTGACTCCAGCGCACTTACAGCGACTCTAGCGGCTTCGGCAAGGGAACCATCCCCCACCCATTGAAAAGATTCCTTTCTTTCCATTCGTCGACATGTTACCGACTGAGTACGCCAGCAGTGCAATGCTTCCGCAATAGATTACTCGCCCATTATTTTCCTTACATTTTATTTCGCGCGCATGCACCTCTCTGTTACATGTTTTTCTCATCTCACATTATTACTAACCAGAATTCGTCCGATACTTTTGACTTTTGACATGTCCCTTGCCGGGCTGCACTGGCGCAGTAACCGAAAAAGCAAATACGAGGCCGAGTATCATCGTCCCTAGGCACTTTTCGGCAATTTAACAACTTTTGGAAAATGTAACAATGTCGAAGATGAACTCGAAAGACAAAGACAACAAGACGTTTGACAAATTGAAACAATGGTTTCGCATCAACAAAGGTATCTTGCTCTCTCTGTGTTAGGTCGATCTCTGCCTTTCTCTCTGTGTGAATGTGTGTTTGTGATCGATCTTGCAATCAAAACCAACAATTTTGTTTTCCCCAAAAACCGTTTCAATCTTTTTCACTCATTAAAAATCCTATCGACGCGAGCAAATGTGAATCTTCTTCTCGATAGGCATCCACCATTCATTTATTTTTCACCGATAGCAACGTTCCGTATCGCTAGTCGTAAACATTCTCCTCGCATTGGTCTATCTGCCTTTTTACTGTCTATTTGTGCAGGCAACTACAAAAGCAGAGAGGACTTTGTACTAACGCACGACATCGAGAAAGAAATTGGCCCTGAAAGTCCCGTCAATCATCGTGCTAAGGCTATCAAGGATTTGTGCGACGGAGTACTCAATCATCAATGGGAGGATGTACGAGGCACTTTTTTAATACAAAAATATCAACGGGCCGCAATATCCATCAGACCAGAAACTAATGTTATTATATATAACTACTTACATAATAATCCGGATGCTAATCACACCTCGTTTATTTCTCAGGGAGCAGTCGAGAGAATGTGGAATCTCGTGCAAGATTTGCTCTGCAAGGATGTCGCTCGAGAGCACAGGCACGTGACATTAAATTTTCTTCGTTGCCTCGTCCAGGGGCAGTACAGTAAATTATCGTCGCTGATGCGAGTAAAGTTCTTCATGATCGTGAGAGATCACGAGATTTCCGAGGACATAGGACCTCGATTGGAGTTGCTCCAGAGTCTAACGGAGAATGGAAAAGTAATATTGCATCTAGAAGAGAGAGTGGGTCCATTTTTGTTGGAATGGATGCCAAGCGTGACAGCTGATGATGGCAAGAGAGGAGCCGACTTCCTGTCGTTGCTCGTTAACGTCATCAAGTACAATTCGGCTTACATAGACGAGGATATTGTATCGGGACTTGTACAGTACATATGTCATTTGTGTTACAACAGCAACAGCACCGAGGTTGTATCCGGCTGTCTCGAAACTCTCGACACGATAGTCGGTTACAACATCAATCTGCAGTCGGATTCCCTGCAAACTTTCATAACCGCGCTGTGTCGCAGCGTCAACGTCGAGACTTATTGTCAGATAAGCTGGAAGATAATGCGCAAATTGTTGGGTACGCACATGGGGCATTCTGCTCTGCACACGATGTGTCGTTTGCTTCAGGATCCGAATTTCCAGCGCGACGCTTATCTTCTGCGCGGTGCCGTGTTTTACGTAAACATGGGTCTCTGGGGCACCCACAGAATACCCAAATTGAAATGTACTCCGACATCCGTACTGCCGTCTTTCAATCAGGCACTCGAGTGCAATCATCCCATCGTCATGTACGAGGTGACGTTGTCCATTCAACGTTTGGTCACGAAATACGGCGTCGAATTGCAGGAACCAACCTGGAGCATGATACTCGATATTATCGAAAAAGTCATAACTCACACGGAAACGAGCAATCAGCCAGCGACGAAACAAGTCTTCGCGAGCCTCCACGAGACCATTAACAGCATTGAGAATTTGCTGGACAATTCACAGTACAACGGTTGCAAGCAGCGATTTTACGAGCTTGTCGAGAGGTGCTCGGATTCACGCCCGGAATCCTCGATACTCAAACTCATCGATTATCGCGCTTCGGAGATTGGCCCTACCCATTATCTATGGCAAGCTAAATTGGCAACCCTCGTTGAACGCTATTACAAGAGCGAGACACGCACGAATATACGGGTCAAGGTTATCGATGTACTTAGCAACGTGATACAGGTGAACCGATCTAGATACGAGGACGAGCTTGTCGAGCGCGTCGTTCTACCTTATATGCAACACGTGGACGTCGATCCCGATATCACGATCAGAAACGTCGTGGCTCACTTGCTCGTTGATTTGTGCCTCGAGTGCGAGACCAAGAGGTGCCTCGAATTGCTCGATATATTGGAGAAAATTATAAACAAACCATTCAGCTCGGAAAATACACCGATATCCGTGGAAGCCGATGTCAAAGATATAAAAACCGCCGTTGTCGGGGTTATTAAAATACTTGGCGCCAAGATGTATCAATTACCATCGAGCCACGCGATTCGAGCTTACAAAGTATTGGTCAATCATCTCGAACAACATTACAAAGATCCCTCGGTTTTTCAAGAAGTATCGACGATTCGTTATTTAGTGAGTATCAACGATTCTTAACCCTGGACGAGCTCGCATTTTTTCGTCCTTGCAGAGCATTATTCTTTAGATAAGTGACTTTTCCGAAAATTGAGTTGTTTTCGATTTATTTGGGTTGAACCCAAACAAACTCATTTTTCGGAGAAGTCACATGTCTAAAGAATTACCCAAAATGCTTTTTATAAACGATCATAGCGTTTATATTCGGTGGTTGCATATGAAATCGACTCCCGCTGAAAAGCAATATTCATGCGACGCCGTAACATCATCTGCTTTAATTGGGTTTACGATGGCAAATTTTGTTCCAAATGAGTGATATTATGCTTCATTGACTTCCGGCGAAGTAATCGGGCGCGGAAATACGTCGATTGCTTGAGAAAGTGCATGCCGAACATGCTCCATCGAGTACAACGCGGAAAGAGGCGTTTCGCTGCTTCAAAAGTGGTGATTTCTTCTTAGACAACAAGGACCTGGGAAAACCAGCCCAAAGAGGGATATTACGTATTACGAGCTGCTGAAACCGTCGGCGATCGTTGTCTACTGCAACTGATGCGTTTTAAGCGAGCTCAGCTCGAGAAGAGGCCGGGATAGAAGAATCTCTATGGGTTGATGTTGCAGCACGATAACGCGAGACTGCATGTTGGTCAACGGTTAAGAAGCACTTACAAGGAGTTAAGGAAGGAGATATCTTTGGGCGAGGAAAAAATTTGCTGTTTTTCACGATATCCTGTTTATCCACGATTCCTGTTTTTTAAGGCGTTACCCCCACTTGTAGCGCAAAAAAAGGCCTTTTTCATGAATTTTTTTAAAGAAAACTACAAAACTTTTTTAATCGATCAATATACCATCTTGAAGAACTTTCAGTAATTTTTTTATTGAAAAATATTACATTGTTTAGTGGCAAATGGCCGTCAATGAAATAATGTTTTTATATACACGGTTTGCGGTGACCAACATTGCGGCGAAGTGGATCATCTGAAAAAAAAATGCGGATGGATTTAGTCAAATATAAGTATAAACTAGTCTTTAATCGAAGGATTTTAAAAAATATTCATTTTTCACAAAATGGCGGACAGTCAAAGTTAATGGTTCGATTTTAACGAAAAAAAACGGCCGTTTTTTGGCTATAAAACGGCCATTTTTTTCGGAAAAAAAATCGAACGCTTAAAGACTATATTTTTATGTATTAAATAAGCCTGCAAAATTTCAAGAAGATCGGTTCATTAGTGTTCGAGTAATCTTGGTTACCGACTTCAGAAATGCCATTTTGAGAAAAACGCGTTTAAAGTTTCAATTTCAGTTTACACGAAGAAAATATTTTTTTTGTAAACTTACATAGAGTCATCTATTCCGGGCATAAAAAAAACTGCACTTCAAATTGCACTTCAAAAAATGCAATAAAAAAAAATCGATTTTTTCAAAATCGCAAGTGGGGGTAACCCCTTAAAGAAAAGATGTCTTCCCCTTTTTTAGACTTAGGCTATGGTTTACTATTTTTGGCAGTTACATGGTACTTTTTTAAAATGAATTCTTAAAAATAGGGACGATATGGGCACGGTCTTCTAAACTGCATTTTCAACGGTGGCGTGACGTATAGCTAAAAAACTAATCGATCGATTCTCATGAAATTTGGTATAAATCTTTCTTACCTTATTGTCTAAAACATGATCCTAAATGTTTTTGAAAATAGAAAATAAGTATTTTTTATTGCAAAATGTAGCCTTTTTTCGGGAAGATCAATCTTTTTGTTTTAAAGCGTATCATTTCATCGATTTTCAACATTTCTCGCTTTTTCTTGGTTTATATTCTGGGTATGAGTGTTAATGAAAGAAAAATATTCGTTGGTTTTTTTGGATTAGTCCCGCCGACGCTACGTGTCACGCCGTCTGACAACATCCGCCGCAATCCGTTTAAAAGACCGTGCCATGCCACCGCCATTTTTAAAGATTAATCATTTAAAAAATACCGTGTAACAGCCAAAAATAGTAATAAAACATAAACCAAGTCTCAAAAATGGTGAAGAAATCTTTCCATTGAGGAAGTTTCTGCCTTGTTGGGCCAAAAAATGTTTGATTTTTCACCAATTTTTTATGCGAAAAGTATTAAATATAGAATGTCGATATTTGGTATGTTGACTAAGCGGTCTTTATTGAACGTCAAAATATTTTTTAAAGTTTGACAAAACATGTTGGCGGGAGTGGGAGGAGCCACGTATGTCCATGCGCGGGCGATGACATTCTTCGCTTGCGGAAGTCCTAAGTCCCGGACAGGTGATCTGAAGCAAGAAAATCAAACATATATTTACTTTGTACAATATTGTGTATAAGTTGAACTAGAATTATTCAAGAATATCTAAATGTTTTTTTTTAATGAACAAAAAACTGCGAACATTTTTGGGAAAAAAACAAACTTCCTTCCGATCGCTCACTATTTTTTTATTTTTCTTCTTGATTTTAGTTCAACTTATACACAATATTGTACGAAGTAAAAAAATGTTTGATTGTTTTGGTTCAGATCACCTGTCCGGGACTTCGGCAAGCGAAGAATGTTTTGTCAAACTTTAAAAAATATTTTGATGTTCAATAAAGACCGCTTAGTCAACATACCCAATATCAACATTGTATATTTAATATTTTTCGCATAAAAAATTGGTGAAAAATCGAATATTTTTTGGCCCAAGGCAGAAATTTCCCTTTAAAAAAAATCTTGAAAAACAGCAATTTTTTCCGCCCCTCCCCCCCTTTAACTAGGAAATCTTCATATTCCCCAGACAACGCTCTCTCCGGTTACAATTTGTTCCGGTCGATCGGGACGTTACCTCGTACGAAGCAGTCAAAGAATATCTAGATGACTGGATTGCCTCTGAGAAACCTGCATTTCTCCTGCCTGGAATCTGATTGTTGGCCGAAAGATAAGCCAAGTTGGTCTCTTCCAGTGGGCAATACTTTGAATAAAGGAGTTCGTCGTTTTGCTACCGAACCACTAGCTTTCCCTTCGTTAAAAATGAACGGTTTCATATGCAACCACCTCATATATAGACGAATCTCTTCGAAGATCAATAAGGAATAGAATGATGTACATTAAAATCAATTTACCAAAACTGAAAGTGGTAAAAGAGTACTTTGAATAGAGGGAAGAAAAGTTGAACATGCACAGCTTTTTACTTTAAAAAAATCATTTTTTTATCTAAGCGATTTATAAAAATCAAACAGGGCTTCACAGTAGATAAAAGTAACTATAAGAAACCCTCGTTATTGCGTGCTTTTGAACAAATTTTTTTTTCCCACATTCATGACGCCAATTTCTAAAGATGCGGAAATGGGAACGGGAAGGATAATTCCGTTAAAAAAGAATGTTGCATATACCATAGACACACATATATTGTCAAATAATACAATTGTTATATAATTTTTTATGACTTTTTTCACTTGCAGAAAAATTCTTTTTCTACCAAATTATTATTTTCCGGAAAAAAATGTTCCCGGCGCATATTTTACGTTTATGCAATAATAAGTGTATTTTTTTTATCCGCGGAAAAACGTTTTTAAGGGGGGAAGCGGGAAAGAAAGGCGTGTCACTCCTCAGTTAAATTTTTTTCAATATTCATATAGTGAATTTTTGATCGCTTCACATTAGAAAAATGTTGGTTTTTGTTTCATTCAGATCGGTGGACTGCTTGTGGGTGGAACTACAAAACCACCCCTCGCCACGCTTTTCTTTGAGGGGAAAAAATCGAAGAATGCCAGTTTTTTGACAGGTGATTCTGTAAATGCTGCGGGTGCTAAATCCAAATTTGCCTAAACATCGGGGTGCAGGGTTTTTTTTCGGAGGGGGGATGGGGGTGGATTGATGCCATACTACAACCCCTACGAGGTCGGCGCCCTGAGACAAAATGTTCAGAAAAATCCGGTCTTTAGTTTTGTCCACAGCGCCGAAGTCGTGGAAGTTCATTTTGGGGGTAAAAAAGTGGGGTGAAATTTTGAAAAATCAGTTTTAATTCAATAACTCTTTAGGAAAAACTCTTACACTTTTTGTTCAAATGGGAACGTTGTAACCCTTGAAAAAATGCGTCGATCGAGTATTTGATCATCCCTCTCCGATAATATTTTCACCTGCAAAAAAATGGTTGAAAAATCAAAAAAAAATTGTTTATTGAATAACTCAAAAACAACCGATTTTTCGGATATGTTTTAAATGTACGAAATGTAGAGAATAACTTTCTCTATATTTTCGTTTCTATACACCACTCTTGAATTTTGATTTTCCAACCCCTCTCGGGGGTTGATAATTCAAAATGAAATTCTGAGAAAACTATTGACCGCACGATTTCGCCACCGTGGAACAATTTGTAGCTGGAACCCTCAGCTACATTTGTGTCCACAGCGCCAAACTCGTATCGCTTTATTTTCGGTCAAGAGTTTTCCCAGAATTTCATTTTGAAAGTTCAACCCCCGAGAGGGGTTGGAAAATCGTGGGGGTTGTAGTTTGGCATTAATCCACCTCCATCCCCTAAAAGAAAGCCTACACCGCGATTTTTAGGCAAACTTGGATTGAGCACTCGCGGCACCTACAAAATCACCTGCCAAAAAACTAGCCTTCTGATTTTTTCCGATTCCAATATACAGCACGACTGTACCAAAAGATAAATTGAGTTATGAAAATGGTCCAGAGTCATGTACCCCGTTTGCTATTTCAGAAGAGTTCCTTGAGAAGAGCATGCGATCTGTACGTACCCCACATGCTGCTTCTAGGATTAATTGTCCGTTTTTTCCATTCTCCATTTCATTTATTCATCTCTATTATGGTCTCTACGCGTCTCGAACCCATATTTCCTTTCGTGCTTACAGATTTTCGAGTTTTTCTTGAAGATTCGGGCCAATTCTCTCTACCATCTGGGATTTCCGGATGCGGCGAGCGGCTTCGTGACTCGTTACAGCCCTTATCTAGTCCTCGAGCACGCTCCGTTGGAGAGACTCAATTCGAGCGGTGGTGGCAGCAGCCCACCACCCGTTAGTCCGGCTCCTCTACAGCACATATCCTGTCAAATAACACATTTGTCGTTGGCTCACGCTTGCAAAGCCGTTATATCCTGTATAAAGCTGGAAAAGGACTGGAAAGTTTTGCAGCTGATACTGAAAGAAACGCCTCAAGTTATGCAGAACAGAGCTTTGATACTGTCGAGACACAGCAACGACATTGATTACCTCGCTGCTGCACTCTGCTGTATGGTAAGTTTTTTCACTAAACTTTACTACCGCCATTGATATTTAAGATGGAAAGAAAAACCTTGGAAACAGCCGTCTACGCACGCAAAATTCGACACAACGCAAAATTTCGAACGAGTAGGATATATATTTTTTCTTGAGGCGGAAGATCCCTGTAGGCGAGGAAAAAATTGCTGATTTTCATGTTTTTTTTTTCTAAGGAAAGATTTCTTCACCATTTTTTAGACTTAGGGTATGTTCTATTACCACTTTTCCCTGTTACAGGGTATTTTCTTTAAATTATTAATCATCAAGAATGGGGGGCCGAGTTGAAATTCCGAACCTTGAATGATCAGAATGCTCCAAACTTTACTTTCGAATTTTACACGAAAGACCAAAACTGCGCAAATCTGAACACCGTCAAAGTAATTTGGCTATGGAAGTTTTAAAAGTTTCAAAATTTCAAGTCGACTAATTATTTCGAGAATTTTTATTTATCAAGCAGTGATTTTACGTCAATTTTGAAATTTGTCTAGACAATGTTATACGTTCTACATCATTTACAATCAACTGTGTAGACTTTTGCTGGCATGATCTTGACGAAACTTGTAATTTGGGGACATTAAAATTTGAAATTTCAAACCGTCGGAGCATTCAAAGTTCGGAATTTCAACCCGGCCCCCATGTCAAGATCGTGCCAGCGAAAGTCTATACAGTTGACTGTAAATGATGTAGAACGTATAACATTGTCTAGACAAATTTCAAAATTGACGCAAAATCACCTCTTAATAAAAAAAAACTCTTGAAATAATTCGTCGATTTATAGAAAATTTTGAAACTTTCAAAACTTCCATAGCCGAATTATTTTGACGGTGGTTAGATTTTCGGAGTTTTCGCCTTTCGTGTAAAATTCTTTCGGAGTTTTGAGCGTTGGAATCATTTAAAGTTTGGATTTTCAACCCGGCCTCATCTTGAATTTCGGAATATTGAAATTCAGAATTTCAAACCGTCGGAGCATTCAAAGTTCGGAATTTCAACCCGGCCCCAAGAATGGCGGAGATATGGGTTTAATGGATTGATCTGAACAAAAAAACCAACGAAGATTTTTCGTTTGTTAACACTCATAGGCAGAATATGAACAAAAAAAATGAAAAATGTTGAAAATCGATAATACGGTACGTTTTGAAACAAAAAGATTGAATTTTCCCAAAAAAAATGGCTATATTCTGCCATACATTTTTTTAATTTTGCGAAATATTTAGGGTCATGTTTTAGACAATAGGGTCAGTTTTAGAAAGATTTATACCGTTTGTATACAGTTTTAGAAAGATTTATACCAAATTTCATCATAATCGGTCGATTAGTTTTTTAGCTATGCATCATGCCAGTTTTGAAAATGCAGTTTAGAAAACCGTGCCATACTCCCGCCATTTCTAGAGCTTAAAGGGTCTTCTCACTTTAGACGCTAAAAAAAGGCTATTTTCATGATTTTTTTTTATAGGTTTATATTATAGATATTGTATAAAAGTTGTCACGCTTAATAAATACACTTTCAAAATACATTTTTTTTATCTTTTAATTTATTTAAGCCACTATTTATAGACCAAAATGATAGTTAAAACAATGTCATAAAAAATTGTAGGTCTGTGCTGTTGATGAAATCTCGCAGATGGATCATCCGAAACAAAAAAATCAAACGATTTTAGATTCTGTATGTTAATGATTTTTGATATATGCAAAAATAACAAAATGGCGGACATTTTTCGGAAAAAAACGTGTTTTTCACCGTTTTTTTGGCAACAAAAAAAATAGTAAATATCAAAACTTAAAAAAATCCTTGATATGCGCTATAGCTATAATTATAAAGAATATGTGGTTAAAAATTCATAAGGATCGGTTCAGTAGTTTCAAAGATTTCATCAACAAGCCGTCGAAAAACGTTGTTTCGAGAAAAACGCGTTTAAAGTTTGTTTAGGCTACATAAATACACGAAATTTTTTTTAAATGTATTTCTAATGTGTATTTATAAAGTGTAACAACTTTTATATCAATATCTATAATATAAACTTATCAAAAAAATCATAAAAATAGCCTTTTTTAGAGTCTAGAGTGAGAAAACCCCTTAATTTTGAAAATCCCGTGTAACAGCCAAAAGTAATAATAAAACATACCCTAAGTCTAAAAAATAGTGAAAAAATCTTTCCTTTAAAAGAAAAATCACGGAAATCAGCCAATTTTTTTCTCGCCTAAAGGTATCTCCCCCTAAATACTCCTTACACCGCAGGTAAGCGACAAGAACCTCAGACTTCCAGAGTCACTCTACAACGTTCCACCAAAGTTCACCGTTTCGGAATTTCGCGTCCACGTATTCCCCGTACTCGCGTCTCTCGCTTCTTACCACGCTCATCTCGAGCCTTCGTTGCAGCAACGTTTGATCAAATGTTTGGAGGTAAGATCCACAATATCAATAGACTTTGTTATTTTTACATTCGTCGTGTTTGGTAAAATTTCGAGTTTTTTTTCAGGTCGGTTTAACGGCGCGTTGCGCGAGTCAGTGTGTAACAAGTTTGACAACTTGTACCCTGGAGATGCGAGACGCTATGAATAAACTCTTAACCGAGGTGTTACTGAATCTATCGAAAATTTCGGCGACTGTCCACATCGCCATACCTATACTGGAATTTTTGTCGAGTGAGTATACGGAAGAAGCAATTTAATGTAAAATCCATTTGATTTGGTACATTCTACGCCATTTTTTTTACCTGAATGTCAAATGCAGCGCTCACCAGATTGCCTAAAGTCTTCGCGAGTTTCATCGGGGATCAGTACATGTCGGTATTCGCTATTTTGTTGCCTTACACGAATCCGTTCAAGTACAACCATTACACCGTCTCGTTGGCTCATCACGTCATAGCCGTTTGGTTTCTCAAGTGTCGCTTGCCATTTCGACGTGACTTTGTGAAATTCATCACAACCGTGAGTACGAAAAACTAGCTTTTCGCCCGCGGCTTCGCTCACGTAGACTTGTGTTGAATGCTCCTTAAGGGGGAAGTCCACTTTGGAGCCACGAGAAAAGGCTATTTTCGCGATTTTTTTTTGAGAATTTTATAAAAGATATGAATATAAAAGTTGTTGGGAGTTGATCCTCGGATGTAAAGTTTTATCAGAAAATAAAAAAATGGCAGATGAAAAACGAAAAAAGTTTTATAAAACGCGTTTTTTTCGGAGTCTTTTTAAAAAAAAAAGAGTAAAAATCGGAATTTCAAAACCATCGAGAGTCATCTTGTTGCGAATCATGTTTACAATGTGTGGTTCAAATCTCAAGAGAATCGGTTTATTAGTTTTAGAGATACGATGGAGCTAGATCTTGAAAACGTTGTTTCGAGAAAAACGCGTTTGTAGTTCATACTATGAAAAACTCTTACCTAAACTCAATCGGCAATTCCTGCACCGTACAAAATCCCTTCTGATTGCTCATCATAGTCGATTTCTTCAAGTCTTGCTTGCTTTCGATGTTTTGAAATTTTCAAAGTGGACTTGGCCCGTTCATTGTGTTGAAGAGCTTCAAGGCGGGAGCCTGAATTAGCAGGTCCAAAAAAAGCGTTCCATGGGAATTTTTTTAGAAGGCAAAGAACACAAGTAAGCGCAGTAAACATTAAGGTATCTTTTCATGGATATTCGAAATGTATAAAAAAAATGTTCAACATGAAACAATAATAGTTATTTATCATAATAATTGTCATATTTTTTTTCTGTGTGAATTAAGAAAAAGCTGGAAAAATGGCGAATTTATAACTTTTCTCAGATTTGAAAAAAAAATATTAAACAAACACTTTAACGTGCTATAAAAATTATTTAAAAAGACTTTTTCAACGACTTTTTTAATTCACTTAGAAGAGATTTTTGTACGGAAGAAAATGAACTTTGGTTTGATTAAATAGGTCGTTTAGTTTTTTTGCTACCATGCCCGCCAATTTGGAAAAATCGTGAAAATGAAAACTGGAGAAAACGCACTTCAAAGTTTTCAATAGGAGAAAATATCAATATCAAACATCAATCGCTTCTCTGCTTTTGACATTGTATCTTCGAAAATATGTACAATTGGCCTCTGTAGCTTTATCAATATATGCTTGGATAGTTTATCTATCAATTTAAGCAATTGAAAAAAAAAACGATTTTTCGGACCTTCTAATTCAGGCTCCGGCCTTAGTACTAAGTTTCAAGTAAATCTTCTGACCAGATTTTTATTTATTTTACATACAACCTTTGCCACCCTTTTTCTCCCCTTCGGAGTTGAATGTCTAAAAACGTTGAAATACGTAAATCATTAATTGCGTCAAGCACGAATGCCAAATTTCAAGTAACTCCGACCAGATTTTTTTAAATTTCCATGCAAACTTTTCCACCCCTTCTCTCCCCTTAAGGGTTGAATTTCGAAAAATCCCTTCCAAGTGGATGCTTGCGTCACAAAAGCAACCTACTGTCTTTATTTCATGCAATTAGCTTCAGCGGTTTTGGCTCGGCGTTGATGAATCAGTGAGGACATGTTGCTTTATATGTATAGATTGAGGCTTTGAAAGCGTATATCCGTTATTGACAATAATCTTCGGACTGTCGCTCTCCGTTATTTATCCGGATACGGAAACAACAGGGTCTGAAAGCGAACGTTTTGGTGCCGTTCGAAGAGGGCCACCTGATAAAGCCTGACTTCAGTCTGATAAACGAGGATTCATCGAACAGAAAGCGAAGCTCTAGTCTAACCGAGCAAGGAAGTCGAGGCCGTCGCGAGAGGCCCATAATGTCGAATCGTATCGTAGGCGATGGCCGCACGTTGGATCTGAAGCCACCGATCGACGAGGCCCTCATGACGTTTCACGTCGAGCTCACCGAGACTTGCATCGACCTAATGGCGCGCTATACCTTCTCGACTTATACGGCACGTCCGAAGCGACTTCCCGCCGCGGACTTTTTGCTCAAAGAAGGCCAGTCGATGACTTGGCTCCTGGGAAATAGACTGATAACCATTACAACGAGCGGTTGCAGCAACAAAGCCATGCGAAACGGCCTCTGCGACAATTGTTGGGTCGCCTGCAAAGCAGCCCCTTCGACTCCCGAGCATGGCAAAACGCTCGCCTCGTCCTCGCGAAGGACTTCCAGCGCGGAGGTAAAAACAGGAATTTCCGACTTCGGCAAACTTTGCGCCGATCGCCATCCTCACTGTAACGCAAGATCTTTCGCAGGGTCCGAAGGACGAGAACAGATTATCGCGCCAGTCGTCGAGTGGCCACGCCGTTTCTAGTGCCGCGAATACAGCCGCAAATTCACCGATCGACGAGTCCCGAAAATCCTTGGAGGAGGCCGAATTCGCAAAACGCGATTTGCCGAATGAAAAATCCGATAGAATTGACAACGCGGAATCAGCGAAGCTCGCGCGGATTCTCGGCAGCGAAAAACACGAGGAACACGTACCGTGCGCGTGTTGGTGTCAGGGTTGGGCGGAAATTTACGTTCGTCGTCCAACCGGCGATATGTCTTGGATAATGCGTATACAGAACACGATGCAATTCGAGGTTCCCCACGACTTTCCGATACACGACATTACCACTCTTTATATGCCAACACTCGAATTATCGACGAATACTAGTCAAGATGTAACCATCGATTTTCAAATGCCCGAGGACACTGCGGAAGTACGCATATTCATTTTGTTTCTACATTGTGATGTTTGAGAAGAACATTGAATAACGTTGAATAATATTTGCACTAATAGGACGTTAATTTGGAGCAACCGCAGACTGATCGCGAAACAACATCGTCAAAGTCTGTAGCTTATGCAGCACCGACCTCGTCGATGGCCTCAACGAGTGGTCCAATCGCGATTCCCAACTCGCCATCACGGCCAAGCCCTTCTCGTCAGAATTCGCGGGACAGTCTGGAGAGTCTCGAGGAGGGTGACGAAGGTAATTTAAGGGGCTACATGTACCTAGAGACCTGAAAAAAATGGCCAAATTCCGAGCGAAAAAAATCTGGGAAACAGTTCGTGAAAAAGAAACGCATTGTTTTAAAACAAAGGTACATACATTGAGAGCGTTAAAAAAATCAGCAAAGAATTTAGAAAAACAACAAAAACATGGGCGCGGGCGAATGACAAAAAAAATTCGCGACGTATGACGGTGGACACTGGCGTAAATGGTCCATCTGAAATCTAAAAACCAAACGGGTTATTCAATCTAACAATAATTAAAAATCGTTGACAATCGTCAATTTTTTAAATCATTTTTTTAACAAATTCGAGCATGCAAAATCTGAAAAAGTCGTCATTTTTATGTACCTATTAAAGAAATGAAGATCGATTTTTAACCCCTCCTTGACACACTTATATTTGGCCACGGCTTTGACACACTGGCTCAATTTAATCCGGATAGTACTTCATCCACCTGCCCCTAAGGTAGAACAAGCGCGCGCTTTTGATTTCTATAGATTTTGTTCAAATTTTAACCAGACATTGTTCATATCATTATGCATGTTTCAGTGAAATCTCAGAACAGTCGAATATTGAGATTGGAAGATAATGGGTTTTAAAATTGCAACTTTTAACACTGCATTGACTGAAAGTCAGGTCACATAATTCGTCGTACCACTCTATTGTGTTCATAAATTTTGGAAAAAAAATTATATTTAAATAGCAAACTAGTTAGGGAAAGAGTGAAAAAACTTTGGATTGCCTTTTCTATTCAGTTTTACTAAAAACGTTCAGTAAAGAGAATAATTATCCGTAAAAAATATTTGTCCTCTATAATAATAAGACCTATGGCAACACTGCAGAACAGTATTGTTCAATATTTCGAGAAAAAAAATTATCGTGTTCCTAAAAGTAAAAACTTTTATCATAAAAAAAATATTTGCGTTATAAATATTAATATTTTATATGGTTTATGTTATCTCCATTAACAAATAAAAGTATTGGTTAATTCGTAACTAATTAAAAACTGTTCGATTCAAAATTACTTCCAAATAAAAATGTATGTTGCAGTATTATTTTACATACGCCGCGCAAACTTCCGTCATTGGATACGTGGAACGATGCGATGTTGCCATATGTCTTCTAATTATAAGGGACAAATATGTTTTCGGAAAATTATTCTGTCTAAATTTCACTGCAAACCCTGCAGTGTTAAAGTTGCAATTTTGAAAGCCGTTATCTCCCAATCTAAGTAGTCGACTGTTCTGAAATTTCACTGAAACATGCATAATGATATGAACAATGTCTGGTTAAAGTTTGACCAAAATCTATAGAAATCAAAAGCGCGCGCTCGTTCTACCTTAACATCCCTTCGGTCGGTTTTTATTGAAAAAATTCCGGGATACACTGTGAACATTTCTTGATATGACTGCGTAATTAAAATTCGGAAAGTATAAAATCAAACGGTTGTAAAAAATTATTGAAAACTTTCAGTTTTCGGAAATTGAGCATTTCATTTCAAATCCGTCCGGGTCAAGATTACCCAGTGTATCAATGAAGGGTTAAAACTACCACTCACCCCGCCGACTGTTAGAAGCTGTAGCTCATTCAATTTTAGGAATATTTCAACTAAATTTTCAGCGAATATAGCTAAAAGGTGGAACTATCGAATAAAGATATATTTGGAAAATGCAATTTTTTACCCACCTAGGTAGATATAGCCCGTAACTAAAAAATCATATTTTTCCAATCATATCACCGCATTATGCTGTTGGTATTTTGCGCACAATCCAACAGAAACGCGAAGATCGAGGAATCCCGTTCGTCGTTCCAACTCCAGTCCAGAGATGAGCTCCAACTGGAAAAATCCCTTTTTGAACAAAGATAAACTTATCTTGCCACAAACGGAGCCAGCGTCGAACGACTTTGATATGAAGCTCGACACGGAACTCAAGAAACACGCAAAGAACGCCTACGCCAAAGACATGAGGTATACAAATGCTTGTCCTTTTCTCACATGCGATTGGTACTGACTAATATAAAAATAATGCTCAATTCATTTTGGTTCGGGGTTTTCCTCAGAGTCAGTTGCGAAGCGATCCCGGAAGAAATTTCAGGAATGGGAACGACTCCACCGTCCGCAGAGCAGCCAACCGATCATCCCGGTGGCTTGAGGTCTCAGCGATCGTATCCAGGAGCTACTCACGCTGTGCAGAATTTAACGACGTCGGCAAGCAATACCGTTCCACCTTCGCCGACAACTGCGCAGGTCATTTTTCTTTTGCACACGCCAAATTTGTCTTTCTACCAATTATCCAATCTCGATCGTAATTATCACGGAGCTATCCATTTTAGGCACCCACAAACTTTCTCATGGTACAGAACAGAGCAGCCCAGTTGCAAAATCTCGCTGGAAAACCGCCACAATCGCCGACGCAATTGTATTCTCGCGTTGCTGACCCGAACCTCAAGCAATCTCTTACGATCGATACGAAACCGCCTATCGGTCGAAATTACACCATAGACAAGGTAGGCAGCAACTGAACACTTTTTCCGTTTTGTTTAATCCCTGAGGAAAGTACTTCACGTTCCTATAACTCCGTGATGTATGACCGACAGAACAAAGACGATAGGCTCGATCAATCGACTCTACCACCTTTAGTTTTTCGTGACAGAGGTCACACGATATCTGTCATGAGCCCGGTAAAACAATCGCGCGAGTGGGACAACGTCAGGCGCGGTACTTCGCCACGGGTAAAAGATACATCGCGAACGGGAATCAATCCGAGGTAATAAAACGCTGGCATCGCACATTATCAAACGCGTAAATCATATACGTTACCGGAAATGTATATAATTGAGAAATAATATATAATTCCTAGAAAATGTATAAAATGACGAAATGATTCAGGAAATGTGTGAAATATTTTATTAATAAATAGAATTTTATGAACTTATAGAAGGAAATGTATGAAATTGATGACCATCTTTCATAGGAAATTGTACCCCATTGTAATTGTAAACTGTACCCCATGGAAGTAATATCCACACCAATTTTTAGATTTTTATCTTATCTGTTTTACGAGTTATAATTTTCCAAAAAAATTCGATTCCGGAAGTTTTGGAAACGTCTAAACGCTGATTACTCCTGAACTAATTGAGATATCGACAAATGTCACTATATACTATATTTTATTTTGAAGCATACCGTTTATTTTTAATTTGTGCTGGATTTGACAATCTTATTTTGTTAAATTCAACACAAATAAAAAATAAACCGTTTCAGGTCTGTCGAAGCCGATCTAGAAATGACAAAATCATTAATATCATTATTGGACATAAAAATGATAAAGATCTTTAGAAAATGTGATAAATTTTTAAAACATAGAAGGAAAAATGGGCCCATGATGAAATTAGTCTTAAAAATCATATAATAGGTCTCTGTATTTTAGAAAAAAATTGAAATAAAAAATAAACATGCGTCATCTTTAAAAAAAATAGTTTTCAATTATAAGCAAAAAAAACGTTGACATTCATACTTAATAATTTTTTCATATTTTTTAACAAAAGTATGCTTTGAAATGCAAAAAAATTAAATAGTGACATTTGTCGATATCTCAATTAGTTCACTAGTTATCAGCGTTTAAACGTTTCTAAAACTTTCTAAATCGACATTTTTGGCTAACTAAAACTTCTAAAAGGGAAAAGATAAAGATCTAAAAATTCGTGTGGATATTTCTTTCATCGGGTACAATTTTACAAAAAAAAATCGGGAAAACCAAAAATTGTCGGGGTCACGGGCTAGGTAAAATGGCGTGGCATTTCCCATATATTTCCTAGGAATTATAAAGGGTATCCCAAAAACCAACGATAATATTGAAGGTGCTGACAGGCCAACTCATGATGATCCAGAATAATCAAATATGGCCTCAGCAAAAGTATCATTTTTTCCAGATATCCACAGTATTGTGAAATTCGCGAAAATCTCTAGCCTAAGGCAATATTTCAAATATCACAGCTGCAAATACGTATATTTTTCGGTTCGGTTTTTCGTCTGAATATTACTAAAAGATCGTGCTATCAATAACAACCAACAACTACGTGTTGCGTCTTTTTTTAATTTAGACTTAACATATGTTGCGAGTTCGGCGTCGTGCGTTTATTATGCAACTATCAATCAAACTGAGTTATGAAAAGTCAAAAGAGCCAACAATGTAAATATTTATGGTTATTATTGATAGCACCAAAAAACCGAACCAAAAAATATCCGTATTGACAGTTGTGATATGTAAAATATTGCCTTAAGGGGAGAAACGAATTTTTCAATTTTACAGTTAAAATTTTAGAATTTTCAAAAAAAATCCCTTCAGAATTTTCAAAAAATCGATCTTTTTCAACATGTTTCCCAACTATAAATATATTAAGAAGATACTGTTGAAAGGAAAAATTGAAATATTAAATATTTACGGAGTTATACCGCATAGTGGAGAGCGCTTTTTCGCCGAAAACTCCGACGAGGCACGGATAGAAAGGCAGAACCGGATGAGCCCTTCCTCTACAAAAGCAGCTCGTACAGCCCGAAAACAGATTTTCACGGGTTCATAAAAAGTGCACATATCTCGAAAACTGTGACACTTTTACTGAGGCCACATTTGGTTATTCTGGATCATCATGAGCTGGCCTGTCAGCAATTGCAATATTATCGTTGGTTTTTTGGGCACCATAACGACGAGTTTAACTCATTTCCTGCAACATATACATGTAAAATTGCGAAAATCATTTACTTTTCCATCCCAATTGTTCGCACAAAAGCCCTCTCTTCACTTGGTATTATTGTTCGCAGCTTTCTATTTCTGCAGCTGTATCACACTGCTCATTTCGGCACAACGACCGAGAAGCCACTGTTGGTGCCCCGAACAACGGCAGTACAGAGAGCGGTCACGAATCTCGACAGAATACAGCCTTATGAGACCCACAAAATTGGCGTGCTTTACATAGGTCCGGGCCAAGCCTCCAACGAAGTCGAGATACTCGCGAATCAGCACGGTTCACTGAGATATACCGAATTTCTTCAGCGTCTTGGCACTCTCGTGCGTCTCAAGGACGTTGACGAGAGCGTTTTCCTCGGCGGACTCGATCGTAACGGGGAAAACGGGAATTTCGCTTACATATGGCAAGATGACGTGACACAAGTGGCTTTTCACGTCGCCACGCTAATGCCAACTAAACCGAGCGACCCTAAATGTACATCCAAGAAGCAGCACATAGGCAACAATTACGTGAGCGTAGTTTACAACGAAAGTGGCGAACCTTACAACATACAAACTGTTAAGGTAAATATGCATGTATATGTTGCTTCTGATCACAAAATCTTCCCCCCTCCTCCCTCGTCTATCGTATGATTCTATATCTGAACTAATATCATCCTTGAGAGAAAGGTAAGACGGAATATACATTTAAACGAATAAAGTTTAACAATTTTGAGGGATCTTTTTAACTAAAAATAATTATTCTCCATTTATTAAACTGTAAGTATACTTTAATAGTATATTTAAGTATACAATACCATTTTATTTTAATTCATTTATCATCATAATGGCTGAGCGGTGGCAGAGTGTTTCAGCAAGGTTGCCGTGGGAGTTGCGAATCGGCGTGCAGTCTAGCTTTCGGTAGACTTTGACTTGATTTGCAACTTTGATTGGCAAAAAAAAATGTTCAGTTACATTATGTATAGTTTCTATTTGCGAGTAATCAAAATGAAAAAAAAAAAACAAATTTAAGGGGATGGCCCGCATTTAAAAAAAAATCAATATTTCACGCAAAACTCCTGTAAAATTTGGATTAAAAAAGTAGTTTTAACATAATTTTTTAAAAGCAATTCTCGTCAAGTCGATGGTAGCAATATTATCAATATTTCTACCAAGTTTCATCTCAATCGACTTGATAGTTTTCGAGTATTCCTGCACGCCGATTTCGAATTTGAATTTAATTGCACTAGGTACTTGTGGTAACTAATTACTTAAGTAATCTGTCACAACGAAATAAAATTAACAATTACACTAGCAATTATAATTGTTAATTGTTAATTTAATTACTTTTTGCTCATCTCCGCCTGCCCCACTGCGCTGTCGCTTCTGCGCGTGCGCTCTGAATCAAGCGGTGAGGCTCACCGTTGACCGGCTGTAACATTTACAGTTTTTCTAATTTCGCTTTGAAACTTTAGGAATATATTCTACATATACAATTCTTACGTTTAAACTTTTTTATCAATCGATTTCTTTTATCGTAAATGTAAAATCCGCCATAAGTGCGAGAGAGAGATAACTGTTTTGCATATTGCAAAAGTTTTCATCTTTTCCAGACAAAACTTTGCGGATTTTTTACCGACCGCAAACGGGTGATGCATAACGCTTGAATTCTCATTACTTTCCCCAGGGACAATTCAATTATGCCTGCGTAATTATTCAACCGCTGGATCACGGGACAAATCAGGTTACGGTTCAAGCCAGAGAGGAGCTCGCTGAACATATAGGACACAGCGATCCGAAGATCATATCCGATCAGAATCTTCCAATTCTCTCGCGGCAGCTTGCGCTCCACGCAAACGTGAATATCACCGTGTCCCTCGTGTATTCTTCTTCCTGCGAAAATCATGCGCCAATATATTAATAGGATTTCTTTTTTTTCCTCGTCGTAGCTCGCCTCCATGGTTTCCTCGTCGTTGAAGCAAAACGGTCACAATCCCTACGCTTCTAATTGGTTGGAACGTTTGCGGCACATAAAACGACTGAGAAGCCGGGTACTTCAAGAATTGTCGACCAACAACTCGGACGGTCCGTCCGACGACGTTTCGCCCAGATCAAACAAGCGCGTTCACATGGACGACTTTACCGAATACACCACTTGAAAAATAGCCGCAAAATGGCGCCTGATACCGCAGGCAGATGTAACGAGATATAATGAAGTTCAAAGAGCGCAAATTCATACGATGCTGTAATACAAAGCAGTTCTTCGAGACGTTAATACTAGAATGTATCGTGTATTCGGAGTTACTTCCGGTTTATTGTGGATGATAATAGCCATTGGCTATAACTGTTCGCTGATGTAAATCAAGACAGGAATTTGTAGATGAAAAAAAACTCTAAATGAAACTTTTAATAAGGTGCTAATTGAATAATTGTTATTGTTCTTCGGAAGAACCTCATTTTATTTTATACTCAAAACAATTTTTCGTCTTTGCCAATTTTTTCAAGCGATGTGTATGTCGCGAGTATTATCTGTAAACTTGGGCAAGCATGAAGCGGCAAGCCTTGATTTTTTAGGGGTGATTGTTATAGAAATGAGAATCCAATGAGAAATTCAATTGCCTCGAATAAGAATCCATTTTACTCTAGTATCGAAGGAAAAAGATGGTCATAAAGGACAAGAGAAATTGGAGTCTTGAAAACTTTGAACCGCATGGAGGCATTGTTGAATACCGATGGTACGCTGTACACCGCAATTTCATGTATCAACACCGTATGCTGTGTATACTGATATTTTCTGGCAGTGCAGTGTCTAGTGGATTGATACGCTATACAGGTTTAAAGTTGTTGCTTAGCAATGTTGGGGTGAATTAATGAAAATTTAACTAGTCCTTATGGTATATTTTCTGATTATAATGGCAAAAGGAAAACTCAGGTTTCCGCATTTGTTTGTTAAATAACAAATTTCAAAATCACATCAACGTCCGCTTGGCCGGATTGGTTGTATGACGCAACGTTGTTACCATTTTAGTTTTTCGTGCATAGCTTCCGTATATGCGAAGAAATTGACCCAAAAAATGAATATTGTGGCCAGGATAGTTCACTTGCAGCATCCGATCCACTTGTCCGTTTTATACCGGCGGGGTACACTTCTCTCCGGAGGGTATGCTGTTTCAATCTGTTTAGATTTGGGGAATTTCGGAATTCTGGTTGGAAATTAACGGGTGGGAAAATTGGGTGAGTCTTCGTGAACTTGGGAACGCGCCGGAAAAATGAATGTTTGAAAATGCACTCGCGTTAATATAAAGAATATTGGTTTATTTTAATATCTATTTAAAACTATTTAAACGTAACTGAGCGGGGCGGAATAAATCGTTGAGGAAGAGTACCGAGGGGACCTTTGCCGCTGGAATTAACGCGGGCGTAAATCGCGTTAACGCCGAATCGCGACAGAGAAGGGGAGGAGACCGAAGTCGAACCGATCACCGAAGAGACTTGGAAACGAATAGGATGAAAAGAAAGGCCAATGATATAATATAACGTCGAAAATAAGGGGGGAAAATCCCTGCGCCCGCACACTGCAAAAGTCAAGCGCGCGACGGACCGGGAGACGTCAACCTCTCGCGGGGTTTCCCGGAATTACGGGATCGTGGTTGGAGTATCCGAAACACAATCCGATTAGGGTTTGTTATGGTATGTAAAAATTGGACAGACAATATTTATAGATTACTTTTCCTACAACTATTTCCCTCTGTTGTCTGTCATATTCCATAAACAATAACATATCGTATGTAAAATCCAAAATTCCTGTTCCAGCTGAAATAACATTGTTTGGAGTATTCATACACTCGGTGTCGACGTTATGATCGTCTACCGGCCACGGTCTTACATATACAGGTCTTGCAACGAAGCTACATTTTCGTGGTGGGGGTAGGCACGCTTATCATTTCCACTTTTCGATTCACTAGGCGCCGCTACGCGTCGCCACTAGCAAGGGGAAGCGCTTGCCCTCTTAGTTTGTTGTTTACAAAACATTGTTTTTGCCGTTTTTGGTTTTGTTGATAGGCGAATTGGCGCATCCGCAATCGAATATAATGAAATATAGCAAAGGATAAGGCCTGGTCCACACTATGCGGTCCTACCGGAGCGTTTCAGGTAGTTTAGATTTCTAGAAACGTTGTGAACACGTGTACTGGCTGTCAGGAGGTAATTTTTCCATTGCTATATGTCTATATCTACAAGACTACTTCTACTTGACAGCGCTCCCAGTGGATGAACGAGGAACAACATTTTTGCCTCACTAACGATGACACTTTCCACCATGCAAAAGCGCCGGAGTTTCCAGATCTGTATCTAAGACCGTGTTTCACCCCCACCGTTTTTGATTTTTCAGCATGTAGGATACGTAACGTGCGTGAACCGTGAGCCAATGTCCAATTGAACGCGGACACATGAGCCAACGGAGTTGATAAACAATCTTTCCGATAAAAACAGTCTCAAACATACAGTGAACGATTCACCATTCCGTACAAACGTATGATCCTTTTTCCGTTGATCATGAGGCGATTGTTCTTATTGAGCGTTTTAGCAATTAGCGCGGTGTCCGGTGGACCGGAAGAATCGGAGGGTGTAAAATATGCAAGCGACTGCGAAGGTGAGACAAAATAAAGCAGCAGCGAAGAATCGAAAATTTGAAATCACTCGTGTGTATGTATCTAAAAAGTGCATAAATTTGTCAGTTTGCAAAGTAGTTGCCCGTGAACTCGAGACGAGGCTCGACGAGACGGGAAAGACTCACGACGTCCTCGAACTTGGGTATTCACTGGATGACGTTACTCCCAAAAAGAAAAAGGAGTACAAAAAATCGTACGATTCATTTTTTTCCCGTCTCGCCTCACTGTGGAACATTGCATTTTCTCTGATCTGTTATGAACTTTTCATTCGGCAGGGAACTGCGTCTTGTAGAATCTCTGGAAAACGTATGCGACAGGATATTGGAGTATAACATTCACAAAGAGCGAGAGGACAGCACTCGGTTCTCCAAAGGCATGAGTCAAACTTTCAAAACTCTGCATGGTCTTGTGTACGGTAACTTTGAACTCAAGAATGCTTTGTACCATCTTCCCTGCGGTACTTGACGTGTAGCAAAGATTCAATGTCATTGCAGGGACAAAGGAGTAAAAGTCGAACTTGGAATACCTTACGAACTCTGGGACAAACCTTCCGTCGAAATTACCACTCTGAAGACTCAATGTGAGAATCTTCTGGAAAATTACGAGTCCGATATAGAAGAGTGGTACCACAAATATCAGGGCACTGTACCTCTGATAAAGTACGTATCTCCAGCACAACTCGCACACCTGGGGGACTATTACAGTTGTCAGTTTGGGTGAAAATGACAAAAGTGGGCAGCTCACCCTATAACGGTTCTTTTTACCTGGTGAAAATGCGAGATTATTCACGTGAGTTTACTCGGCACGAAATTTCGTGTCGAGAACCGTAGTGCACATGCGTGAACGTCTGCCTGAAGCAGTGACCGCACATCCAAAGCTGTATAATAAAACGAGCTACCGCGAAATAGTTTATTCAGAGAGGGCAACATCTTGTCGTAAATACTTAAGGGATAACACCACTCTAGCGGCAGAAAATAAGGCTCAACTTTGACAATTTATTTTGGGAGTATGAAAAAAAGAATATGATTTCTTTTGAGAGGGTTTATTTAACACATATTAAAGTATTTTAAAAAATGTATTATAATTTTCATTCAGAATGGCGGCGACGCAGCCCATTTTGAAAAACGTGTTTTTTACAAATAGTAAACCACTGCTCGAATCACTTTCTTTAAGAAAGGCTGTAACGACCGAAATTATTCGAATTTCGCCCCAAAAATTGAACAGCTTGTTTATAACCGTCTATGCTATCGGATAATGCAAAAAATCGGTTTTTTGAAAATTATACACTGTTATGATCCCTTAATAATACTTAGCAACTTAAAGTTCATACCGCAAACAGTACAGTATTATTATTCGATAATAATGAATAATTTGGTGATGATGCGTTTGCCATTCTTTAGCTTGTTTCTGTGGTCCGCTCCTGACTAAGTTTCAGGCGGGAGCCTGAATTAGAAGATCCGAAAAATCGTTTTTTTTTTATTGCTTAAATCGATAGATCAACTATCCAAGAATATATTTACAGTGTTACAGATGCCAATATGTAAATATTTCCGAAGATACAAGGCCAAAAGCAGAGAAGCGATTGATATTTGATATTGATATTCACTCCTATTGAAAACTTTGAAGGGCGTTTTCTCCAGTTCTTATTTTCACGATTTTCCCAAATTGGCAGGCGTGATAGCAAACAAACAAAACGACCTATTAAATCAAACCAAAGCTTATTTTCTTCAGTATGAAAATCTCTTCAAAAGAACTCAAAGAGTCGTTGAAAAAGTATTTTTAAATCATTTTCATAGCACGTCAAAGTGTTTTTTTAACACATTTTTTTCAAACCTGAGAAAAGTTATAATTTCACGATTTTTTCAGCTTTTTCTTAATTCACCCAGAAGAAAAAGTATATGACAATTGAAAATTTTATTGGTGTATTTGGTTCAGTCAAGAATTACAAACTGCATCTTTCCCGCCGATTGGAAACTGCAGTGGCAAGACGGACATGGAATAGGCTGATAAATCTGCAGTAATTTATTGTTTCATGTTGAATAATTTTTTTAATACATTTCAAATATCCATGAAAAGATACCTCAATGTTTAAAGGGCTAACTTGTTTGTTCCCTTCTAAAAAAATTGCCGAAAAAACGCTTGTATGTACCTTCTAATTTAGGCGCTCCGCCTTAAAGAGGTGGGAATTGTGACCCACAAATTGTCCTGGATATATTACATAGTAGGTCGATTTATTGATAGCAAACAATAATTCTACCACTGTGTTATAAGAATCTCCTTATATTTTAATATGATACAAAACTTACTAGTATTTTTTATTTGAACTGCCGTACCGCAATCTGCTTCGTGTTCTTCCACAAACCCTACTAACTTTTTTTCGTTTGTTTTTCTGCAACTGTCATGTTGCGAAATTATATTCTATTTTAACTTGCTGTTTATGCGGGTAAAGAGTTTATGTCTTCGTTGATGCACACGTGCTTTGTTTTGGGTTGCTTTGTTTCTACGGCGTCGTGAAAATGTGCGATTACGAGCCGCAAGTTCCTGGTGATCTCATATTTTCACCCGGCTAATCCGTAATAGAGGGACAAAATTTACGTGAGATGAAATTGCGAAACGTGAAACTATTCACCCGAGAACCGTAATAGCCCTCCTGTACAAACGTCAATGTTAAATGTATATGCGAATATACCAACTTTTGTATCAATCAACAGGCACTTATGCTCCGATAGAGCGTTAAAGGGCAATGACGCTTCATGCCTGGAGGAAAAGGGCGACAAAGGCACGTCCGAAACGCCAAAGTCGAAGCGGAAAACGAAGAGCAAAGAGAGCAAGAAAAAATCGCAGAAAAATCCGAAAAATAGCAAACAAGAATTATGAAGAAAAAAAATACTCGAACTGAATTTGGGAACAAGGCGGAAGTCCTATTTACGATTGACATTCTATATCTGAGCCATATACACATATACAATACGATATTATTTTTCATGGATATACACAGATATGCGTATCGTATACAGACACGCATATATACGTATGTATTTACTCTCGAATCGGGAGTCTGGCAAAAACAAACGAACATCGATAATCTTCCAGTTCTCCACGAATGCCCGGGTGTGCGAAAAAAGAAAATTATGCCAAAGTATCTGCTATTCGCTTTATTATTATCAAATTTGCGAGAATTCGGAGGGACCCTTTTGCGAGGAACGCGAGCTCGGGACGATCAGTTTCCATGGTTAATACAATTCTACACTATATCGCCGTGCGGCGGAGTACTCATAACCCCGGATTGGGTGCTCACAGCGGCTCAATGCGTACAATACAAACGAAACGTAAGAATTTATTTTCCCATACATTTCCGTTAAGACATTATCCGTGAAGCGCAGATCGAACGTTGACTGCACTGTACAAAATTGTCTTTTATTCGTGTATGAATGAAAAATGTGTCTTTGATTTTATGTGGACAGTCAATAGTTCTTTACGCGACCGGTTTGAACGGAACAGAATCGAGTCAAGCCGTCAGTGTCAAGGCCACCTACATATATCCCCAATTTCACGGATACTCGGGAACTCGCGACCACGACAACAACATAGCTCTTTTGAAGCTCGTACAGGCGTTTGATATGTGTGGCGAAAAAGTACGTTTCTTGGACATAGCGCCGGTGAGACTGGACGACGATTATAAAACTTGTCTGATATTCGGTTGGCAGAGTAGCGTTTCACTATCATCGAAAGTTAACTCAAAGCCGATACAGTACAGTCGTGTGTTGTTGAATGCGTGGCGCCATTGTCTCTACGTGCACAAGGGTAACGCGAGTTATCGCAACGTATTCTGCACGGTTATCGAGGACGAGAATGGTCAGAGAGCATGCGCGGGTAATCCAGGCTCACCAGTCGTCTGCGAGGGCCAAAATCGGAGAATGGTACTTCTCGGCATAGCCTCGTTCACCAATTATTCGTTGCATTGCGGTGGCTTGCCGACTTATCTCGGTGTCAGCGTATTCAGATCTTGGATGCAGGAACTCATTTTCGGCAACAGGAATATGGAACATTGGGAAAATGGAGTGAATGAGCGCGGTACGGGCGACGAGGCCTGCAAGCGTCAACGATACTCCGTCGGCGTCACACGAGCGGAGGTGAATTTTCGCGATTCGAGAATTCGCAATCACACCGGCCGTGAGATGAATCGTAAGAAATATGATTCGACGAAAACGAAGGGAAACGAGTACGTTTACGACATATCGTGGGAACCTTCACGAGGGAAACCTCCGATGTCATTCGATCAAATTGACGATTATACGGGGATATTGGACCCTGAGAATTCTCGAGACGGTAAAAATGTTGACGTCGTTCGCGGGAGAGACGAAGAACTGAGCCAGTATCGTGAAATCGGCAGAGCCGAACCTTATCCTCAAGATGACGCGGAAAAAGAGCTCATAGCCGTATCCTCGCAGCTCGAGAGAGTTGCCTACGTTGATGGAAAATTGTTGAAAACTAATTTCAATCGCCGGGCCACCGTGGATGAGTCTGAAAATTTCGATGTTCTTGAACTCGTTATGCCCGATGGAATTGAAGAGTTCAATCGCTCCTTGTCTACGAGTATCTTTTGTGACGGAAATTTTGAACTTTTATTTATAATTACGTTTTCCGCCATCGTCAATACGTTCCTTTGATAAATTGAATTTTTTGGTTTTTAGACATGATTTTATGTACTTATTCTATTATTCGTCCATATACATGCACGTGTTTATCGCGTACAGTCGTTTGTATTATCTCGCTCGATCTATTTATCGGAGCTAAGGAGGTACAAAGTTGATTTACTCATTTTCAACATTTAGCGTTTTACTCTATGTATATTGAGAACTGTATCTTTCAACAAGATCAACGTATCCTCCGACAATTATTTCCGTGTCGTCATCTGAGCTCGTCGACAAAAGAAATATATTGTTCGAGGACATTCCAAGGATCGATATTGGAAAATAACTTCCACGGACCAAATTTTGCGAAAATTTTTGGGTGCCTTTCGAATTGAGGGGAAACCTTAAGGTATTCCTTTCGCGGGAGTATAAAAAAAGGGCCCTTTTGAATCGTTGGTTAAATTACAGTGGCGCTTAATGATAATAAGCCACAATTAATCATATCCAACGATGAACTGGAATAGAACATTTCGCGCAAATTAAGTAGATTTTGTCACTTATATTTTCTCCAAAAAATCGGGGCTACAACAATTCTTCTAGTCACATTTTTCTAAGTTTTATCATTAATATTTTCTTTAAACATTTCCTGATCGCCTGCTATTATTATCGATATGGAATCTTTAGATTTTTTTGCACGTTTAAGCAGTTACTATCAGGCATCTAGAATAATTCAGTGCATAAATTATCAGATAAAAGCATAGTCAGTGTGTCATCTTCATAAAGCCCCGTATAAACGAGACGATTTTTGGAGTCTTAATTTTTTGCTGAAAGTTCGATAACTGGGCTTGAAATTTTATCAGTATACTGGGTCGTATTTTGCTTGATTATAGGCGAAAATCAGTTAATTGTTGAATATGTGGGTTCGCCAAATACCTTGAAGAAAAAATATGGCAGGGCGTTAATTCTCCTGCTCCGTCATGTCTATGGTAATTGCCTTCACTTGAGAACAAATCACGATTGTATTCCGGAAATATTAATGACAGTGTTCATTTGGCCTGTGGATTTATTCAGACCACGATAGCCAAGATGTTGAGAAATAAATTTAACCTAATGCCGCGAGCTTCTTTTTCTTGCTGACCAATTGATCGCCCTTCTTGATCTTTCCTTTGCCGCGGAGTACTCTGAGTCTCTCGAACTCGTCCTTGAAATCCTGATGCTCGTCCCGGAACAGTCCGTAGAAGCGCAAGCTTCTCATCAGCCAACCGATCTCTGGATGACGCGGATAATACTCGACTATCTCCTTACGCTTGTTGATTGGCTTTTCGCTGAACAGCTTGACGACTTTCATGGACTTTGAATTCGTAGGTCTCACGACCTCGCCGAATATGCGATTGCTGAGGCGATTCATTCTAATTGCATAATTGCTCGATACTTGCGCCAATTGAACGTATTTCGACATTTTGCCGAATATGAAACTGCAAAATAGACGGTAATTCATTATCATATAACGGAATTATTGCTATATACTGAATATCGAATATTATCGTGGAATATGCATTTCAAATTTTATTTAATGCGCCTTCCAAGAAAGTGAGGTTATGTCCGGACGACTTGATTATTTATTCGACAACACTACTGTGCGCCCTTACCAATTGCACAAAATAATTTCTTACAAAATATGTCAGATGAAGTTTAACGTTGCTCACTCACATGTGCACCTTGTTCCGGTAAATTGTTTACACGGGGTGCACGTTACAAAGCTATATTACCAGTGAATCCGACGAGTCACGGAGATTGTCGAGGGATCCCGAACTGTTGATATGTGTCGATAAAATGGAAAAGAAGATTTATGCAGGAACAGCCTCCTGAAACTGGCCTACCATTCCTATACGATAAACGAAAGGGCGTTTTATCCCGGCTTTTTAGTTCTTGAAATCGCCACTACCCAGCGCTGGCTGTTATGTGACTGTGGCGGTCCTGCTAGTTCCACCATCTCACCGCTACGCGGCTACATCGTTCCAGCGTTTCTCACAAGCGGTCGCAGGGGCATGCGTTAGAATATATACACCGTCTCTCCCCTAGATCCTAACACCCAGCGCGTCTAGGGCAGGGTACAGTGACACAGCCCTACTGATGAGTCTGTCACTGTACCCGAGACGAAACGCAAAACCTTCTTTTCCTGCCTCCTCCTATCTTACCGACCTTACAGAACCTGGACAAGCAGCGGGGATATAACTACAGGAGTAGAGAGTCACCGACCGAATCTCTACATGACAGTCTTCGGCTCTAAATAATCCGATCAGCTGAACGATTCGATACTTTCGTGCCTTTCTCCCTGTTATCGTTATTGCGACGTTCTTTATTGTGTTCGAACGGAAAATCATTCCAAATATATTATATAAATTTATTCATGTAAAATATTCGAAACACCGGCGCAACATACATAAATATGCATGCCTGTCACACAACTACTAGCGCCACGATGCGGCAAGGACATTTTGCGAACAGCATTTATCTACCAGTGTCAGGGGGCTGCTCTGGCGTAATAGTATCACCCATCGCCGACGCTGCCTGTATCAGTGTGAAACATAAAGCTGATAAGGAGACCGAAGTGAATCTGCTCACACACTATATTGGGAACCACAGTTCGGCCAGGTTCCACAAGTCGAGTTAAGACGGAATGACACCTCATCGCGGTCGGTATGGTAGAACAATTATAGATTCCCAAAAATCTCTGAAACGGCTCTTCAGATCCCGTCGAAACTTTGCCAAACGACGTCAAATAGATAGACGAATAGCTTCCAGCCCCTCAAATTTTCTGAATTTGAGAAAAAAAATGTAGATTGGCTTATCATAAGCCAATCTAGTTTTTTTTTCTCAAATTCAGAAAATTTGAGGGGCTGGAAGCTATTCGTCTATCTATTTGACGTCGTTTGGCAAAGTTTCGACGGGATTTGAAGAGCCGTTTCAGAGATTTTTGGGAATCTATAATTGTTCTACCATACCGACCGCGATGAGGTGTCATTCCGTCTTAAGGGGTCTTCTCGCTCCAGACGCAAAAAAAGGCTATTTTGCAATAGGTTTATATAATTGTAGATCTGGGCTGTTAATGAAATATCGGGGATGGATCAACCGAAATAAAAAAATCAAACGGTTTTAGATTCAGTATGTTAATGGCTATAGGGCGTATCATGCGATTTTTGATGTATACAAAAATAACAAAATGGCGGACATTTTTCGAAAAAAAAACAAAAAAAACCTGTTTTTTCACCGTTTGGGGCAAACAAAATTAGTTAATATCAAATTTTTTAAAAATTCCTTGATATGCGCTATAGCTATAGTAGTAAAGAATATGTGGTTAAAATTGCATAAGGATCGGAAAAACGTTGTTTCGAGAAAAACGCGTTTGTTTGGGTTACATAAACACATAACTTAAAAAAAATGTATTTCGAAAGTGTATTTATTAAGTGTAACAACTTTTATATCAATATCTATAATATGAACCTATTAAAAAATCATGAAAATAGCCTTTTTTAGCATCTAAAGTGAGAAGACCCCTTAAGGTATTGCTTTCACGAACCCGAATATTTAACAATTAACTAATTTTCGTCTATAATCAAGTAAAAATAGATCCCAATACATACTGGTAAAATTTCAAGCCAAGTTACCGAACTTTTAACGAAAAATTACGACCCTTAAAATCGTCTCATTTGTATGACACACTGGCCACATTTTTATCTAATAATTTATACACTCAATAAGTCTAGACGCTTGAAGTAAACTGCTTACGCGTGTAAAAAAATTATAAGACTCCGTAACGACATAAAAACAGGGTGTCACCGAATGTTTAAAGAAAATATTAATAATAAAACTTAAAAAAGTGCGACGAGCGGAAAATTTTTCGTAGCTGCGACTTTTCAGAGAAAATGTAAAAATGTCTAAATCAACTAAATGTGCGTGATATTTTTTTATTTCAGTATATCGTTGTATATAATAATTGATTGTGACCTATTTTTACCAAGCGCCACTGTAATTTATTAACGTTTCAGAGGGGCCCTTCGAATGCTCCCGCAAAACACGGCCCTGCGCGAAAGGAATACCTCAAGTGCGCTAAGCGAGGTCCTAATCGGTTAATTCGTCCTTGAACTCGAGTTAACTTGAGGTGTGGAACTCGGCCTCAATAATGCATGTCAACCGTGAGTGAGATTGTGTAGACGGGACTTGTTTACAAAATGTGAGCTTCACGATTTATCTGCGATTTTTCCAACGATGTTTTACGGAACGAATGTCTCATAGTTAGACATGATTGAACTTCATTAAGGTCATGTGTTGAACCGACCAAATGGCTATGAGTGCGAGGAAGATGGCTGATTTTCAGATTCCCAGTATTCTCCGTCATGGCTGATTTTCGGGAAAAGGAAAAGAAACACCTTCCGCTCTGCCGAACGACGAATACCATCTTCCCCTTTGTTTTGCCCGAAATGTGATCCGTCTAGCAGCAAACTTGGTCGTAGGATTTTTACCGACCGGACGTGCGAGCCATGTCCTCAAGGCCTTAGGCCACAGTAACGGGTATAAAATCATGTGCGAATTTAACCATTTTTTTCGTATGAAAAAGTGATTCGCTCATAAAATTAATTACACATCTATTTAGTATGAATATCAAGCTGTTCGAATTTTTTTTTTCGATGTACAAAATGACCGACTACTAATATTTTCTTTTGTTATCTTTTTTGCATCCACAATTTTTTACCTAGCACAAAAAACAAAATTCTCGTCAATCTACATTAGAATACCTAGAGAAGTACGTACGGAATTTGAAAAATATTGTTTTATTCAATAGTTGTAGGCATTTGAACTTAAGAAATGAATTTTCAGTGAAAAATTTCGTTGTAACTGCTCATAAACTGCTCATAAAATGAAAAGTTTTCGATTAATCAGAAATTCCGTACGTACTTCTCTGCGAAATGCAATTAGGAACGTAACTTTTAAATTCGAAGTAAATCGACTGAAAATTGTTGAAGTTATTCGTCACGCCAATTGAAAAAAGCTGTTTCGAGAAGTTTCGAGTAGTCGGCCAATTTGTACACCGAAAAGAAAGTACATATATTTTCTAACAGCTTGATATTCATAGTAAATAGATGTGTAATTAATTTTATGAGTGAATAATATTTAATTAGATAATTTTTTTTT
This sequence comes from Ophion slaviceki, assembly GCA_944452715.1. Classification (NCBI taxonomy): domain Eukaryota; kingdom Metazoa; phylum Arthropoda; class Insecta; order Hymenoptera; family Ichneumonidae; genus Ophion; species Ophion slaviceki. The sequence continues at coordinate 54,728,924 of OX101787.1, read as the reverse complement.
CTTTCTTAGTTCTGAGGTAGTACTAAACTGAAACCATATGGGGTGATGATAGTTAAAGAAGGCTTTGTATACTCCTCCTGTAAGCTAATAATGAAAATATATAAAATTATTGTTATTTAAATATTTACAATGCCAAATGATTTATTTTTAGAGTCAGTACCAGCCAGTTGCCAATATTGTCACATTTTTCGCAGAAAAAAGGGGGCGAAGAAAAATAATTGAAATATACGATCTACAGTCTTTTTTACATTTTCAATCTCGTTTCTTCCGTGACTTTAATATCTCCTTGGCTGGCGACGACTCCAAAAAAAAGTCATTTGGTATTCTAAATATTTAAATAACAAAAATTTCATTTTTTTAACTTCCATCTGTACAGGGTTCTTCCCCCTTGATACATACCCCATATTCCAGTTTATATCCCCGATAATTTCATATATTTTCATTATAAATTTATTGTATTACGTATACAATCAATTATTATACATACTACACTATGAATCTGCGTTTTCAGTATTTGTAGTTTAAATACAGTATACGGTACATGATATGCAGAAATTCCAAATTCCTCACTAGTTCAATTTTTGAGATCGACCGCGTAACAAAATTGGTGACTCGGACAACTTTGACGGCCTCCCATTTCTTTATTTTTTAAAATAAAAAATATATAAATATTTGTACTCTACTCAATGAGCTTCAAAAAATGAAACCCTACATGGAGGGGGGGGGGATAAAGAAAAAAATTCTGCTCCTTTCATATGTATGGAACCCCCATGAAAAAATAATTTAATTGAATTCCTAATTCAATATTCGGTTTTGGGTAAACATTCTATACAAAATATCCAAATTTCAGATCTGTAACTCATTCCGTTTACGAGCTAGAGACCCGTCACGTACGGACGGACAAACAGCAAAGTGTAATTTCGTTTTGCCTTTTGAAAACAGTCCACCGACTTTCAAAAAAGCTTGAGGTATGATGCTGCCCCCGCTCGCCCGGTCGACAGTTAGAAGCTTCGCCTCATTCAATTTTAAGAATATTTTAATGAAATTTTCAGGGAATATAGCTAAAAGTTGATACTTTCGAAAAAAGTATTTTTGGAAAATGCATTTTTTGACCCACCTAGGTAGATGCGGCCCGTTAAATCATCAGTGGCCATGACGTTCTCCGAAATGAACTGCAACAAAAAAGAATCAAAGAAAAAAGCGGCGTCGACATGCGATCGCAGCGCAGCGACAGCACAACACACAACTGACCAGGGGAAACCATCTCCCTAGCTTCGCGTTCGGCCACCCTTCTCTAGTCTCCATGGCCGTGTGCTTCCATACAAATCTATTTTCTTCGACGTTTGACCGGGCCTGTCAGATTTGACAGTTACAATTGTCAAAAATTCATTGAAATGTGCTCGGCCAAAATCCGCTATCGAGAATTTCATAATCGAAAGAAATGAAAAATGACGTTTAGTTGAAGGATCTTGGACATTTGGTATATTCGCTGATTTCTTCGGCGATTCACCGCACCGGAATTCCCGGGAATACCGTGAGTCAAGTTCATCGGAAGGATTGTCCACCCCCATTAGTCCGTATCTCGAACGAGCATCCTTTGATACGACGTTCCGAATGAAAAAACACTTTTTTGCCGTCTCGATTCCTAGCTTCCGCGATGACGACTCCGATGAGCGAGGACGGGGGACCGTTGAGAGAATGGGCTCCGTTGACGAATTTCCTGCAGCAAATACCCATAAAATTACAGAACGGCATATTTACGCAGGACATAAGTTTCACGTGTATCGACTCTTTGCCCGAATTCTTGGCGGTTGGCACGAATTGCGGTCTGATTTATTGGTTCGACAGAGAATTCGGTCATATACAAAGACTCCGCTGCGAAGTAAGTTCCGAACGGCGTTCATCCTCGATCGACGAGTGAACTGTGCGATGAAAAAGTCATTTTCGTGTTTCAGAATACGAATCTAAAAATAACGTGCTTAAGGGTCATATCGACGGTGGATTATATGGTAGCGGCTGGCACCGATCAGGGTATAGTAACGGTCTTTCAAATACCCAAAGACTTGCCTGCTTCTCTGCCGGATAGTCTCAAGCCCAAGCAGAAGAAACAGGTGACGGTAGAAGGAAAAAAGTAGACAAGGACGCAAAAGGACGAATCGCGGGACAAGATTTTATTTGAACTTACGGGAAAAGACGTATATTGAGAGGAGATACGTTTGGGCGAGGAAAGAATTACTGATTTTTTTCAAAAGCAAAGATTTCTTCACCATCTTTGAGACTTAGGGTATGTTTTATTATTACTTTTGGCTGTTACTTGGTATTTTTTCTCATTGATCTTTAAAGATGCGGTTGCAGCGGATATTGTCAGACGGTGTGACACGTACCATCGGCGGAATTAATCTGAAAAAAACCAATCAAGATTTTTCTTTCATTAACACTCATCCACAAAATATGAACCGAGAAAAAGTCCGAAATGTGGAAAATCGATGAAATGGTACGCTTTGAAACAAAATGATCGAATTTTCTAAAATAAATGGCTACATTTTGCAATAAAAAATACGTCTTAAGTTTCAAAAATAATTAGGTTCATGTTTTAGACAATGTTAAAAAGGTTTATACCATATTTCATCAGAACCTGTCGATTAGTTTTTTAACTATAGGCTATGCCAGTTTTGAAAATGCAGTTTAGAAGACCGTGCCATACCTCCGCCATTTTTGAAGATTAATATTAAAAAATACCATGTTACAGCCCAAAGTAGTTATAAAAAATACACTAAGTTTAAAAGATGGCGAAGAAATCTTTTTTTTTTTAACCAGGAAAATCAGCAAATTTTTTCCTCGTTTAAAGGTATCTCCGCTTTCAACAAAAAACTTTCGCTTCATGCTATCCCTTGAGTAGCCAAAGTGTAATGTAAGTTCGCGCAGCGGCGCTGGATCGGTAAATCAACGTGCAATTTTGCATTGGCGAACAGGTTGAAAGATACAACATAGCCGGTCTCCATCGGAATGCGGTAACAACGGTGGAATGGTCGAAAAACGGGATGAAACTGTTTAGCGGCGATCAAGAAGGATCTGTCGTATTGACGGAAATTGATTTTTACATGGTTCGTTGACCGTCACAATTCCGCATGATTTTTCAAAGTAGTTATTGCTATCGATCGATTCTGACCACGAAAATCCAACGATCTCGCAGCATTTGTCAAAGTCCGCTGAATTGTTGAACGAGAAGTACGCAGTTGTACAATTAAGCTATCAGCAAGGATTTCTGCTTGTGTCGACTCTGTACCGTACGATATTGGTGCAGGGCAATCAAGGCAACAAAGTTTCTCAGGTTGGCCAGAAAGAGAGAAAAACGTATGTTCCCAGAGCTCCCATTGAACGAGAGATGTGCGACAGGTTTTTCGTGAATTCTTTGCTATGGATTTTTTTCAGATTGGGGAAATTGGGTGCCGTTTTCGGTCGTCGACACGGGCACGTTCAAGATCCTCTGATTTACGCTAGTAGACCAGGTCTCAGAATATGGCAAGCGGACAAGAATGGAACGGTTCAAAAAACACTCATTTTCAAGGTATAAATAAATATAAAACATGTTTAAGGCGGGAGCCTGAATTAGAAGGTCGAAAAAAGCGTTTTTTCGGGATTTTTTTAGAAGGGAAAGAACAAAGGAGACTAGTAAACATTGAGGTATCTTTTCATGTATATTTGAAATATATTAAAAAATTGTTTCAACATGTAACAATAAATTACTGCAGATTTATCAGCCTATTCCATGTGCGTCTTGCCACTGCAGTCTCCAATCAGCGGGAAAGATGCAGCTCGTAATTCTTGACTGAACCAAATAAAGCAATAAAATTTTCAATCGTCAGATATTTTTCGCCTGGCTGAATTTAAAAAAATCGTGAAATTCTAACTTTTCTCAGGTTTGAAAAAACACTTTAACGTGCTATAAAAATTGTTTAAAAAGACTTTTTCAACAACTTTTTAAATTCACTTAGAAGAGATTTTCATACTGAAGAAAATAAACTTTGGTTTGATTCAATAGGTCGTCTAGTTTTTTGCTATCAAGCCCGTCAATTTGGAAAAATCGTGAAAATAAATACTGGCGAAAACGTGCTTCAAAGTTTTCAATAGGAGGAAATGTCAAATATCAATCGCTTCTCTGCTTTTGGCCCTGTATCTTCGAAAATATTTACAATTAGCCTCTGTAACTTTGTAAATATATTCTTGGATAGTTTATCTATCGATTTAAGCAACGAAAAAATACGATTTTTCGGGCCTTCTAATTCGGGCTCTCGCCTTAAGGGACCATTCCAGTTGTGACTGGCTTGAAAAAAACTAATTTTCATGATTTTTGTTTCAATAAAAATCGATAATCAGTGCCATCTTTTTTTCGTTTGTTCAAATGACTTATGCTATACATAAAAATATTTTTTAATGTTTTGGTTTTATTTTATTTTTAATTTGTTTACCCACTGCCAAATGATACCTAAAAATAACGTCTGACGATAGAAAGTCCTACTCCTCCGAAAATTGTCTAAAAGAAAAAGCCAAAAAGATTATTAATCCGTATGAAAAACTGTAGAGGCGTACGGAGCATTTTTCTTCGATGAAAATTAACGAAAAGATGGCCATTTCAAAATTAAGTGTAAAATTGAGAATTTGAGAGAATTTTGAGTTTTTTGTAAAAAAAAAAAATAGGGAAATTTTCAAATAAAAAATAACGCTTCCGTACGACGTAAAGAACAATGTGGCAAAATTTGAAACGGGTAGCTTAAAAACTGTACATTCAAAATCTTCCACCGTTTAAAAAAAACGACGTTTCGAGAAAAACGCGTCCGTCCGCGCCAGGTCTCACGCAGCTTATCGCATCCCTTTTTCCAAGAAAGGCTATAGCGACCGGAACAATTCGAATTTCTCGACCAAAATTTAACATCATGTTTATGAAAGTCCCCATTTTTGTATAATGCAAAAAAAAACAATTTCCAAAAAAAATTTACACTGAAATGGCCCCTTAAGAATACAACTATTTCCAAAGAAAACGTTCGTATTCTGATACAAAGTTTGTTATTGAAGGAAGCTGTACGATGTACAAGTACCGAGGTCATACTGCTTAATCCGGCGCCCGAGAACGTTAAAAAGAATCGAGGCGAGCCGACGTTCGGTGTTCTCTTGCCATTTTGCGATGATCTTCTTCTTACATACAGCAACGAAGTTATCTACGTAGTGAATCCCGTAACAATAGCGATAACATCGGTTGTTTCGGATCTTCGGCGCATTACCGACGTTTCTTGTACCAAGGACGAGATATTCGTACTCGAAGGAGAGAGAAATATAATAAGAATAGCTTATCATCCGGACGTGACGTGTACCGTGCCTGAAGAACCGAAGGATCCACTCGCATCGCTAGCCGAAATTAGCAAACCAGTGACCGCTGGAATTCTCGGATTGACGTCGAAACTAAAAGACAATTCGATCGTGCCTGCGATACCTTTCTACAAGATTAATCCGAGCAACATTATGCAGGCGATGGGGTGAGGGAGAAATTCAATTGATCCATTCTTAATGAGATATGCAATTTTCGTTTTCAATCTCCCTCCAACAACATTACAAGCCCTACGTAGTTATGGGAATTTTTTATTTGCATTTTGAATGATTGCGTCTGATTAATTTCCAGAGGTTCTCCATCCGGCGGAACAGTGGATCCAAACGGTATTGTCCGCGCGGAGGAAGCAACGGAAATGCCATCGGTAGTGCCGATATATCACGATACCGAGGTCCCAACCGATCCAACCGCCGAACCGGACGTAAACGGAATCTCCTCTCGCAACGACAGGCGCGAGATATTTAAGAAAATCAGCCAACAAGATTTCGAGGATATCGTGTTTACGCCCGAGAGAAAATCCAAGAAGTCCGGTGGAAAAGGATCGAGCGGAAAGCCGAGAAGCACTGACAGCGTCGAGGATACCTCTGTGACGATTGAGCCGCGTAGGGTGGATAGCGAAGAGAAAACAACATACGCCTCGTTGCTAACATTGAGCATGGACGACGAATGTATGTTGAAGGCGGAGAGAAATCTCGAGCTGTTGCAAAAAGACGTGGAGAACAAGGAAAAATTATTGGCCGATGTACTAAACTTTGATCTCTCCGAGTTCATGCGCAACAGTCACCTCGACTCGTCAAACGCGGAAACGAACAATTCGTTGAACTCTATAACTTATTTGAATTGCGAGGTCCCGACGAATCACGTTGTAAAGTCTACGACCGAAGAAAACGACGGTAAAGCGGAAAACGGCGAGGACAACGAGAACGGAAAAACGGACACTGATTCGGCCGATGACGAGGACGAGAGTTACAGAACGGAGTTGAAGAAACTGCAGGATTTGGGCGAGTGCAGCAAGCGCCTGCTACAGCGAAAAGCGAGCTCGGAAATTGGCTGCGGTCGAAGCAATCGGGTCGTAAACGCCATTGAGCCCCGTACAACGAATATCGATCCACAAGAATTGGAACGGCATTTCAACCGTAAGTTTGCCGATTGAACAAAAAACCAAATCGCTCGTACAGATTGAGTAACGGACCGTGGAACTTACGAAATTTTTCAGTTCTTTCGAAAGAATTCGTGACATCGGCAAGTATGATCAACAATGTGGAATATGAAGAAATCGAGGATTGGGTCGTCGTTCCCTCGATTCCATGAAACAGCAGGATACTTTGTGAAAAGGAATGAGTTCAGTATTTTTTTTCTTCTTTTTCTTACACTATCCGTTATTCGATGAATTTTGATTTTCGATCGGATAGTCCGATCCGAGTCAATGCAACATACACAGTGAATCATCCACCGAGTATTATCCACTTTTGATAGACTAGACGACGAAATGGCTTTCTTTTTTTCCCCGACTGCAACGCGGGAAGTCCCGTGTTTCAATGACGATCGTTTCTTCGTTTAAATGTGACGTTTTGTTTCGGGGATGGGTGTGCACACGATTCCCCCATATGTTTATTCGACAGTACATAGCGTCGTCTTGTTATTTCGAAGATATGCGCGTGAACTTTTCCGATTATCCGAGGACGTAAACTCACAATCGCCCAACCACACTTGTAAATAATGAACTGGGTGAATTATAATATATTCTCGAAATAACGCTTTCATACGCGCACGTTCATGAATAAAATGGCAAAGACGCTTATTCGCGTAATGTAAGAAATATTATTACACAAAAATACAGATCAGTACACACGAAAAAGCTGGTGTAAAAATGCCACAATCGAAAAAGAAAAACAATGTACACTATTGGGACCTGTCATATAGGCGGAGCCTAAGACATTGCGGCGATAAGAGGATCGTCAAACGTAAACAGTCGTGCAGTTTAGTGCACATTTATGTGATATTATGATAAGTATTAGTGCAATTTGTGACTGAGCCGGTACCAATCCTGAACAACGCATTTTTGTGGATGGCGAACGTATTTTGAAGGCAGGCCACATTTTCGTATGTGGTCAAATTCACGGTGTTTGCGATACCGCTGATGTCACACTGCAGCGAGCACACTTTCATGTCTGAATTCACTTTTTTCATTTTCGAGGCTTTCATCCAAGCCTCTAATTGATCGGTTTTTTTGTACATTTCCGAAATACATTTTCACGTACACGAAGCGTTTCCCTGCAATGTGAAACCTGTGGAAACGGACTTCCAACTCCTGACTCGAAGTGCTTTCGCAATTTTTCACGGCACATTTAATGTTCTTTGGGTAGTTTTTACGCGGAGAAAACTTCGCGCATTCCATTTGCACTAATTTTATGTTTCTTAATTGAAATTAAATACTTTTATCGCACGGCTACGTATAATTGCTATTGAAGACTTTGCCCCGGATGTACTTTGATTTTCCGCCACCAGATGTCATATTGACAGATCCCAATAAAACGGTTACTTTTTTTGGCGCTGATTTTTTTGTATTAATTTTGAGTTTTCGAGGACCTGCCTAGCTGCGTTGTTGATGTGGCGGAAACGATCAGGGCCGAGATGGATTCCACCGTACCATCTGGATACCACAACCAGGACGTTTCTCGCATCGACGATCTTTGAGGCATATAAAGAGCGGTTCTTTCGTTCAGTCGTCGAACAATCGAGCATCCACTTACGAGCGAGAAAAAAAAAAGATTGCGGAAAATATACCTCGAGAAGATGCAACAATCTACCGCCAGCTTGCGACTCGCCGTCGTCGTCGCAATCCTGAACGAACGATTTTCCGTCTTCTCGAATTATTCTATACGCATAAATATTATGAGCGGCTTGCGCAATTTTTCTATTTCCACGAAGTAATAGAAGAACTTGCCTGGAAAAAAAACAGACTATTGGGCTACCTAATGGTTATTTATTCAATTATTAGAAGAGAAGCAGGTTTGATATAATTTCCAAATAATATTACGAGGTGAATCATAGCTTCCGTGTTTTTGTGGCATTCTATGATTTATCACATTATTAACAAAGAAACTTTCATTAATATTACACGTTTTAGAAACATGTGCATTACAATCAAATACGTACTTGACTTGTTCGACGGAAAACACCACAGCTGCGTGACCTTGGAAGGAACTTTTTCTATCCACAATAACTTCTCCGTGATGAATGTCCGGGCATTCTTCTGCAACGGTAGTTTGAGGAAGAGGATCTTTTTTGGAATATTCAATTGTTTCTACCAATTCCGTTGTATCTGTTGGTTCCGGAGATAGACTCGGCTGTAATTCTTCCCTAATTCTTTCAATCCATTGATATATCACGGTTTCCCCAATGCACGAACTGTAGGAACCAATGAAAATTGTTTGCAAAAATTGAATACAGGTAACCCGAAGCTTCGGCCCTCAGGGAGTGGATCATTAGTTTACACTTTAATGAAACTTATTCTGAAATTCGTACTTTGGTAATTCTTTAGATAAGTGACTTTTCCGAAAAATGAGCCTAAAATTTTGTTTTGGCTATTTTTTCATTTATGGGGTTATAAATTATGATATTCACTTGGGGGAAGCTAAAATCCCCCCTCACAAGAAGTTATGGGGTTTTGAAGTTCGCGGAAACACGTGATAAAGTAGAGCATTTTTGAACATTTTGACGCCTATATTGGGTTTGTTTGGAGCAATTTTTCGGAAAAGTCACTGATCTAAAGAATTACCATTGTAATAATTTATATAGTCAATATATCTAGATGTCTGATATGAACGGCTCACACGTGAAAAAATCGAAAGATTCCGTAACGACAATAAAAACAGGGGATCACCAACTGTTAAAGGAAATATTAATGATAAAACTTCGAAAAATGTGACTGCAGACGAATTTTCGTAGTAGCGACTTTTCTATAATAATAATGAATTGTGAATTATTTTCATTAAGCGCCACTGTGATTTGCCGATTCAGAAGGGCCCGCTCACGCCCCCGCAAAATACGGCCCTTCGCGAAACGAAGACCTCAAGAACATGGACAGGATCAACATAACCTCACAAATGTTCGAATCGAGTTTTCTCATAGATGGTTGAGTTTCATAGGAAAAACAAAGCATCAGGCTCTGGAGAATTCTTCACGCAGAGCTTGACGATTTTCTTTTGCTCTAAATATTTTTCATCTCTGAGAAATCCAAAATTTCAGCTATCTCTCGCGCATTCGTATGTCACGTGGTACATGTTCTTCGCCTTAAGGTAAAAAATAAACAACCCTCTAATAATTTTTAATAAGGATTACCTTTGTATTTGAATATTTCGTGAAATTTGCATATAGATGAGAATCGATCCTAGTTTAAAGAAAAAAAAAACGTAAGAGAAAACATACGCGTATACCTCGTCCAAGAGGTTGCCCAGGCGAATTTTTGTCGCATGATCAACATGGGGTGCAGATATTACGTACTGAGGTGGTGACTTTGACGGGTAGTCAACGGGTAATTTCAAATACAATTTCACGTAATCATCACCGTCGGGAATATTGACGCTGTAGGAACGATTTTCTTCATCTTCGGTCTGCCAATCATCGTCGTAAATAGCGACGAGAGCTTCGATTTCGTCGAACTACGAAAATTTCAACATTTACGTCATGCGTAATCGTCGCGTGAAAAAACATTATAATAACAATGGATCAGTGGAAACAATATGTAAAATGTGTTTATATGTACTTGTTGTGCGAGGTCGTCCATTTTCCAAGCCGAACGGCAACTCGCGTCCGACACATGTCATCGAAAATCGGAGTGGGAGAAAATTCAGAACTGAAATTAGACATGAGGCTTAAATGTAATTGGAGCGATGGAAAAAATTACGAGAAATAAGTGGTGATTTTATTTCTGAAAATTGTCATAACACTCGCATGACTGCAGGTTGTTATTGCATCGTGAATTGGTGATTTTCACGTCCTAGAGATGGCGCAGCGATGTTTCAATATGGCAGGCCAAGTATAGCCTCAAACGTAAACAATAACTTCGTTCTTTATTTCCTGCGCGTTGGCTATTAGATTTACCTCCATGGTAGATTGTAAAGGTGCCAGTGCGGTGAATTATTTATTTTCCGCTCTTTTTTTAGCTCTGTGAGCTCTGGATTTAATTTTTTCAAGGTTATGAGACTCACTCCCAAGTTGCGAGGATTCTATTTTTCAGAACATACTTTTTACACGGGACGTCTAAAATTATATGTATACATTGTATATAACAGAAATAACCTTTAATATTGCTCGATTTATTATTTATACAATTACAAACTTTAAAATAAAAAATCTTGTGGAGTGACTACAAACTTGTATTGATGATGTAGAGTCATTTTCAGGGCCAACAACCACTATTTGACAAAAGGACTATCTTTAGGTTGCTTATGAAACGACAATTCACTTCTATTATCCGCTTAACACAAAAAAATTATTTTTTATTCAAAATTATTTGTTCTCGTTAAGAACAGCGTAAATAAAAAATTAACCGTTTCGGGCCTGTCGAAGCCGAATTGGAATTCACAAAATCATTAATAGCATTATTGGAGATTACAACGATAAAAAACTTCTCAATAAAAATTGATTAATTCGAAAAAAATAGAAGGAAAAAGGCGCCCACGATGAGATTAGTCTTAAAAATCATAGATTGGATCATTTTATTTTAGAAATTTTTTTGGAAAAAAAAATAAAAAACGCAATCATCTTTTTAAAAAACAGATTTTACTTCAGAAGCAAAAAAACGTTGACATTGATAATCGATCATTTTTTCATATTTTTTAACGAAAGTATGCTTCAAAATGAAAAAGAGTTATATATCGACATTTGTCGATATCTCAATTAGTTCCGGAGTTATCAGCGTTTAAATGTTTCCAAAACTTCGGAACTTGACATTTTTGGAAAAATTATAACTTCTGAATGAGAAGAGATAAAAAATTGGTGTGGATACTCCTTCCATGGGGTACAACTTTACAACAAAAATTAGGAAAATAAAAATGGTTGCGTCCACCGGTATCCCTATACTAGTAGAGCTTCTGCCCTAGGCCGCGAGAGGCGCCAAAACCTTTGATTTCGCCGTCTCCGGTCAGATGACGTTACTTGAACGTTTTTCACGGAAACTTTAAACGTCAGATGAATTTTTGACAAGAGGAATGAATATAAATGCTTCAAATAATTAGAGCATAGTATACCGTGAACGAAAAATGCAGTTGCCGGGCTACGTTTCTATTTTGAAGATGTGTAAGCGAAGGCGAAATTATTTCGCCCCTTAGAGAATCTTTGGAAATGGAAAACTAATGCGTGTTTCGTATTTTAGATTTGAAAAACATCGCGATCACGGTGATAAACTTCGACGTATGGATATTGATAAACGTGAGAGAGACGGCGAGAAAAATCGTGCCACTTCTGAGCTTTGCGGCGGAGATAATCATTCTGACGAGCTTTGTAGTCGGTAAAACATTTTCAGTGATATTCTTTTCGAGGTTTCGACTTTTCTAAATCGCTCGGAACGCGGTTGGAAGCCCGAATGAGCAACCGGTCGATTATAATACATGTAACGTGCGCTAGGTTTGTTGTGCATCTACGCTCTGCCACAATTGAAGTTGCGATTAGCATCGTACCACGAAGGCGAGGAGCGTATTCACGGAACGATGAAATCTTCGCAAGGAGCTCTCATCGGAATAACCGATGAATCGAGTCTGCGTTACGCACCGAAGCTCGAGCAGGAAATCAATCATTTGAAGACCAAAGCCCTCAGTCTCGAAATGGCTTTTCGGAGAATGGTTCATCTTTCGCGTCTGTCGTTCAAGGGCACCCTCTCGTCAAAACGACCAAAAATGCTAGAAATTCGCAATTTTTTGCTCGTAGTGTTTGCTAGATATTAAAGAGAAAAAAACTTTTCGTTTTCCTTCACACGTATTTACACTACATAAAGTGTTTTTGTCCCTTCAATTTATTGAACTTTTAAAATCAAAGATAGAATGTTTAACAGAACCGCATGAAATCTAATATTGACAGCGTTACCTCGTTTGAGCCTAAAGTTTCGAAAAAAGACGTTTGAGCGTATATATTTGTTCATGAAAAAAAACCTACACGTCCTAGCGACTACGATTATGAAATGATAATTTGTAGAGGGTTGTCTCAATCGGTTAAGGGGTTTTCTCACTTTAGACGCTAAAAAAGGCTATTTTCATTAATTTTCTTTATGGGTTTATATTATAGATATTGATATAAAAATTCTTACACTTAACAAATACACTTTCGAAATACAAAAAAAAATATTTATTTAATTCACTATTCATAGACGAAAATGGTAGTTAACCTTTTAAGGACGGGGAATTTCCATTAAAGTCGACTTTTTTACATGAAAGATATCAATAAAATCGATGAATTTCTTAATTGGAGTCCCAAGCCTAACTGCTGGTCGATGTATCGACCAGCCCCGTCCGCAACGAAAAGCCCAATTCTAAAAATTTATTTAAAAAATTGTAGGTCTGCCGATAAAATCTCGGAGATGGATCATCCGAAACCAAAAAATCAAACGATTTTAGATTCAGTATGTTAATGATCATAGCGCATATCATACGATTTTTGATATATGCAAAAATAACAAAATGGCGGACATTTACAAAAAAACAAAAAAAAACGTGTTTTTTCACCGTTTGTGGCAAAAATTGTAACTATGAAAATTTTGAAAAATCCTTGATATGCGATATAGCTATAGTTGTAAAGAATATGTGGTTAAAATTTCATAAGGATCGGTTCGGTAGTTTCGAAGTTTTATCAATAGGCCGTCGGAAAATGTTTATTTGAGAAAACCGCGTTTAAAGTTTGTTTGGATTACATAAATACATGACAAATTTTGTTTTATGTATTTGGAAAGTGTATTCATTAAGTGTAACAACTTTTATATCAATATCTATAATATAAACGTAAAAAAAAATCATGTAAATAGCCCTTTTTTAGCGTCTAAAGTAAGAAGACCTATTAATAATCGCCGCACTCTTCAGTAATATTTTGAAAAGTCCTTCCGAGATAAAATATAAAAACATTTTTTTCCTGGTTTCGCGTTGATAATACAGGACCACTTACCTGCCTGTAAAATCTAAACTATCCGAAATTTGAACTTGAAATTTGAACACATTAAGAAGCAGAATAAAAATATGAAAAAAGAAAAACATTTTTCAACAATTTTGATGGGACGGTACCCTTAAGGGGGGAGATACTTTTAGACGAGGAAAAAATTGCTGATTTTTATGATTTTTTTTTAAAAAAAGATTTCTTCACCATTTTCGAGACTTGGGGTATGTTTCATTACTACTTTTGGCTGTAACATGGTAAACTTTGAAAGAGATTGAATTTTCCGAAAAAAAATGGCTACATTTTGCAATCAAAAATACATTTGTTTTCAATTTCCACAAACATGACTCCGAATGTTGGTGAAAATTAAAAACAAAAGTATTTTTCGTTGCAAAACATTTTATCGGAAAATTCAATCTTTTTGTTTCAAAGCGTACGATTTCATCGATTTTCTACATTTCTCACCTTTTTCGTTCATATTCGGCGTATGAGTGTTATCGAAAGAAAAATCTTCGTTGTTTTTTTTATACCAAATTTCATCAGAATCGGTCGATTAGTTTTTTTAGCTATACATCACGGCAGTTTTGAAGATTAATGAAAAAAATGCCATGTAACAGCCAAAAGTAGTAATAAAACACACCCTGTCTCAAAAAAGGTGAAGAAATCTTTGCTTTTGCCAAAAAATCATGAAATTCAGGAATTTTTTCCCTCGCCTTAAGGTGCCTCCCTCTTAAGTCCCTGTTTTCAGACTCATAAATGTATTGAAATATTGGCAGAGCTCGCAGCTACGTACGTTACACATTCGTGATCAATTCAAAGGTACGAAAACAACACTAAATGTATTAAGAACGAACGACAACTGCAGTGGAGCAAAAGGTTAAGGATTCGTAATTATTTCACGCAGAGGACGAACTAGCGGACTTCGCTTCCGAGGCGGCAGGTGGCGCTGTGCTCGAAACGCCGAACACCGCGTCGTACTACGAAACGAAAAGTGTTCTATCCTTGTTCGGTATACCGCTCTGCAAGCCTAATTACTGGACACCACGAAAAGTCATACAACCTTGGAGCGAAGCCGGGGAGTGTTGGGCTTTCCACGGTGATCGTGGAAACATCAAAGTCCAATTGGCTTACCCGGCAATCATCGAGCAAGTTGTTCTCGAGCCC